>OY101448.1:7339936-7939936 GCA_956483635.1 Panzeria rudis | reverse complement strand
CAGTAATGCCGTTTTTAGCAACTGGCAACCCAACTGAGGTTCGGTTGCCAGCCGTAATCGACCCATAAACTTCTCATAACTTTCGAACGTCTGAATCGACCGGAAAAAATTCCCGTATTCTAAAGGTTTTAACTTCCCTTAGATATCGTGCGAATAAGAGCCAATTTGTAGGTTTCGATAATTTTCGAAAATATAATTTTCAAAATATGTTTTATCGAAATATATTTTAATCTTTCGTTCCGATGGCATTAAAAATCTAATGAGCTCTTGCCCTCAAAAAAAACCGATTGCTATAAATTTCATTAAAACGTATTGATCTATTGTAAAGATCGTTGTAAATTTTTGAAAAGTGTATTTTTTTAAATCACTGTAAAAGTTTTTGTTAAATCGTTTTTCTTTATTCCATCAACTTTTAGGACTCGAAGAACTGTATCGAATGATTTGATCTTAATCGGTTAGATGATTCGAGAGATATCACTGTAGAATGTGTGTGTGTGTAGAGCGCCCTTATGGCTGAGTGGTAGCGATGCTAGCCTGTCAGTCCAGAGGTCGTGGGTTCGATTCCCGCCATAGACCATGGGTGTTTTCCGCAGGCAAGCTAATCGCTTCGCGGGTTGTGTTTGTTTACAAAAAAAAAAAAAAAAAAGTATTTAAGCCATGTGTAGCCTTTGAACGACTTAACCGATTGTAACAAAATTTACGATATTCTTAAGATTTTGGCTTAACTTATATATCGTGGGAATATGAACTGATTGGACTTGTTAGATTTCGCTAATATATGAAATTATATTTTTTCATATACATTTTAAGCGACCTTCCTGATTGATTCCAAAATCTATTCAGCTCTTTCTGTTAAATCAATTTTCAGTAATCGGTTATTTTTTTTATTTTTTTATAAGAGAAGTAACACAATCAGGCAATTAATGCCTACCAGTTAATTAATTAATGTGTTACTTTCTTTAGGAAAGGGATAGTGTAGAGAGAAGAGGTGGTGAAGTGGGAGAGAGATTGAAAGCTTAATTCATTTACAACCCTGCTATTGCGCGTTATTTTTGTAGAGCAGTGCTGCAAGCCTCTCTCGTGTCAAGTCAAGGCATCGCGTTGCTTAAGGTGTGTAGCCATTTTTTATTAGTTATTTTACTTCGCCGACGGTTCTGCTACAATACCGACGAAGGAAGGTGCTGTGAAGAGCATTCGGATATATTAGTATTAATCGCTGCCGGTACTGCCAAAGTAATCAGTGCTATACCTTCACCACTTTAACAGTCCAACAACAACCAACACAATAAAACACCAATGCACATGAGAAAAAGGGCTGATGTTGTTGGCTTGCCTGAAACTGGTCTTGAACTCAAGACCTCATGGTTTGTAGTCAGTCAAACGCGCTAACTACTCAGCCAACAGCACCCTCAAACCCAAAACTTTGAAAACTGCCTCGAATGCCGCAAAACTGATGATAATAGGTTTTTCATTCGTTTCCAAAACATGGGTTTTTAACAACTCCGAAAATTTTGCTACATCGGGTTTCTGAATTCGGTAAAATCGTTGCAATTTTAAAACTGCGTCAAATGCCCTCCTATATTCAATCTAGATTGTTTTGTTGGCTCGAGAGACATCGATGTCAAAAAATTTCAAAAATAATGGTTTAATTTGTTACTTCTTCGCAGCTTGATTCCGTCGAATAAATTCTTAGATTTTCTTTGTTTCTATACTTTAAAATCTTCGTCGAATAGTTCCAACCGTATCTGGGATTTTTTTTTCGGATTGTTCATGAAGCGCTTTGAACTTCTTATTCGTTCTAAGGATTGCCTACAAGATCAAGCATATTTTTTAATGTGATTATTTTTTCGAGCTAAATCGGTTTGTAATCCTAATTTCGTAACATTTTTAAGCATAAAGAACTGGACATGAGACAATCAGCCTGTTCATAGAATCTGATACGGAATTGAATTGGAAACGGAATTTCAGTCCAATTCCAATTGTGAATGGGTTCATGAAAACGTAACGAAATTGATTTGTTCAAAAAGTGGTTACTTTTGCTCAAAATTCAGAATAGCGTTTACAAAGTTGTATTTTTAGTGATTAGAATATGCGAAAAATATGGTCTAGCCAGCGATGCCATTTTTGGGGTTTTTACGATATGACATACTGTGTTGTCATATCGTAACTTTTTTACGATATGACAACACTAAGATAGTCATATACGGTGTTGTCATATCGCAATGTTGCCATATAGTAAAAATCTTACGATATGACAACACAATATGTCATATCGTTTTTTTTTTTATATCGTAAAAACCCCAAAATGGCATCGCTGGGTCTAGCTATTAAATGCATAAATTAAAGGACTACTAAACTCCAATTCATGGACAGACGGAAATTTCAAAAATTCAAGCACAAACGGTTTTCATGAACGCAGTCAGCAGGTTTTGTAGAGAAAATGATGCCAAACCAATCCGTATTGGATTCTAGGAACAGGGGGAATATTTTTTTCCCCAAGTATCAAGGGAAAAATTTACGTTAATTATCAGGTCGGTGTTCATTTGTAATTCATGTGTTTCCTCACCGTTAAGGTTGCTGTTTTTTTTAAGAGAAGTAACACAATCAGGCAATTAATGCCTACCAGTTAATTAATTAATGTGTTACCTAAGGGATAGTGTAGAGAGAACCGGTGGTGAAGTGGGAGAGAGATAGAAAGCTTAATTCATTTACAACCCTGCTATTGCGCGTTTTTATGTAGAGCAGTGTTGCAATCCCCTCTGGTGTCTAGTAGAGCAGTGCTGCAATCCCCTCTGGTGTCTAGTAGAGGCATCGAATTGTTTAAGCTGTGTAGCCATATTATTAGTTCTTTTACTTCGCCGACGGTTTTGCTACAATACCGACGAAGGAGTGTGCTGTGAAGTGCATTAGGATATGTTAGTATTACTCGCCGCCGGTACTGCCACAGTGATCAGTGCTTCACTTTAACAGTCCAACAACAACGAACACAATAACACACCAATGCACATGAGAAAAATGCATGATGTTGTTGGCTTGCCTGAAACTAGTCTCGAACTCAAGACCTCAGGGTTTGTAGTCAAACGCGCTAACTACTCAGCCAATCTTATTTATACAATTCATGACTGGAAATAGGATACCAGAATTATATATCATTATATTATTCTAAAACAAACTCAATTCCATCATGATCGACAAATTTAAATTTATTATCACTAAATTAAGCGTTAAATCAAACCACTGTTACGCGTTGGTTTTCTGCCTCATGTACCATTTGCTTCCTATTTTTATTCCTTCTTGGGTTTCCGTGCCCACACAGAAAAATTTATGATAGCTTTTGTTTTAAACAAACATGTTTTTGAAACTGATTTTAAATCTTTATTATTGTCTCTATTTAGTTTGATAAATAATTTTGCTTGACTTATTATTTAATTTCATTTACCTACCGCCAATGTTGGCAGTCTGATAAAATTATGAAATTCTTTGATTTATTTTTTATATTTCTCTAAAACATTTTTTGATTGAAACAATTTGTTTATTGAAAAAATCAGAATTTTTTTTCAAACAAATTATTAAAAATTTTTGCATTTGAATTTACAAATTTCTTTATAGGACCTAAATTGAACAAATTTACATTTGATTCAGAGAATTTGGTATTTGAAGTGAAAAATTAGTTTTTTCTGTGCAAAGGGTGAAAAGGGAACTCTGTAGCTGTAAGGCCTGCCACAGCCTTCTATGTCGATAACCGTAAGAGTCCTAACATCTTCACAGAATATGTGTATTTATGGCAAATAATACAAATTCACAACCCGTCTAGACTAGCAAAGATATGCTGACGACATGTATTGCAGCAAATGTCAAAATTATGTTATCTCTAATGTAGACTGCTCTGTCTTGAACATATTTATTGATATCAAAATATGTTGCAATAATTGTTAACCATTTTTCATTAACAACTATTGCTAACATAAAATGTCAAATATTTATTTATTTATTAAAAAAAATATTAAAATTAAAGAATTAAATAAGTTTGCTAGATAATATTGTATAAAAATTGTTGGCAAATGTTACATAAAAAGAAGACAATAGCTCTGTTTCTTTACTTTTCGGGAAAAAGTTCGTGCTAATGAGAGTAAAGACAAATTGCTCTCATGAAATTTTAAAAATGCACAAACGTACGGGAACGGCAAATCAAATTTCTACCACGAAATAACACGCCAATGTGTCGTGACATTTCGAATTAAAAATTGCAAGTAATTGCTACTTTTAAAACAGAAAATTAAAGTGTTTAATTTACAATCAATTCTTAGTTTTGTTTTTCTTTATATTTTTATACAGTTTTTTTTTTAAAGAAATTTCAATTTTTTAATTGACACCTTCACACCTTCTTAAAAAAGTTTGTTTACGAATTCAACATTTTTTTTTTGTTTATCTTTGAAATAGTCAGCTGTTGGACAATTAACACAATTTGCACGAAGAAAAAGTTTGGGCTGTTTCGCGCAAGAAGAAGAAGAATTTACACAAATTTGAAGTACGGGAATGTTTTTTGTGCAAATTGGGATCCCGTGAGATCCCAAAGTATAGTAAAGAAACACACCTAATATATTTAGAGCTTTCTTGATTTGCTTTTTTAAAATTGTGTGTATGTGTTATCATAACAAAGCAATAAGCAATATTGCTCCATTATTCTGCCGACGTTTTCTATATTATTGCTAAGATTTTTATTGCTAGTCTAGACGGAGTGTCAGGCAAGTTAACAATTAAAGGGTGTACCAAAGTACCGTATATTGTGAACCGTAATATAGGTATATAGACACTTGATATTTTCACTGTTTTGTAGTATATTATTTGTTATACAGACTACAACAATAAATACTAAAATTTAAATAAAATAAAAATTAAAGGAATCAGGAATCAGGTAATGTAATTTTGAGGATGAGTTGTATCTTGGAAACCGTAAATGACAAACTCTTGAAATTATCACGGCTGTTGGAGCATTTTAAACGCAACAATATCAAATACTAAAAATTAACCAAGGTCAAAAATCATATAGCATCTAGTGGTCTGAAACAATCGATAGTACTATCGATACTATCGATGGTTTTTGACTATCGTATCACTATCGATAGTTTTCAATACTATCGATAGTTGTTGATAGTTTTTGTTTTTTTTTTAATTATTATGAATTTTTAAACACAAAAATTTTTAAATTTTTAATGAAATTTTTAAATTTTTAATGAAATTTTTAATGAAATTTTTAAATTTTTAATGAAATTTTTATTTTTAAGGTTCAAACTTTTACGATATCTCTGAATCTAATGGGCGGACTTCGAAAAAATGTTCGCTAGACTTAGAGATAAATTTGTTGTAGAATTTTATCTTTTCTATTTTACTGAATACGGCAAACCATTCTCCAGTTATGCGAATATATGTCGTGCAAGTACCGTATTTTGGACATAACAGTATATCTCGAAAACTAAAACTGATAAATAACTGAAGAAACAACTTGAATTTCTATGGAACGAAAAAGTTTAACGAAATTTGCACATTTTGTGCTTTTCTTGTTATTTTAATAGTTATGGTGGGCTTTTTCGATATTTTGCTGTTTATTTTGTTAAATATACGATTTAGATAATTGAAGAATATTTTTTTTTTTTCTTTTTGTAAAAGACAGAAAAGGAGTATTTGCTCAAGTTTTGGACGGCAAAATTCTCTTTAATCTTAATTGATTAACATTAAATTTTAAGGGTAGTTTTTTATAAATACCTTCCCATCGATTTGGATTATGAGAGTAGAAAAAATCCAACTTTAAAAATCTAACGACCACTCTAATGTACATGCATATATATGTATATAACCAAGTTTTGTAATTTTTATAAGTGCATTAGCCCATCCATGAGTATGGGATATGCAAAAGTTAAGTTTTTGCGCTAATAACTCATTTTCAGTTGGATTGGCGGTAAAATTACGAAGTGCACATAAGATGCTAAAGTGTAAACTGACTAGTCTGTTTTGATTTAAAGCTCAACAATTTCCAATAGTACCCTGAAAAAGAGCACGTCTTAGTTTGCCTATAACTCTAAAACTAAAAGGTTTTACCGACTAAGTTGCATAAACTTTTTTTCCTTCATTAAAATGAGAAACATTTTCTTCATACATGTTTTTACCCAACCACTGACCATTAGCGTAATATGTATGGCATGTCCAAAATTTTTATTTTTTCCGCTGCCAGCTCATTTTTAGTTAATTGTTAGTAAAGTATAAACCAGCCCGTTTGCATTTGGGAGATCAAAATTTACCCGTCGAAAAACTGCTAACGGTCAACCGTGGGTTAAAAACTTATATGAAGAAAATGTTTCTCATTTTACTACCAGAAAAAAAGTTTATTCAACTTATTCGCTAAAAGCTTTTAGTTTAAGAGTTATAGGTAAGTTAAGCTGTATGCCTTTTTAGGGCATTTTTGGGCGGTCTATACTTTAGACATTTATTTTTTGCGCACTTCGTAAGTCTCTTATTGATAAATTTACTAATTTCGTAAGAACTATTTTTTTTACAAATATGACAAGTACAATATATGTATGTATAGCCAAATTGTCATTTTAAGACTATCGAAAACTATCGATAGTTATCGATGGTTTTTGAAAAACTATCGCTTACTATCGATAGTGTAGACTATTGATAGTTTCAGACCACTAATAGCATCCCTTCAAGTATGTAATGTAATTTTGAAACTAAGAGGTATCTTATGAACCGTAATAATTAAACACTTGAAGTTTTCAAAATTATGTCGTGTATTACTATAGAAATCACACAATCAAACAATATTAGTACTTAAAGGGTATTCGTTCAAGTAAAGCGACGAATAGGACGAAAATTGCCAAAGAGAAAACAAAAAATCGCTAGAACGAAAAAAACTCAAAAACGAAAAAATTTGGAAAACTTAAGGAAAAAAGTCGCTAAAAACAAAACAAAATTTCCACGACGTAAAAAATCGCTTAACTGAAAAAATTTTCCAAAACAAAAATGTCTGCAAAACGAAAAAAGGATATAACGAAAAAAGTCGCCTAGACGGAAAAAGTTAAAAAAAACCGCCAAAACGTACTAAAAAATATTTAGTGTCCGTACAGAGCCCTTCGTCTCCGAATCGAAGTTTCACTTTACTGAATTTATTTTCATTACGCTAAAAATCTATAAATTTTCGAGCGCTTTAAGCTTGAAAATAAACACGAAGTTCCAGGTATGGCCAACTACATGCTGTCTCCATCTTCGTAAAATATAATTAGGATCACACATCAAGTGTTTAAAAACAATTATTTCTTAAAAAAAGATTTAAACACATTAATTTTGAGCTTTTACTTTCTTTTTGCTGGTAAATTTTTCGAATTGTACGTAAAATAAAATTGCTGTTGTAACGTACTTGCACACGTAAATAAATTAAGAAATTAAAAATAAATTAAGACTCATTTTATTTAAACAAACACACACAATATTACACACCTTGTTGTTCTATTAAAAATGTAAATTATATTATTTTTACTTTCTTTATTGCGCTCAAATTCGTTTGTTATTGTGCATTTAAATTAATTAAAATTTTTTAATTTTATACACTCGTTTGTTGTCTGCTGTTGTTGTTATTATTTTTGTGTTTTAACATTCTAATACGATTTTTCTTTCACATTTGATTGGATTGCTTTTATATACTTCTATTTTATTTTTTTCGTCAATTCATCACGTTCAAAAAGTTAAAATTTAAGTAAGAAAACGGTTCTTAACACCGCGACAATATAAAGCGTACTGAAATGAAAATTTTTGAAATTGTTCAAATATTACAACAAAATTAATCTGTGCTAGAAGAAGATGTTGCCCGTGTGTGGATGTCTGCGTACACTTGTTTGTTGTATCTTTTTTATCAAACAAGAATTTGTGCGATGCAACATTGTCATACATACATTCGACTTGTTTGTTGACATTCCGCAGGTGAAAAAGTGCTGCCACTTTGCGCTTTTATGTTTACAAAAAAATTCTAAGCACATGTAATAAATTTGGAGAGGATATGGCTCCATTGAGCGAAAAAGAAGTGAAAAAAATTTTTTTAATTGAATAATTAAGCATCAGTTTTTTTATTTGACGAAATTTCATAATAATTTGGCTGAAAACGTTACTAACCATCAAATAAAATATATATGTTTGACCTTGCTGGCCGCTAATATCAAGTTCAATGCGATTGAAAATTTAAAAATTTTTTTAATTTATTTGAAAATTGTTTTCAACGAAAACCAGGCATCATGTTGGTTATGTTTTTCTTGCGGCGAAATTTCTTGTATTCTATTTAATGTCAAAAGTTAGTTAAATAGCTGATGTTTCCTAAAAAAAAGCATCCACCTTCATAAGTGGTAAGAGTGAATAACAACGCTGATGAGACGGTGTAGCAGCCTGCCGAAATCAGTAGTACTGATCCGCTCTGCTAATCTGATTTGAATATTCGAACACTTCACTCTTAATAAAATAATTTGAATTTACATTAATTCAAATATTGAACTAAAAATCGAAATAATAAATTTCAGAAATTTCTCGAAATTGACCAACTCGAATCAGTTCATATGCGTATGATATCTAACTTAAGCCAAAATCTTACGAATGACGAAAATTTTGTTACGATCGAATGAGCCATTCAAAAGTTAAGTGGTTTGCACACTTACACACACACATTGTGTAAGTCTACGGACATCATCGTAAAAATGCTCATAATAGGACTTCAAAACGTCGATATCTGATTAATTTCGATTTTCAAAAATCATTGCGAGAAGTTTAAAAATAATAATATACAAATGATTTTTTTCCATTTTGGCGAAATTTTTTCATTGTAGCGGTTTTTTGCAGCTACGGAAATTTTTTTTCCGTTCCGGCGAAATTTTCCCTTTGCCACTTTTTTCGTTTTGGCGGCTTTTTCTCAATTTTGCGATTTGTTCCCATTTCGGCGATTTTTTCCGCTTTGGCAATTTTTCCCCGTTTTAGGGATTTTTTCCCCGTTCCGTCGATTTCGTTTCATATTTTTGCTTCATTTCATGTTTTTATTTTTCTTCCTAGGAAAAATGGAAAGAACGGATTATGTAGACATAAGTGACTTTATTAAATAAAAAAGAACAAACAAATTATATATATTCGAATAATCACGAAGTAGCTCAGCTTGTGTGTTTAAATCTGTGTCATTTTATCATAACATCTTGAGTATAAAAATCGTATTTGGAGATATTAACGATTTAATGCCAAATCTATTGGCGCATAATCATAGTCCTAAACAAAGTATACTTTAAGAATTTAAAACCAGTATTGCCATACAAAATACTGGTTTTAAACTCCTAAAGTATACTTTGTTTTGACTGTGATTATGCGCCATAGTGTTGGAGTTTTAGGGCCTAATTTTCTAAAACGCGTCACGAAAGTGAAATTTATATAGCAAACAATAAACAAATTACTCAATTTCTATAAATTTGTTTTTGTTTTTCATACAAATTCTTCACGAATAAACACATAAAAAATTCAGGCTTTGTTTTGCCTTTCATAATTTTTAAAATTTATATGAAAACAAAAACTAATTTGAGAATTTTGTTATTGTTTCCTATATAAATTTCACTTTCGTTCCAGGCGTGTTTTAGGAAATTAGGCCCTAAAATAAAAATTTTCGTTTGGGAATTTATATTGAAACGACAATAAAAAAAACTCAAATTTGATTTTTTTTCCTAACGAAAATTTTTATTTTATTTTCAAAAACAGGCAATAATAAAATTATTTGAAAAAAAAGCATATCCGTAACGTGGCACAGTGGGGTAATTTTTACCGCTTTGTGAGATTAATTCAGCTGAGGACTAGAATCATCTAATTATTATTATTGTTTTATTTTATTTTTTGCAAGAGGCCGGGCGGCCGTTCACATATTGTGTGACACCACTTTTTATTGTAAGTCCCCCTTCGTAACGCATTTTGATACTCGGTTGAATAAAAATCAAAATGTTTGGATTTTCATTCAACCGACCCACCAACGCACAGTGGTTCCAATTGAAAAAAATGTTAATTAATAAATCTACATCTTTGGAACTTGCGATCCGATTACAAAACACTGTATGCAAAAATCATAGAGGAGGACCTAAGCTTGAAAAAAGCATGAAAACCCTTGTTGGCCTCATAACTTTTACAAATATTATCCGATTTTAAGAATTCATCATTTTCACTCTCATTTCAAAGTCTTAACTTTGATTCTTTTTCAATCGTAAAATATTTTTTGAAAATATGAAAGATATCTTAATAGAATAAACTGGTTTTTCTTTATATATTTATAAGCTTTGCAACAAGTTTGAGTTCATTAAAATCGGCTAATATTTGTAAAGTTATGAGCCCAACAAAATTTTTCATGGCCGAGGTAGTCAACTTTGATACCCCATCATAGCTCAGCGTGTGTTTCAACAGACTGGTCCAAATTTCAACATTCTTAAAGCTTAGGTTCTCCTCGATGATTTTTCAAACATCGTTTTCTAATCGGATCGCAAGTTTGAAAGATACAGAATTTTTGCAAATGTCACAAGTTTTCGGAAGAAGTGTTTGTTTTTCCAATTACATGCTTCCAATTTTTCAATTGCTTTTTCATGTGACGTAGGATGCCGCGAATTCGACTAAAATCGATTAATTCTTTCGAGGCATATCATTATCGAAACTTTTCGGAATTTTTTAATATCACTCCGACAATTCTTGTCAAATCTGTTTTCTAGATTCGGTCACTTTTTAGAAAAACTTTGAAGAATGTCGTAAATTGCATATAAATCGGTTAATTGGTTCGAGAGATATGGTTGTCCAAAATTAAAAAAAAATATTTTCTATTTTATATTTTCAAAAATGTGTTTTATTTCAATTACTAAAAAATCTAATGATTTTCGAGCGCTACTAGATTGAAGTTAGAGGGGAAATTCCAGGGATGGAATGACATGATGCGTAAAACATTTTATATCATATTTTACATGTTCCTTTTTTTCAATATTTGATATCTTTTTTTAATTTCGATTTGTTTAAAAAAATTAAGATGTCTTGCGATTATCGTTGTAAATATTAAATTTTTTTTATTTTAATTTTTTTTTAACCGACTTCAAAAAAGGGAGAAAGGTTATAAATTCGTCACCTATTTTATTTTATGTATGTTCCCTCAACCCGATTTCGTTTTTTTTATTTAAAAGGATGTACTTCCACATTGGTCCCGTTGAGAATCGGGTAGGTTCGTGCACATACAAAGTAAATACGCATTCAATTTCAACTACTTCTACTAAACCGATTCTTATGAAACTTAGCACACAAATTAGTTCTCGTGAAAATACAACTTTATGATGAAAACAGTGGGCACGCCTGTTTTGCAGTTGGTTTTTTGGCAAGAATAATTTTAATTTTAGATATTTTTGCTAATATTATGTAGTTTCCCTAAGTGTCAACCTAGTGGTATGGCCTATACAATTATCACACCATTCGAGTTCGTTATAATCGTACTTAGATTTTAGTAGATGCCGTTTTGACCCAAAACTATAACTTTGGCCGCCAATTTTAAATGTATGGCAACTTCGGTTACAATTCAACTCTCTCGATTAAACTTTTCAAGATAATAATTCTTGCATTTGAAAGCTTTCTCTCGTGAAACTTTTGACATTATTCGTCCCAAACTGAAGCGATCGATGTGTTTTCCCACCTGTTGAAGAAGTTAGTGTGTTTAACGAGCTCATTGCAGGTGGTAGCAACTTTAAGCAAACGAAATCGAACAAAGGTGATACACAAACTGCTATTAAGTAAGTACGCGTAGTTAGTCTTGAAACTAATTCGCGATATTAAAAAATGTTCCCAATAAAACATATAACATTTGTAAAATGCACAGCACAAGTATTATGGTGCTTTTATACATAAAATAAATTATGCTTTCGCTTTTAATTGCTCAATAAGTTAGCTTTAAACTTTAGCCCGTGCGCATATTTTATCAAAAAAAAAAAAAAATGCAAAGCTTGTGTATGCAAATTGTTTTATTTCATAATTATGTATTCATTATCAAATCGATTGCAGCCGATCGACCATCATTAAGTCAACGCAACGATATGGGATTTCTACTTATTGCTCTCATCTTGTACATTATCTGGGATGTCAACTATTTTATACGTTGCGTTTTTACAGTACTTGCCGGTCGTTTGTTTCAAAGTAAACGGAAAGTTACTGACACCACAACAATTTACGGTAAGTAAGACCTATTCAGTGCAACCAGTTGTTTTGCTTGAATTTATACTATAGTTGCAAGCAGAGTCTTGAAAGAATAAATACACTTTTAAACACTTTTATTGAATTAATATTCTATTTAGGCTGCTATTATGGTTCACAACTCAACCAAGTTGAGTTGTCAATGCTACGACCCAACTTGACTATTTTTCTGTATTATGAGTAGGGATGCCATTTTTAGCCTTTTTTACGATATGACAAATAAAGATATGACATACTGTCTTGTCATATCGTAAGTTTTTTTTACGATATGACAACACTAAGATATCCGTACACGGTGTTTTCATGTCGCAATGTTGTCATATCGTAAAAAACTTACGAAGAGTGTGTATGTACAAAGAACGAATTCTTTAAAAACTCTGTTAATTTATAATTCTGCGACTAAAATGATTATTATTTCGTATATTTAAGCATTTAATTAACAAAAAGCAAGTTTAAATTATTATTCTTACCCCCTTTAGGTCTCTGCACTTCTCAAGATGTCGACATTTTTATTAGGCACATGAATAATGCCAGATATTTGCGCGAATTAGATTTTGCGCGTTTCCATTTTTACGCTCTTACCGGTCTTTATGAAAGAGTTAGCGAACGTAAAGGTGGCGCTGTTCAAGGTGCTTCCAGTGTACGTTATCGCCGCACCATACCCATTTTTCATCCATATAAAATTCAAACCAAATTGATTTGGTGGGACGACAAGGCCATTTATTTGGAACAACAATTCGTAACATTGGCCGATGGTTTTGTACGTGCTGTGGCCTTATCCAAACAGTGTATCACCAATTGCGACGTCATGGAAATAATGAAAACTTTTGAAGAGACTTTAAAGCGCCCCGAAATGCCAGAAGATTTGAAATTATGGTTGGATGCCATTGAGGTGTCTAGTCAAAAATTGCGTAAAGATAAATAGAGGAGAAATATTTTAATTTTAAGTTGTAATTAATATGTACGTTGTTGTTTATAGTGTTAATGGTGTAAATTGTTAAATAAAATAGATTTATTTGTAATGTTTTCAAAAAATAGTGAATAGTTTAAGTTGGAATTTTTAAATGAAGATCTTTTATGTGTAGGAAAATTTCACAGAATAATTGTTTACCTAAAACTTTTCAAACAAACGTTTGTTAAAAATAAAATTTGTTTTCAGAAAATTTGTTTTACTATATCAATTGATTTTTTATTTTTTTGTTTTAATTTCGGACACAAACACTGTTGACGGCTTCCTATAGAGTCAAACTTTCTATTTGATTTTTTATTTCATACGATTCTGTATAAAGTCCATTTAAAAGAGTTGTTGTATTCATATTCAGCCAGAATAGAGATTCCCCGGGAGTTTTTTCCCTACTCCCACTTTCCCTATTCTAAATAAAATATACCCGGGAAATTTTTCTCTTTTCCCATTCCTCCTATTATAAATTACAATTTCGCCGGGAAAAAACTCTCAGGGAAAAAGTAAGTATTCTAAATATGAGGGAGAGGGAGAAATTCTTCCGACTTTTTTCCCCAAGCATTTTTAAGGGAACTAATGCAAAAATTTTAAATTCAAATTAAAAATACCTTTATTTAGGACAACTTTAAATAAACAGCGAAATGTTATATTTCTCTCTTGTTTCTTCTGCGCTTTTGCCTTCAGAAGAAACTTTTAAAACATTAAATTTTGCACGCCTCCTTAAGTTCACATAATAGGTAAATGGGAGATTTGTTGCGGCTTAAAAAATTTACAATTTCTTTTTTACACACAATCATTGGGGATTTAATGCATCTGGCCCTGGCCCAGTTTTCGCTTCAATTCTTCAGCATAAAGTTCTTAAGATAGCTTCTGAGTGACTACACTGTACATTTAACTTTTTATTTAAACAAAAACAAATATTTATATTAACAGACAATCTTATTATCAATGAAAATATAAAATTTTTATTAATTTATATTACTGAACTCTTGCGTTAGTGCAGAATAAAATGTAAACACTGAACAGCTGATCCAGATTTCTCCCTCTCCGTTATTTGTTTGTTCCCTGGCTTTTTAGAATACGAGGGTTTTTCCCCGGAAACTAATGAATGGAAAGAGAAAAAAACTTCCCAGGAAAATTCATAATTGGGCTGATTATAACGCGTGATCCATTTCGAGGTTCCCTACTTTTTTAAAGAAAAAAACACAGAAAATTCAAATTTAATGGAGAATGTTTATTATCATTTGAAAGAACATTCTTTGGCATTTATTTTTTGAAGATTATGTCTATCAAATGTTGGCCGTTGCTACGTCGCAGATGGTCCATCCGTTGAGTCCAATTTTCGATGACTCGTTCGAGCATTTCGACTGGTAACTGGCGAATGACACGCGTGATGTTTTCCTCCAAGGCCTGAATCGAAGCGGGTTTGTCCGCATAAACTTTAGACTTTACATATCCCCACGGTGTGATATCACACGATCTTGGTGGCCAATCGACCGGCCCAAATCGTGAAATTATGTGCTCACCGAAATGTTCTCTCAATAAATCCATTGATTGATGCGATGTGTGGGAAGTGGCGCCGTCTTGCTGAAACCAAATGTCGCCGAGATCACGAGCTTCAATTTCAGACATCAAATAGTCGGTTATCATGGCACGATAACGGTCCGAGTTGCTGCAAACAGCGCCGAATCGACTCTCCACGGTCTTCGTGTACACTCTCAACTACGGCCGCTATATTTTCTTCACAGCGTGCTGGACGTGGTCTATTCGGTCGAATATTATCCAATAATGAATGCTGGGTCTCAAAATGGGTGATGGTGTTGCGAATAGTACGCTCAGTAGGCCGATTATGTTGACCATAAGTTGAGCGAAGTGCACGAAACACATTCCTCACAGAACGTGAATTTTCGTAATTAAGTTGAACGATTTGTAAACATTGTTCTGGCGTAAGTCGTTCCATTATGAAATGCCAAACAATACTAAACAAAAATGACATGACAGCATGACACGACTCACACGTGATCTGTCAAAAAAGGCTATTGAAAAAAGTATCTCCAGTTGAATCACCCATTATTTAATAGTAAACAATATTTGCTCGTGTAAAAAATACGTCATGAAGTGTGCGATATCCGAGTGCATACAATTAATACGAGCTGCACATTGCACATAGGGGCAAAAGTATATCAAACCGCGCGGAAAATCAACTGCCATATTTTGATAAGAAAGATTGGTAGCAATGGAAAGGCAATTTTCTATAGATATCAAATATATAAAGATATCATACCCTTCCGAAGAAATTTATTAAGAAAACACAAAAATAAAAAATA
Source organism: Panzeria rudis (assembly GCA_956483635.1). NCBI lineage: Eukaryota > Metazoa > Arthropoda > Insecta > Diptera > Tachinidae > Panzeria > Panzeria rudis. The sequence continues at coordinate 7,924,375 of OY101448.1, read as the reverse complement.
TATATATAAAACTTTTTTTTAATTTTTCAGTGTATATGACGGCTATTATTTTTTGTTACTCCCCTGTGGAAAACCTGTGTACCAATTATCTTCAACGTAATTGTCCTTTCACTGGTGAAAATGTGCGTGCGAAAAATTGGACATTAGGAGGGAAGGGTCCGAGGTGACAATAGTGGCGCCCAGAATTTGATGTCGGATTAAAAAGCCACCAGAACCAAAAATTAAGCCACAGTAAAGCCATAAACTACGATATGCAATATGATGAAATCGGGTTTCAAATGGCGACTGAAGATTCCAACGAGAATGAATAAACATCAGTAGTCTTTTTTACTTTTCTTCTAGTAATTCTCATTCATTTTTTAAGAGTTCATATATATTGTAACAAAAAGTTTATCGGATATAATTCAAAGAAATCCGCATTATTGTTAGCTTCAGTTAATGTAATAAGTTGAAACTTAAAAATATTTTCAAACAAATCTTTTTATAGACTGAAGCAAAAAGTTTGTTTGAGGAACTATAAAAAATTCAGCAAATATTTTTGTTTCTTTCATATAACACTGTACAACAAAATCAAAATTTCATAATAACAATTTTCTATCAACTGATTCTGCTGGAGAGAAGGCCAAAAAGATATATACGTGCATCGGCGTATTGAAAGTTAACGTATTATTGGGAGTTTCAGTTCCGCCGTTTAGCACATTATTATAGTGCTGAGCACACCTAATACCCAAAATGTAAAGATCACAATATGCAAAAGGGAGGGAGTTTTAACTCTCCCTAAAATTAGTCCCATGTGTACATATATTTCTTTGCTCCCCTCCACCAGAAACAGTCGTTAGAGCCCCGTTAATTTAAAATTTTATAAAAAATATAATTACCTGTTGCCTTGAAACTGTGTAATAAGCAGAATAAATAAACGACTTTTTACTTTTGCAAAACAACATTTTGTAACATAACTTCTAAGACCAATATCTGTTTGCAATTTTCTTAGAATTTTCTGGAATATAACGAAAGAAAAACTTTAAAAAGAAACAAAAAAATAAGTGATATATAAGTTGTGAAAATTACCTCTTCTTAGCTTGTAATTTTGGGGCCCTAAAGATATTTCAAATTATAGTTTTCTCACCAAAGCTGGTTCCAAACATAAATCCACAAAACACAAAGCCATTTATGATCATATATTTCATTACAATACGAGTATATTTGGAATAACAAAAATTTCTCTTAATTAATTTAACCTAAAACCAAAAATATAAAAAAAAAAACATTTTATAACAAAAATTCTTTTATCAGCAGTGTTGCCTTAAATTTTTACTAGACAAATCATTATATTCTATCCATTTTTGTATTTCCTCTGGCAGATCTGGCTTTAATGTCGTTCTTACTTGACCATTTTCAGCCATATTTTGGTCAACATTCGTGCTGGCAATAGCATGATCTAAACTAACTGTGGAACTCAAAGTGTGACGCGATGCCTGCAATTGAGCCGTTTTAGGAGACAACAACTCGGACATGATATCATCAGCCGAACAGTCAATAATACGCTGGCGACAAATAGCGATGCAGTGAACAAATTGATCAGCAGGCCGTATAAAACGATGTTCCATATAGACGGATTGATCATCCCAATAAATGATCTGAAAAAAAAACAAAATGCAATCAAAATAGCTATTTTAGTTTTATCAAAACAAACTTTACCCGCGATATAATTTTGTATCTATGGAATGGCCGTATAAATCTCCTATAACGTATTGTGGCTGCTCCTTGGAATACGGACCCTCCTTTGGCGCGAATTGTACGATATAAATTGGTGCGTTCGTAAAAATCTACACGTGCAAAGTCTAGCTCTCTAAAATAACGAGCGTTGTTCATATGATACAGCAGGGTATCGATGTCGTTCGTTAAACAAATACCTGCACAATAAGAAAAGAGTTTGCTATTATTGCATTTTATTTTTGAGTTAAAGAACTTAAAGCGGTAACACTGTTCTGCAAAATATATGTTCTGCCTTTAAATAAAAATATGCGGAATATTTACCATAACTCAAGAACGGCTTGCCCGATTTGAATAAACAAACTACCAAAAGCATAAAAATTATCTTGAGTTATCCATATATAATATTTTTATATTTCCAACTGTTTGGGAGTTATTCAGAAATGAATGGCAAAAAAAATTTTTTTTTAACTCATAAAAAATTACGAGGGCAAAATTTTTAAATTGTGTCATTTATCAGATATTAGGAATAAAATTATTAGGAATCATTAAAATCGATGAACAATTGTCGATTTTATTCAGAATTAAGTGCGAGAACTTAATAGATAAAAATTGGGATTTTCATACAACACAGATGATCCTTTTTTTCCAAACTATTTTCATTCCAGATAGAAACTTTTACATAAATTAATTCATATTTCTTTTAAAAAATATTTTTAAAAATTCAGCATTGAACTTGTATAGCCTGTTGTACTAGACACAATTCTTTCCTTTCTGACAAACAAACTATTATAAATGAACTGTATTTTTAGCCGACTTCCAAAAAAGGAGAAAGGTTATCAATTCGTCATGTATTTGTTTTTTTATGTATGTTCCCTCAATATGAACCGATTTCGGATTTGTTTTCTCTATTCAAAAGGATGTACTTCCAGATTGGTCCCATTGAAAAGTGGGCGGGGTCACGCCCACACAAAGTAAATACACACTCGTTTTCAACTACTTCTACTCAACCGATTTTTATGAAACTTTACACACACATTAAGATTTTGTTTAAATATTACATCGGGATCAAAAAAGTAGGCTGTGCCACGCCCATGAAAAAATTAAATATTTTTTTAACAACTTCCACTAAACCTATTCTTATGAAACTTCGCATACACCTTTAGTTATCGTTATAATACAACATTATGTTTAGAAAAGTGGGCAGTGCCACGCCCATGAAAAGTAAATAAGCATTTTAACTACTGCTGGACCAATTTTGATATAGTTTTTTCTTTTTGAAACGTGACTTTATCGAGAGTGTTTTTAGCTATGTTTGAAAAGAGATATCACATATTTTCTAGATGTATTCTGTTGAGTCTGTGTGTCTTTGACGCCGTAGCTCCCAAACGGTTCAGTCGATTTTAAACATCTTATACCTTAAACATAAGGCTTACAAGATTTCCTATCTCGAGTCCCTATAACTATGTGCAAAAGGGGGGAAATCTAACTCCCCCTAAAACGAACGTAAGCTTTCAAAACGCCGATACACGTGAGTATTTATTGGTTCCCTCTACCACAATCAGTCATTAGGATCTTGTTATTTTGATTTTATTGTGCATTATTAATTTGTTGAAATGTTATATAGGAAATACAGGATAACGATTTAATTTTTCAAGAGAACGTTGATGACTAAGAAGAAAATTAATTTTTTTCTGGGTGTTATAACAAGTTTTCTTTTTTAATAATACTCGTATCCTTATATTCAGCCATGTCATAGAATACCATTCCGATCGGAAGTGGTTTCAATTCCGTAAGTTGCTTCTTCAGAAAACGAAAAAGGAAAATTTTCTTCGTAATCAAACCACTTTTAAATTTCAAAGTGGAATTGAAAAACACTTTTCTACACACTTCATTTGCACTGATTATTAAAAAACGTGCATACTTTTAGGAGCGTCAAATAAATATTTGGTCATGAGCTTTCCATGTTAATAAAAAGCTCAATGTGAGCTTTGTATCTAAAAACAAGAGTAAGCAAACGCCTCAAGGTATAAAAACTTTATCATTGTAAAAACGAAATCTAAAGCAGCAAAAATGTACTTTTTCTGAATGACAACTGCGGAATCAAAACCAATCCGAACGGAATCTGTGACATGGTTGATTATTACATATTTATTGTGAAAAATAACAGCAAATTGTCACGAATAAAATGTCTTAATTCGACTAAACTTTAGTAGGAAATTTGTTAATATTAAATAAAATACATAGTAGCAAATAAATATGTATGTATATTTACATACCGGAAACTGTTGTTGCTTCTAAAATGTGACATTTCCTTTTAACAAATCGGGCCAACAGGACACACAGGCACATACGCAGGAAGTAATGAAGCTCAAATAAACAATACAATACTAAAATCGTAAGCAAACAGCAAAATAGCCCAAAGCCAAATTCGAAGGCCATTTTTTCTTTTAGTGTTTGTTTTTCTTTTATAATATTAATTTCTACCGTAAATATGTCTAAATATTTAAATGAAATGTTGATTTTGATTAGCTGTTGGTTGGTGGTGGGTTCAATTGTTACTTGTTGTTGTTGTTGTTGTTGTTGTTGGTTTTGTTTTTAGATGTTTCCTTGTTTTAGGTTTTCTTTAATTTGATTTCATGTATGTCTTCTTTTTCACTTATTTCAAATGATTGACAGACAGTCTCGGTTTATTTTCCATAAGAGTTATTTAATTACAATTAACAAACACTGTTGCTGGCTCAATTGCTGCTGCTTCCCTTAACCATTGGCCATTATCGTTGTAGTTGTGTAATACATGCTGTTGTTGTTGTTGTTGCCGCAGCTAAAAAATCCAATTAAAATGTCCTTTTTTCGGAAAAATTATTTATTTAAAACACAATAATTGTGTGTGGATGACGGTCGACTAGTTGAATCATAAATTTTGAGTCAATAGTATGGAAGGATTTAATATATAAAAATTCTTATCGTGATGTATAGTAGTAGTATTTCATCATTTTACACTCCAAAGTATCTTTGGATTATAAGGATATATCCTTAGCCTTATAAACGTATGTATTTATGTATGTCTAATTGCAAGCTTAACTTTGTTGTATGTGTAATGTACTCGTTTATACAATATATATTAATAAAAAGGATAATGCAAAATATATTGTAGAAGGCGGAAACAGTTCATTTCTTTTAAGGCTCTACAAAATTTTGATATGATTGACAACACAATTTCTTTTAATTTGTTGAATAAAGTTTAAGAATATGTATTTTCTTTCTTGTTTTTCTTTTTTAATGAAAATATAATAAAAATTTCTATAGTTGAGGGAATTTAAAAACGATTATTTAATTAAAGGCAAAATTTGTGTAAAATAATTCGTCAAAAAAGAACGATTCTTAAAGAACTAAATACTACAACTGACTGACGTTCATAATTTCTTAATTTTGCATTTTTATCCTTTTCTTTTTGTTTGCGTTATTTTCGAATAGAAACTACATTTACACACGTTTTATATTAAAAGAGATTTAATTGGAGGAAAAAGGAGAGTAAAAATGTTTAATTTGAAGACTTATTGGCGCCTGCGCCTATTTTACAGTCTCTATAGATTTTTGCAACAATTTCTGTGCAAGGGTTGGAAGGGAATTTCAAAATGAATGAAATCATTAAATAAATATTTGATTTTGAATGAAAAATTATTAAATACGGATGGTCGTCGGTCTGCCACAGAATGTTAATGACGCTGTAGAAATCGTAATTTTCAATTCGTAACGTTTTGGGTTTGCTTCTTCTTAAGCCTTTCATAAAAGTGTTCTTTCATAAAAACTGCACGTACCTTAAGGCGACACTTTAACGTTTTTTGATCTGACAAAGCTAATGAAGCACATATTTAAAATTCGCACCTAAAAGTATGCGCAATATTTTTTAATGCTTCTGTTATTTATATATTTTCTATATATTCAGCCATGTCACAGATTCCGTTCGGATTGGTTTTGATTCCGTAGTTGGCATTCCGAAAAAGTACATTTTTGGTGCTTTAGATTATATTTATTTTGTATTTCGTTTTTAATATGATAAAGTTTTTGTACCTTAAGGCGTTTGTTTACTTTTGTTTTTAGATGCAAAGCTCACATTAAGCTTTTCATTTACATGGAAAGTTCATGACCAAATATTTATTTGACGCTCCTAAAAGTATGCACGTTTTTAAGTATTTACTGCAAATGAAGTCAGTAAAAAGAGTTTATCAATTCCACTTTGAAATTTACAAGTGGTTTGATTACGAAGAAAGTTTTCGTTTTTCGTTTTCTAAAGAAGCAACTTACGGAATTGAAACCACTTCCGATCGGAATGGTATTCTGTGACATGGCTGATTATATGTATTTGAGTAATTTTCCAGTAAAAATTATAGAAAAACTTTTGGATAAATAGTAAAAAAAAAACATTTGTATTGGAAAGCAAACGATGCAATCCAGTAAAATTTAGTAATAACACAGACCTACAAATTGGTACTTTTTCTTTCCGTTGTGAACAAAACTAACATTTTCTAATCGGTTTGATGCGCTAAAAATACTTGATTTTTTTTAATGGGCATACCTAATATTTCCATTTTTTACACCAGTATATTTTACCTCAATTCGACCAACAAAGCATCAGCAGAGGCATGATATGATTACCTATCTAAAAAAAAAAGGATATGTGAATCATTTTAACTTTCTGCTCATCAGTTGTTGCTGCACGTGTCTGTCTGATTTTACATTTTGCATGCGACGATACCATTATTTATAAATATTTGCAATTTTACTTTGTTGTGGTCTTCATCCATCTTCAAATACACAGGCGAGTACTACAGGTATTTCTTTCTACTGGCGAGGTGTGTTGTTTGTTTAACAACCCTTAAATTGTTTATTTGAAAATATTCATTGTCGTAGATACTTTCACGTAGAATATGGTTTTTCCATAACCTTAACCATCACCAACCATGTAAATCTATATTGATATTGTGCAAGGTTTAAAAAGGAATTTTACGTAATGAGTACATACTCGTACATATCAGTTGACGAACGAATCTTTAAATTGGGAAATTCAAATAGAAGATTATTTAATTAGTCAATAATGAGTTTGGTGAAAAGTTACTGCATAATTGTCTAATTTAAAAAAAAAAAGTTTGTTTTTACGTTTTATAATTCGAACAGTTTCTTTTCGTAATGAATTATAAAGTAATCTGCAGATCTTTATAGTATACTCTGAAAATTAAAATCCATGCAGCGTATGTATGAAAACGCTTGTACATATTACGAAATATTTGGAACCGGGAAAACAGTTCGTAAAATATACGAAATGTACGGAAAGAAATAAAAAATTCATCACATTTCAAAGCAAAATCTTTACCCATGGGCTAATTTTTAGTAGGTACATACTTAAATTTTAAGAGATAAATTTTTATTTTATTGTATTATAACTGGAAATTATCAATTTATCAAAAATACAGTCGGGTCTCGATTATCCGTGATGGTCGGGACCAGAAGCATTACGGATAATCGATTTTCACGGTTAATCGAATAAGAACTTTGATTATACAGTTTTTTTTAATAATTTTATTATTTAACAAGTGAAGATTGGTGTACATACATATTTACATTTAAAAAAATTAATTCAAGAAGTTTGTACATTTTAAATTAAATAAGTATGTATACATTAAATTTTCTACTGAAAACATGAGGCAAAAAAAGGACATTAAGCAAAAAAAGAATACAATTTCTTAAAAAAAAGTCGTGTAATGTTGTTTGTCTAATATTTTTCAACTTATAATTTTCTTTTATAAGTTTTTCTTGGATGCGATAAGCTTGAATTTTATTCTGCCATCACGGATAATAGAGGTAATCACGGTTAATCGAAGCAAACAATATGAAAACATTGCAAACATAACACAATAGACTGATCTTTGGCCATCCCGGTTAATCGGGGTTACCGGTTAACCGGATGACGGATAATCGAGGCCCGACTGTAGTTAAAATTTATTTTTGTGTCAAATTTTTTAACAAAGAAAATTTTTTACGAAAGGTTTTCCGTTACTTTCGTAAATTTAGAAAATTATTTCCTAAATATTTTTTCGTAATATGTACGAAAGTTTCGTATATTCCACGAAAAAACTAACTACGAAAGTTTTTTTTTCGAAAAATGTTGCATGGATTATTTTTCGTATACTAACACAGAGCTCGACAATCCGTGTATTACCTAATTCAATGAAATAATTTCCAGTCGGGAGCTTATTTCATCATGAAAAATGTGGTTGACCTTGAAGGTACCATCCCTGGAAATTCCCGCTCATATCAAGTTCAAAATTTTAATTTTTTTAAGTAGATAAAATATTTTTATCGAATTTAGAAAAGCTCTTCAATAAAAAATTTCGGAGTTATTAAAAACGCCGTTTCCGAAAATGTTCCCGAACGTTAGCTGTCGTACGTATAAATCTATTTTGGTCTAAAATTGGAAAAATTACGGAATCTAGAAAATCGATTTAACAGAATATTTTTCATATTTATTATTATTAATACAAATTACAAAGTAACCGAGCTCATAGAACCATATATAGAATATTTTAAAAAATTCATTTTGTTATACAGTTTCGTTTTTGTCACAAAGTTCAGTATACGGGTGCAATGCCCGAAATTATATCAAATAGATATCTCTCTCTCTCTCTCTCTGCGTATAGTTACCCTGTAGGCCAAGTTATCGCAAATAAACTGTACACACGACAACTTCGATGCGGTTGTTACTCATGTTGTCGTCAAAAAGGCTTTGTAGCACAAATTATCATAATCTTGTCACAACAAATTCTTTATACACGACAACGTATACCAACTTGTCGCATAACTTATAACAACTGCGACTACAGGGTGTCAGTTATATTACTAATTGTGACAGTTATATTACTAATTGTAACGTTACTAGTCACCAAAGGACTGCTATTTTACTAGTTGTAATGAGGCTAGTAACGATACTAGTCAAACAACAACGTTTTGGAACAGTCATACAACTAGTTGTAATGAAACTAGTAATTTAAATTATTTTTTATAAATTGACATATTTTCAGCTGTAAATACATAAAACAAAATTTTAGCTCCAAATATAATAAGTAGAAAGTGGCTCAGTGGCAGAGTACATGCCTTGATATATGAGGACTGTGTGTTCATACCCCGGTTGAGCCAAATGTTTTTTAATATTTAAAAAACTATAAATAAAGAGACTAGTAAGCGCACTAGTCTATAATAATTAGTATTTCAACTAGCATATAACTATGTACAAATGAGCTAGTTGGGCTCCTACTACAACCTAATGTTAAAATCGATAGTTCGATATATGGAAAAAGGACAGTTAGACAACTAGTCTGAATAAAAAAGCAACTAGTATATTTCTAACCACATACTAGTCATTTTGTCTGCAGGGTTATATACATTCACACACACACACACACACATACAGCCAGCCATACGGACATCATCGTAAAAATAGTCAGACCTTAAAACGTCGAGATACGAGAATGATGAAAACTCTATTTTCGAACATCGCTGTGAAATGAGTCATTTCCCATTTTTAGATTGCATAAAGTTAAAAATCACAATTTTTATTTTTATAGAATCCGATACGAAATGGATTGGAAACGAAATTTCAATTGTAAACGAGTTGGCGAGAACAGTAACGAAATTGTTTTGTTCAAAAATATCGTTTACATAAATTGTATTTTTAGTGATTAGAGGGGATGAGAAAAAATATGTACTAGATGTTAATTGCATAAATTAAAAGCCGCCTGAGCTCCAGTTCTTTGACAATTCCGTTTCTAACTGAAATTTCCACAATTCAAGCAGGAATAATCGCTCAAAGTTCCAAAATTAACAATTGCCTAATGTTATTAGGCAATTGTTCATTTTGGAACTTGCAAATCGCTCAAAATTTTGTGAAGAATCACCAAAAGGGGAAAATGAACGACCATTGTGTCAAATTACTCAAGTTTGGGGCGAATAATCGCCTAAAAGGCTGAATGCACAATAGCCCACATAAGTCCCAGTCCACACATGCAATTTTTGTTGCAGCAATTTCTTAATTTGTGGGAAAGTGTTGAAAGAGAAATATATTCCATATCTATTCCTCTGCAACACAACTAATTAGCGCTAAGTCACCTGAAGAGAAGGAAGTATTGAACCGACGGTATAATGAAGGGAATAAAAAAAAGTCAAACGCAATGTCAGATGCGATAAGAGAAAATGGACAGAGTATCTAACAACTGATGCCCAAAGGGCTAATAGAACGTGACGAACTAAGGACCTGTATTGAATTACAAAGGAAATTGCAGGTCATAACCCCTGAAGAACGCAGAAGGCGAATTGGTATATGCGAAGGACCAACAACTGGCAATATGGGAAAAGCACTACACATACTTACTTGCGACCAATCCTCTACAACACGCTAACATCTGTGATTGCGATCCAATGCAACACACACTCAGAGTTAGAGAAAACATAGCTATTAATTCCCCAACGCTTGATGAATGTGCAGACGCTGTGAGTAGATTAAAATCTGATAAAGCGGCAGGCCCAGATGGAATTCCACTCGAGATCTTTAAAAATTATATTCCCTTGACGGCGATGTTAATCGAACCTATTGTTACCCACTTTTGGCTAAATGAGAGTGTCCCAAACGACGGGAAAGAAGAAAAGGTAACTTTCAAGAATGCACTAATTGGAGGGGCATAAGGCTGTTAAATATGATTAATAAAGTCATAGCCAATATAATACTCAAACGTATTCTAAGAAGAGAGCAGGCCGGTTTTATGCCAAATAAATCCTGTGTAGATCACGACAGCAGCATCAGAGCGGTCGTTGAGCAATCCGTCAAATGGCGATCACCTTTATACTTAGTGTTCGTTGACTTTAAACGCGCTTTTGATACGCTACATTCAGATCTGTCCGTCGCTAGTGTTTTAATTTCGTTCCAAGTGTTGTTGTGTCCTTGGCGATTTCTCTTTCAATTTGGCGTCGCCATGTGTGTGATGATCTACCCCTTTTCCGGCTACCTTGGGGATTCCATTCTATAGCATATCTAGTTGTATCGTTTAGTGGTCTGCGCAAGTCATGACCAATCCAACGCCACTTTCTTCTGAGAATCTCTTTATTTATGGAGCTTTAATTTGTTTCCATGCACAGTCTTTCATTTGCTATGGTTTGAGGCCAGAATAGGCTTGGAATTCTCCGGAAACATCGGTTTATAACAGAGGCAGGCGATGCTTGTCATTGCCCACAACGTTCTTCAGCTAAATAGCAGACAATTTACATGTACACAACACAAACAATCAAAATAAACAACAACAAGAGCACAACAGTCAGTTGTACCTAGGTTGTTCAAGTTTGCCAGTTTAAAGATTTTAAAAAAACCAGCCCACTTGGGTCCTTATAGATCCCGTTGTGTTGTACCTAACAACAAAGCAATTAAACACCAACACACTTAAAAAAAAAATTATTTTTCATTTATTTAGTTTTCTCTTTGCCTGGCTCTGGTTTATGTAGCGAGTTTACCTATATATATCTCGAGCAGCGACGTTCCAGGCCTCGCCTTCACTTAGAAGCACGGATTTGATGCAGGAGTTGAAAATGTTGATTTTGGTTCTTCTTGATATGTGAGGAGAACGCCAGATGGGATTTAGCAGCCCAAATGACCGCTTACCAGGGTTGATGCGATTGTGTACCTCATCATTAGAGCCGGCGGTTAAAGTTAGTATGCTACCCAAGTAGTAAAATTTGGTTTGATCTTCTAGTCCTTCACCATTTATGAAGAATGTTGACTTATTTGAGGAGTTGATACGAATTACCTTTGTCTTTGATATATTTATCTTCATACCACATTTTCCTGCTTCATTCTGTACAGCTGCGATTTTGGCCGCCATGTCATTGTAGTTGTCTGAAAGTAGACAGATGTCGTCAGCATAATCTAAATTCTCCAGCTTTCTATTAACACCAAACGAAATTCCTCTTTGGTTGCTCTGTTCATAATATTGTCTAGGACCATATTGAAAAACAGAGGTGATAGAATGCAACCTTGCCTAACACTCCATTAGTTACAGCGAATCTGTCTGCAGCTTTAATTATCATAGAGGGCTTGAATTAACAATATTATCATACTGGGTGTGCCCTTACACGCAAGGGCGTTCCAAATAGCAGAATGTGATAGAATATCAAAAGCCTATGAAAACTAGATACAGAGGAGATCTCTACTCAACGGATTGTTCTATTATAGACCGGAGACCACGTAAACAGGTCTATGCAGCATTATAATCTGCGCTATAACTTTATTGACTATGTTGATGAGCGTGATACCACGCCAGTTCTTGCATTGAGATAAATCCCCCTTTTTACCCGACTGCGCGACGCAAAGAAGGTTATGCTGTTTATCAGCCTATGTACATATGTATGTATGTATGTGTTTTTTTGCGGCACTATATAAACCGAACGCGTAGACCGATTTTGACGATTCTTACGTCAATCAATTCGTCTTAGGGCCATTATTACAACTTGACAATAGCCAAAAGCAGGCTTTTGTCGGACGGATAAACAGTGTATCATTATTACAAATTTACTTTAACCTACCAGGTAGGATGCAGCTGACTGTAACTTATCGCTCACTTTCATTTAAAGTAAAGTTTTAATAAAGATAAACCTTTTATTCGTCCGACAAAATCCTGCCTTTAGCTATTGCCTAGTTGTAATAATGGCCCTTAGTCCGGTGAGTGTCACTAAAGATATGACAGTAGTAAAAATTCAATATGGCGGCCAACAGACGCCATTTTGTTTATACGAAAATAATAAAAAGTCGGCGAAATATATCAAAATGGGTATCAATCGACAGGTATTTGAAAATCATTTTTAGGTTTCTCTTATGATTTTTAATTTCGAATGACCATTTAGGATCTGTGAAGGTTTAAAGTTGTTTTCTTTTATGCAGTCGGGTTTTTTTTTTTGATTTTTTAAATTAATGTCTTGTTTTGGGATGTTGATGATGAACCCTTCCTCCAGTTCATCGCATAGTTGGATAATTCTTCAAAATTCTTCGATAATTTTTGTGATGAGATGAGCGCTAGCTTGTGATGATGCTTTCAGCAGTTCGAGAGAGATGTTGTCTATTACAAGAGACTTGTTCTTTAGTGCTACCTTATTGATCCAAGAATTTATGGCCCCTATTATGATTCAAAACTCAACTTGGTTGAGTTGTCAATGTTACGACCCAACTCAACCAGTTTTTTGTATTATGATTCACAACTAAGTTAAGTTGTCTTCGAAATAAATTTCGAAAAAAGGTTCTTATTTATACTCTCTATTTTTTGGAACCATAGTAGCCATCACAAAGTATTTTAAATATTTTTAGTTTTGGCCTTACTATTTTTTCCATAATAAGAATTTGACAACTACGACTCCAACTATCAATTGACTTGTGAATCATAATAGGGGCCTATGAAATTTCGAAATATTTCTTTAATCTCTTTAAGGAAAGAACACGAAAAATTAAAGATATCGGACGACATTTAGAGGTCGCTACAATATTCGTCTTTTTTATGAAATTTGTGTTTAATTTCGACGTATATGGGCATTTCCAACAAAAGTCACCATAAGTAACGTCACGCCAACAATTATTAAAAAAAAAAACTTAATTTTTTTTTTCTTCTCCAAATATTTGTGTAGGACGTAATTTAGTAAAAGTTTAGGAAAAATCGGACTACATGGTTCCGAAATACAAGCTTAATTGCTCGTTGGCGTTCCCTGGAAGTGTCTATATAATGACCGATTTGTCAGATTTTTTTTAAATATGTAAATATCTCTTCTGTTGATTGGACCACAGGCCGCCTTATGCAACCCATAGTATTAGCATTAAAAAAATTTTTTTTAATTCTTTTTCGCTCAAAAACCCAAACTTTTTTACGCATCAAGAAATCTTCGTTTAAAAGAAAATAAACAAAAACATACTCACTTGAATGTTTTGAATGCAGTCCTCTGATGGGTAATTGTATGAAATAGTTTTCAACAAATTATACAGGTCTGCATTTGGAATCTTGCCAACATCTTGCAACAGTTTCTTGTACCAGTCACTTACTTGCACTTTTCTTGTAATTATTGCCCATCAAACTTTTCTGGAGATTTGTTATTAATATTTTCTTTTTGTTGAAATTTAGTTTATTATCTTCTTCTTGTTTTAAATATTATTGCATTATAATAAAAATAGAATAATTTGTTTATAATTATTTTGTTGTTGTTGTATATTAATTTTAACTTATAAAAGAAAAAACAATTGTAGCAAGAGAAAAGTTATGAACTTCTTAATAAAGTTTCTTTTATAACACAATATTATAATCCTCGTTTGTTATTTTATGTTATTAAATTAAAAATGAGTGGAGGGAGAAGAGGTTAACAAAATAATCGGGGGTGTGCCGTAAAACGCACGTTTTGAAATCGCCTAGTTTTCATGAAAAAGTTCAACTCAAAAGCTGACTTATTGCAGCTTTTTAAGATGTTTCATACGAACTTAACTTCGAATGCACTAAGCCGTCGGATTAACAGAATACGGTTTTTCGTTTTGGTATATCGCTTGATTTCAAAACGCGCGTTTTACAGCACACCCCCCAATAATAATTATAATAATAATGATATTAGTGGTCGTAGTAGTGGAGTGGCTGGGTGGGTGATTGTTTGATAGTTTGTTAAACTATTTGCACAGAGTATTTAAGTTTTAAATTACTAAAAAAAACATAATATAATGCAATTAAACAAATCTATTATATTTTAAATTAGTCCTAACTACTTTTGCATGTGTGTAAAGGTGTGTCTGTCTTATTTCTTGTTTTTTGTGTGTATTGGTGTATAATTATTTCAATTACAGTGGTCTGCAGAAAAAATCGCCTTTAAATAAAAATATGTGGAATATATAAAGTTTAATGCGCTAAATTCAAATCCGTTTTCAGTTTTTGTCCATCACGTACAGATTTTTTTAATAGGCTTCACTAATATTTCCACTAGGTACATCAGTATATTTCAAGAACGGCTTGTCCGATTTGAACAAATAAGCCTCGTATGGTATGCTGAATAAAATTACCTTCAAGTTACTAATACATAATTTTTTATATTTCTAACTCTTTCGGAGTTATTCAGAAATTAGCGGCGAAAAAATATTTTTTCATGCAAAACTAAAGTTTTTCGTTTTCAAAAATGCATAAAAAAAATTAATAGGGCAAATGTTTTACATTTTTGTTATTTATCAGAAATCTAGATATATTAGGAATAAAATAAGCCATAAATCATTAAAATCGATGGACAAATGTCGATTTTATTCGAAATTAAATGAGGGAACTTAATTGACAAAAATTTACATTTTCATACAACACACATACACACACACAGACAAATTAAACATTTTCTGTTGTATGGAAATTGTGATTTTTATCAATTGACTTCCTTCACTTAATTGCAAATAAAATCGACATTTGTCCATGGATTTTAATAAATTTTGGCTTAGTTTATTTCTAATATACCTAGATTTTTGTCCAATGACAAATATATAAATTTTTTGCGCTCCTTATTTTATTTATGAGCTTTTAAAAACGAAAAATATGTAGTTTTGCATGACATACAAATTTTTTCGCCGCTAATTTCTGAATAACTCTTCGTATTCCAATATATTTTTATTTAAAGGCTGGAAAATTTTTATTTTTTTGCAGACCAGTGTTAGTTATTTCAGTCAGTGCATAAATATTATTATTTTTTTTTTTAGAGAAATAATAAAGAAATAAACTTTAAATCATAAAATTTTTATGTATTTCAATAAGAAAATAACTACGGAAATAACAAACTCATTCCAAAATGATCTCTCTATTGTTTTAATACAATTCCAAAATGGGATTTTGTTTAAGGGAAGAATCATATAAGAATCTGTTCAAACATACTTTGAATGAAGAAAAAAAAAGCAACAAATTTGAATTTGTTATAGAAAAACAATAGCCAAAGAAACCATATATATACACAATCTTACTATAAATTGTCAGGAAAAGAGAAAGTTTAAGGAAAATATAAGAAGAAATTAATTAATTAAAGCGTCCAATATACATAATTGTTAAATTTAGTTACTATAGATAATGTTTAGGAAATAGTCGCTGTTTTCTAAGTTTTTCTTTTTAATCATTATGTGGGGTACATATAAAGTACAACACACTCACACACACAAACAGATATACATTATGTACAAAAATCAAAAGAAACTATTATAAAGTTAAATCTTATCTAGATATATCGCTACCTCAGAATTGGTTTGCTCCTTTCTAATGCTTTTTCCTATGTTTATGGAGCAAACCAATATTGAGGTAGCGATATGTATATGTATCTCCAAATATTCATTTGACATTTGACATTTGCTTACGTATTATAGATTTTGTACTGTCTTAAATTTTTGCTAAAACAAATTTACTTCATTGGTTGTTTGATCGTTCGGTCGTTTAGTTTATAGAATCGAAAGAAATTCTAATTTTTGTAGATTATGTTAATTTTTAAACCCACACATTTCATTGAAATTACAATTATCTAAGCTGTGGGCAAAAATTTTGCGCATGGTATTTAAACTGCAAAGATCGTGGTCGACTGGACAGCCGGGTATGTGTACGACTTGCTCTTGATGCAATGTCAAGACCTTAGGTCCTTCTTTATGACAACTGAAAATATATATATAAAAGTATGTTTGTATTTAAATCTCTTTCAAATCAGCACTCTTAATACTCACTCATATAAGACAAAAGCCACATTTGTGGCAAAAGCATCAATGACACTGGTACGCCATTTACGTTGTTTCCCGTAATCTTGGAATGTTAAAGGAGTCTCATCCTTATACAGACCCAAATGTGCTAACACTTTGAGTAAAGTACCCGAATGGGTAAAGTAAAATGTTGTATTAGGCCAAGAAGACTGTGGGCTGTAAAATAAATAAATATGTCAATATTATTATCAGCCCAATTATGAATTTTTCTGGGGAGTTTTTTCTTTTCCCATTCATTTGCTCTCGGAGAAAAATCCTCCTATTCTAAAAAGCCGGGGAATAAACAAATATGGGAGAGGGAAAAATCTGGATCAGCTGTTTAATGTTTACATTTTATTCTGCACTAACACAAGAGTTCAGTATTAGAAATTAATAAAAAAAAATGTTTAAGTTTTCATTGATAATAAGATTATGTGTTAATATAAAATTTGTTTTGCTTAAATAAAAAGTAAAATGTACAGTGTAGACACTCAGAAGCTGACGGAAGAACTTTGTTCCGAGGGAGTAAAGCAAAAACTGGACCAGGGCCAGATGCGTTAAATCCTCTATGACTGTGTGTAAAAAGGAAATTGCAAATTTTTTAAACCGCAACAAATCTCCCATTTACCTATTATGTGTACTTAAAGGTGGCGTGCAAAATTGAGTGTGTTTTAAGACTTTCTTCCGAAGGCAGAAGTAGTTCATATTTTTGAAGCGCATGTTTGCACGGCATGGATAAAGATTCCTAAAACAACATTCCGGTGTTTTTTATGTGCTGTTTATAGAATGCAAGCAATCGAATTGAGCGAACAATTTGTATCAAAAGCACTTAGTTTTTCGAGTGATTTCCATACAAACTTTCTACTCAAGTCGATTGTTTGGGTTCTAGAAACAACACACTAAACTTGTTGTCCTATATAAATGCTTATACCATTGTTTCACAATATTTTTTAATTTCAATTTAAAATTTTTGCATTAATTAGCTCCCTTCAAAATGTTTGGAGAAAAAACTCGCAATAATTTCTCCCTCTATATCATATTTAGAATACTTATTTTTTTTCCTGGGAGTTTTTTTCCCGGAGAAATTGTAGTTTATAATAGGAAACTGGAATGGGAAAAGAGAAAATTTTCCCGGGGAGATTTTATTTAGAACAGGAGAACAGGGAATAGGGAAAAAACTCCATTTTATAAAACTTCTCGTTTTCTTTTGTACCATGCCTTATGTTAAAATTTTAAGTAGGACACAATTTTAATACAAACTAGCTTCATAAGATAAGTTTTGTGCGATATTTTAGTACTAATTTTGAACAAGTACGAAATTAAGCCTTGAAGACATTTTAAGTTGTGTATTACTTCTGTGGTTTAAGTTCAGTTTTGACATTTGGTATCTGTGAAGACTTATCGTGAAATTGCATGTCAAATATATGTGTAGGTCAAGAAAGGAACAAAAAGACCCATACAGAGAAGAGTTAGAGAATTAAAATGTTCCACAAAAATGTTTCTCATGGTGTTTAAATATAAAAATTGCTGAGCACGCCTTATAAATTGCTGAGCACGCCTTATACCTAAAATGTAAGCATTTCAAGATTTCCTATGCCGATTCAAGATAACAATGAGCAAAAGGGGTAATCTTTAACTCACCTTTAAAAAAAATGCCAGACGTGTTTTTTTTTTGTCATCTATACCAGAAATAGTCGTTAGTTGGAAGTCCTAACTAAAGACAAACTTAGAACCGTATTATTTTGAAAGAGTCCTTAGCTTGTTATATATGTACTGTTATAAAAGAAATATATAAAATAAAGTCCATATATATGTATATGTACGTATATTAGGGTGGCCCTATATTCACCCCTATTCTGCGTTACGATTCGAATCGAAATTTTCTACGTTTGGTAACTTTGGTATTCTGCATTCCGTTCCCCCGCGTCATTTCGATTTCTTTTTCGATTGTATGTATTCTGCATTACGATCGTAGCTACGTTTTTGCAAGTTGTTTATTCACTGACGGGAAGTTTTTCCATTTTTATTTGTGTAGTTAAAAAAGTGTCCAATTAAATAAAATGTAAGTACAAAATGCAATAAATTTATTTTGCAATAAATTTTTATTCTTTTTTTCAAATTCTAAAAATGTAGGTCGAAAAACACAACAACCTGAGCAATATGAAAAGCTGGCGAATTTAATGGAAACGAAGGATGGTATTGCGTGTGGATGTCATAGGCGTCAAAACGAAGAATAGCAGTGTGTTTATTTAATAAAGGTTTTTACAGTACTGAAGTTTTATTTTATTTATCACCTCCGCCGCGACAGGATTCCTCTTACTGGAATAGTTTGGCCACAAACACAGCTTAGTTAAATTCGGGATTTTTCTTTCTTTCTGCACTTAACTGATGTGTTTATTTAATTAAAGCTATCACAATATTTAGCTTGTATATATTTATCACTGTTTTTTCACTAAATTTAACTTTTTAAAATTTAACAATTTAACAATTACAATGTTTACAAAATTGCTTATTTTTTCTGTTTCTATTTCATACGTTTCATAGCAAAGCAGCTGCTTTAAACATACTCTTCTCTTCTTCTTTTTCTTTCGATTAGGTTTTTCTTTGGAATACCATTTTTCGATTCGAACGTAACTGAATGCGGGAACGTAATCGAAACGCAGAATAGGGGTGATTGTTAAAAGTGCTCCGGTTCTACTTCTCACCCCATCGAAATATTTGAAGTCTTAAAAATAATGTATACCAATTTCTAGACCGATTGAAAAATATTTAGAGGTGGCGCAAAGCGACTGAAGTCTTCAAAAATAGAGATTTTTATCACCCTTTTTTAATTTTGCTCAACCATATGCAACTAATTTTTTTCCTAATTTCTTGAAACTTTTTTCTCAAATTACGTGGAGTATTAGCTTTCCAAAATGCCAAAAATCACAAAAATTCAATCACCATTAATAAAGTTATGACATAAAATATCAACCACTTATGACACTTTTATGGTTATATTAGAGGCTTTGCACCTGAGTGCGTTTTTCATTTTCAAATCCTCATATTTTGAGTTCTACTTATTAGATCGTCGCAAAATTTTGGATCTTTCTCTAAAATTGTGTTTTCTATAACGTAGAAAAAAGTTTTTACTTTTATATGTTATACCAAATTTGTTGCAGTTATTTAGATTTTTTCCTTATATTTACAAACAGCATTAGTACTTTTTACGGCCGAAATTTTTGGATAGGAACTCACATTTATGTTTTTGTGCGGATCACGAAATTTAGCTTTCTAGCTATATTGGAAGTGCCACATACAAAGAAGGGGCATCCTGGTCCCACCAGATGAAAAGTGCACGTTTTCAAATTTTTTCGTTAATTTCTCATCAGACCTACCTGTGTACCAAATTTCAGCTTTCTAGCTATACTGGAATTGCCCCATACAAAGAAGGGGCACGCTAGTCCCCCAGATGAAAAGTGCCCGTTTCAAATTCTTTCGTTAATTGCTCATGAGGACCTACCTGTGTACCAAATTTCAGCTTTCTAGCTATACTGGAAGTGCCCTATACAAAGAAGGGGCACCCTACTCCCCCCAGGTTAAATGTGCCCGTTTTCAGATTTTTTCTACTTAATTGCTCACCAAGACCTAGCTGTATGCCAAATTTTAGCTTTCTAGCTATAGTGGAAGTCCCCAATAATATTGATGAGTCAGTGAGTCAGTCAGTCAGTGAGTCCGTCAGTCAGCGAATATGTACTAAAATATGCACCTTTTACACCTTCATATCTCTGGAAGCTTTTATGAAAGAACTTTCTAAATTTCGCCTGTCAGTCCAGAGGTCGTGGGTTCGATTCCCGCCATAGACCCTGGGTGTTTCGGCTGACAAGCTAATTGACTGTTGATTGAGTTTGTTAAAAATATATTTAAAAAAACTTGTACCAAACTAGCAATGTAATGGAATCTTCCAACGTAATTTTCACCATTTTCAAGACGTCCGATCAACTTGAAACTTTTTACCCATACTAAGTAAATATTGTTTTTAGAATAGTTCTACTTAAACGACAACTATTAAACTTTGCACACACATTCGAGTTGCACTGTCAATAAAATTTGATAAGTGGGCAGTGACACGCCCATGCAATGTAAATATCGATTTTGAACCACTTTTTCTTAACCGATTCTTATGAAACTTTCTACACACATTAAACTCCTATAAGGATACAATTTTATAAGAAAAGTGGGCAGCGTCACGCCCATACAAAGAAAATATTCTTCAACAATTTTTATTAACCGAGTTCTTATCAAACTAATCGTTCATATTACAACAATACTCACTCTATATGCTCAAACATATTTCCTATTGCTGGACAAGCAATTTGATGTGTCAATTCATAGCCATAGCCGTCATTCCAATAGTACTCTAAATCTTCTACAAATTCTAAAATTTTTATTGATTTGCGATCGAGCAATTGGCACCATACCGAAGGTTCTCGCCGTCTTTGCCAAGCAGTTTCAAAAGCACACGCCGTATAAATGAGCCGTGCTATGTGGGCATCAATGTTAGCTAATTTAGTTTTATTGCGCAGCTGATGCAGAACGTCGAGCATATAATCTGTTTGCAAAAATTTACGTACATTGTCAAATGTTTGGGGATTTTTATCGACATCAGTTTTCCAGCGACTACATAATTTATAAAACTAGAAATAGAAGAAAATGAAAAAGTTGTTATTAATATTTAAGAATATTAAATTGTTAAAAAAAATAATTAAATTGTTTTTATTTTTTCTTTAAAGTATGTACCTGGTGATGGTTCATACACTGCCACCGTATTGTCTACAAAACCTACAGCTAAAGTCATTTTGTGTACATGGAAAGCTAAACACGTGGGATGTCCAATTTTTGGACCCATAAAACTATCATTACTACGCAGAGTACTTTGTACACGACCACCTTGTTGTGTACTATAGATGTTGATTTTGTTAGCGCTTCCGGAAGCTACTAGGTCGGCTGATTGATGTACCGCTATAGTCGTTACGTCATTGCCAATTTCCCATTGATGAAGTATGCCGCCATTGGAAGCCTTTGAACGCAAATCTATGACACTTATTTTTCCCTGCGAACAACCAGTAACTAATGTAGTCTGATTATCCTTCAGGCAACAGCTTAATATTGCACCAGAATGTTCGCGATATACACGAATACGAGCCTCTTGTGGAGAAGAACGTTTGTCATACAAACGTACACTGCCATCACCACAACCGCCTACAATAAGTTCACAGCGTGCATTGCTGGCAAAGGGCGAAAGGACGCGTAAACTATGCTCACTGCCAATGGAAATGTCGTTCACACGCAACTCACGTTCAACATCCCAAATGCGTATAAAGCGACTATATCCACCCGCTACAATCAACTGTTGAGTGCATTGCTGCCAGGCAGTTACTAAGCCGCAGCCATCTCCGGCAATGTCCTTGCGTGTATATTTCGAACTGGAGCCCAGACTAGGTGAATTGCCTAAGTAGTTGGATTGAAGAGCTGGTAAAGCTACCCAGGCCGTTACTAAGCGTCCGGGAGAGTCTCTCGCTTGTTCTTCGGATGTAGCGCTAATATTTGGTTGCCATATACGTACTACTCCATCCTCATGACCTGCTAGGGTCAATGGCATATCATGGGCATTTAAAAACTCTATAGAGCTGACGCGAGCCACTGAATTGCGCGACGTATGAGGAGGTGGTGAAGCCGATGAGGTTCTTCGCCGTGATGTGGCAGCATTCGATGGCACAGCGGTTGGTGTAAAAGTTCTAACTGTATTGCGTTGCCAGTCAAACAACAATACTTTCTCTCTATAGGCTACCGCAATTTGTTGTTCGTAAGGCAGTAATCTGACCAGGGAGGGAGTTGACTGCGTTTTGCGTATCCAACTTTGTGTATCAATACGCAAAGATTTCGATTGTTGTTCTCTGGCCTGAAGCCTTATCTGGCGATTACGTTGGTAACGAAATTCCCGAGTCCTAAGCACCGGATCATTTTTATCGATGGGGAAAACCTGTATACGTTCGCTAGATTTATCAGCTGCATAACGGTGTTTTCCTGGTCGGGTGAAATAGGAAATTGCCCAGGGTATAAATTCTGTCGCTACAATCGGTTTCAGTATATGTGGTTTGGAGTCAAAGTTGGTATCACTTGTGCTGCTATGGCCAGAGGCTGAACCATCACCTCCACCCCCGACTACACCACCCACAACACCACAAATACCACTAGATACATTCGAATCATTTATAATGGCCGCAGTAGCGGAAGGGCCAGAACAGCTGTCCGTTTCGTCATTCATAGAGGTGGTTCTCAGTTTACGATTCAAAACTGCCTGAGGATCATTGACTAAATTCCTTAATTTTGGAGCCCAATGATTCGACTGGTTGACGACATGTTGAACACCGACACCTACAGGCGGTGATTCTCCTGCACCTCCTCCACTGAGATAAGATACACGCGTATTGGGACTTGGTGGCAAACTTACACTAAGACTAATGCATTTTTCATTAGTTGCCTCTTTGGCCGTAATTAAGCAAAGAGCAGCATTCTCAATGTATTTAATAATCTCTTGTGCTGTTTCTGCTACCTTAGGAAATGGATCTTTGCCCAGTATATAAATACCTTGCCAAAGTTTAAGAAAAATCGATTGAAAAGGTATTGCCGCCGAACTTAAATTCGATATAGAACTTGAACTAACGCCTCTTCGCATGGTGGCATGACGTTCCAAACTGTGCGTGGAATTATGGTGCATGCCACTAAGACCACTAATGCTAGGGGTTGATGAAATTCCCGATAGTACATGACTGACGCTGGTACTGCGATCACTAGATGACGAGGTCATTGGCTGTTCCTGCAGATACACTGTGACAAATTGTGATTCAAATAACAGAACCATCCATTGTAGGGCGGCCGCCAATTCTAAACGCACCAGCGGAGACATGTCTTCGCCTACGCTTTCGATCAAAGTTATGGCTATAATACGATCAATGTTATTGGCATGTTCTTCAGAGCGATCTGTTACCGAGCTAATAAATGTGCCCAGGGAAAAAACAGCAGCAGCTCTAACTTCCGGTATGGGATCTTTAAGTAACGGATATAGCTTTTCATGAGCCAAGTCTCTAACACCGGACCAGCGGGCTTTTTCAAAGTTTTGCCACAACATTCCTTGAATTGTGAAGAAAAAATTATTGAATACAATATTGGGAATATGATTGAGTTGTATAAGATGGGTTTACCTAAACATATGGCTAACCATTGCCTTAAAAGCCAGCTTTCGTCATTCAGTTGTTCCAGACATATGGACACAAGCGAACCCTGCAGTGCACTCGTTTGCCCCAGCAAGAAATTGCTTACAATACAAGCCAAAACAAAAGCTGATAAAGTACGATATTCCTTGGACACAGTAACATCTTGCAAAACCGCTAAAAAGTATTTGTGATCCTTGACTAAATCCACTTGACAGGAGTGATCTACTGCCAATATTTTTGCCCATATAAATACCAAGACGGGACGTAACTCTTTGGCAGAACTTTGCAAAAGTTTAAGTACATAAGGGAATATACCAACACCCAAAGCCAAATCCACAGCCCAGGGACCCAAATCCAAAAAGCGCGCCAAAAGTTCCAAAGCTCGCAAACGATGAACTTGTGAGAGAAGAACTTGCAAAACGATAGGAAGTTGTTCAGGTGGTGTACGCGATTCTGATTCACGATCTAGCCAAACTTGAAATGCTGTCAATTGCTCTTCGAAAAAGGGTAACTGTTTGTAGGGTGCACCATGCTCTAAAATATCGGGTAATTGTTGCAAAGCCAAATCGACTACTAAGTCCCAGGCCGTCCACATAGGATGTCGAAAACAAGGAGGTAATGCTGGATGCGATACTGGCGTACAATCGTGAGAACGAAGTATCCTTTCTGCCAGTAAAAAATTCCGAAATAGGCTGGCCACAAGTAAATCTTGCCTGAATAGCTTTTGAAACAACTCACGAGGCAAAGTATTCCACGCTATGGTGTCTGTTATGGCTGTAAACACCCAATTTAGTTCTCCCAACATGGTACGACGATCATTTACCTTTCCTGGTATTTTGTCGATAAATTCTGTGTGTAAGCGGGGAACCAAAACAAATTTCTCACGCATAGTATACCATTTTAAGGCGATATTAATGGGGGTGGTAAGGCAGGAAGTAAATAAATCAGCCGGCAACTGTGAATTCATGGGTAAAATCTCACCTACAGAACACGCTGCCAAATGTATGCAATTCTTATAGCTCGGTGGCAAATTAGAAGACTGAGCGCCTGGATTAAAGCGTTGTGCAGCTACCATAGCCTTTTGCACTTCACGCTCTTGTTGTTCGGCAAAATGCAAAAAGGATTGTATAATTATACCAGCATTTGAACAATCATACACATAAATTGAAGGATCATCCATCCAACTTTGCAGCTCAAATATACTTAGAGGTATATATTGGGTAAAGGTCTTATTAAATACCCATATCTCACCATTAGCGGTAGGTTTGGGAACACCGTGGCCATTGTAGTGGAATAAAATACGTTCTCCCTTTGCATTGCGTCTTAAAGAGATGCACAACTTTTTCACATCCTCTACGGTGGGATCATGACATTTTTTGTATCGGGCTCTCGGCTGCCATCTTTCGTATTGCATTTGCAAATTTGAACCTATTAAATCCATAGCCTTTGCTGCCGAAACAGAAGAGGGATCTATCCAACATTCCAAGCGCGAACATGGCTGAATTTTAATCACATCTGGAGGATCAACACCAATATTTAAGCATAACACCAAAGCAACACTGGCTGTTTTCATGCGTTCGCGTATGCGCCATGGTTGCCGATCACATTCTATTGACTCGATAGCCTCATGATGACGTTTAGCTTGAAAACACAAAGGGCAATAAAAGTCGCGCACTAGCTCACCACTATCTCCCATAGAAAGTTGCTGGAATGCTCTTGTTACTTGCTGGCCGTCACAGCACATTGAAGTTTTGCGGCTGGTCGTCATATTTGCATAACAATTCTCACTTGTGTCGATGCCCAAACTTGCGGCATAAGATATGCCGGCTTTTGTGGTACTACGTTGAGATGTATCCTTGATATCTGATGCCACAGATGCTGTATTTACTGCTGTTGCACTTATATAGCGAGTTTCAAACATTGATTAATGTTTGGAATTACTTTTCGCACACCAACAACAGCCAAAATCAAAAGTCGTAGAAAACATTAGAGGCAACAACAATTAATAACATCATCAGTACAAGTAGTAATATGTATGTGTAGTTTTACTAGAAGCAACAACAATGAATGAAATGCGTTGCGTGTAAATTAAAAAAAGGCGTCTTTTGTCTGGCCTTTCCAGCTGCAGAGTGAGAGGGCGTTATATTGTTTTTTTCATCGAGTTTTCATTATAATTGAAAATTGGTATTTGTTTTCTTTTTTTGTACTTATAAAAAGTTTTAAATCTTCAGATTTTTCAATGTTTTCTAGTTTGCTTTTTTCGGAATTCTTGGAATTCTCTTCGTTGAATGTGTGTAGCACAATCAAAACAACATAACCACAATTTTTCATATAGAGGAAAAAATATCCGCTAACGATTTTTTCAACACTTTTCACTTGAGCTTTTCTGCTTTCACTTACAAGTTTTTCGAGTTTTATGCAATAATTTTGACAAAATCACAAATTATATTTTGTATTTTAAGTGTTAAATAATTAAGTTTCTGTTGTTATTGTTACATATTATTAAAGAAAAGCGCAACCACGTTAATATCGAAAATACGCAGCATTTTTTTCACACAGTTCAACTTTTTGACTTTTTTCACTCTCGTCGCATGCATAATAATATCTATGGAGTTGCCAGAATTTTAAATAACACCAAACCCAAAGTGCATTCAGCATTATGAGGGATAATAATATTAACTGTTTACATATTGCTCTCAGCAATAAAAATTATTAACAATTCTTGAAAACAATTCCTAGAACATATTTTATGCAAACTATTTATATTTATTGGCAATACTACGATTTCTACGGCGCCGCTATCTGATGCTTTCTTATAGAACTCGACGAAATAAGATACAACGCTTAGTAAAATTTTTTGATATCTCGCTTCATTTTCAAGATATCGACGTTCAAAGTTTGAATTGAAAATTTTTTTTTGTTTTCATGGTTTCTTATAGAATTTGATGAAATAAAACGAAAAGTACGAGTAAAATTTTCTGATATCTCGCTTCGTTTTCGAGATATCGATATTTGAAGCTTAATTTTTTTATTACTATAATGGTTTCTTATATAATTCAACGAAATAAGACAAAAGTAGTCATAGTTTTTTTATATAAAACTATGTGTGCATAAAAAATGTGCTCAAATACGATTTTACCGTTAATATTGTACACAAACATAATACAAAAATAGCTAACAAAGCAAATTCAAATAAAGATAATCAACAGACACGTCTTCACTGGAAAAAGATATTCTGCCTATAGCCGGTCTTCGGTCGAGCTTAATGGTTTTCTCCTCTGACTATTTTGAATAGCGGCTTCGCTAAATAATGA
Source organism: Panzeria rudis (assembly GCA_956483635.1). NCBI lineage: Eukaryota > Metazoa > Arthropoda > Insecta > Diptera > Tachinidae > Panzeria > Panzeria rudis. The sequence goes on along the minus strand of OY101448.1, from coordinate 7,897,289 downwards.
TTTTCTGCACAGCCGGCCTTTGGCCGGACTTAATGGTTTTATCGTCGAGGTATGTCAAATGGCGGCTTCGCTGAGGAGTGATTTTCTGCCTAGTCGACTTTTGGTCGAGCTTAATAGTTTTCTTCTCCCCTAGGTATGTCGAAAAGTGGCTAAAGAATGATTTTTTGCATAGCAAGCTTTCGGCCGGGCTTAATAATTTTCTCCTCTAGGTATGTCGAATAGCCTCTTTGCTGAAGAATGATTTTCTGCCTATCCGGCCTTCAGCCGAGCTTAATGGTTTTCTCCTCCAGATATGTTGAATAGCGGCTTCGGCTAAAGAATGATTTTCTGCACAGCCGGACTTAATGGTTTTCTCCTCTAGGTATGTCAAATGGCGGCTTCGATGAGGAGTGATTTTCTGCCTAGTCGGCCTTCGGTCGAGCTTAATAGTTTTCTTCTCCTCTAGGTATGTCGAAAAGTGGCTTCGCAGAAGAGTGATTCTCCGCCCAGCCGGCCTTCAGCCGGGATTTCGACTTTCTCATCTAGCTATGTAGAATAGCGGCTTCGCTAAAGAATAATTTTCATCCTAAAATGGCGCTGACTTATAAAGATGTTCTGCATAACTTTTAATTGATACCATCCACCAGTTACATTCAGAAATGCAATTCAAAAAAAGCCTCAGACGGCGATATCTCAAAAACAAGAAGAGATATCAAAAAATTTTATTAGGACTTTTCGTTTTATTTCATCAAGTGCTATAAAAACCATAAAAATGAAAAAAAAAACTATAAAAAATTCAAACTTCAAACGTTAATAGCTCGAAAACGAAGCGAGATATCGAAAAGTTTTACTTAGAGTTTTCGTCTTATTTCGTCGATTTCTATAAGGAACAATCCTCAAATCGCGGCGCCGTAGAAACCGTAGAATCCCCTATTTATTTATTATTTGCCGGTTCTAATGGTTCTAATTTGAAAGAAAAATTACATCCATTTCTTTTCGCTCTCTTAAGAGAACAGTGTTGCCAAATTGGGTGTAATTTTTATATTCGTGGGTGAAGCGCGGATGGCAAACGAGATTTTAAAAATGTACCAATTGTTTAAATTTGTATTATTTTGTATTTATTTGTATAGCTTGTTTTTCAAAGAAAAACTTATGTTTTATATACTTTTTTGTAGAGCGTAGTTTTGTAGAATGTAAATATATATTAAGTGCGTTTGGCCCTTAATGGTTTAACAGGTTTTGGCATCTTACAAACGTGTCAAAAGGCATTTTAAAGCACTTTGTAATTATATTCACATCATTTCAATTGGTTTTATTTTATAGAAGATATAACCCACTATAAATAAAAACTCTGAACGCCGTAGGCCCGGAAACAAGGAGTACAAAAATGTTTATATACATATTTGCTTTATGCTTTGAATAATATGTATATAAAAATATATTTCAAAATAAATTGTTTGTGAACTAGATTTAAGCCACGCACTTTAAAATCCTTGTAATTGGTGTGATACTTTTTTAACTACATATTTTGTAAAATACATTTGTAAAGTACATATTTTTGTTCCCCCTTGAGAAGTGTTAAAAAATTGGCATCTCCTGCGACAGAATTAAAAGCATTGCCATATGCAAATATATATTATTTATCACAGGCTAACTCCAAATATTTTAAAATATATTTTTTTTATAAAAATTATTACAAGAACTATGTAAAAGCCATTATACAATATTGTACAATATTTTACACTCACCCTTAATACAGGATCTTTATGCAAAGCCTCTGGATACACAATGCTACCAATACGATGTCTGCCAAATAAACCGGTAGCAAAACTTTGTGCACTCTTTAAAGTTCTTTGAGTGGCGGTGTATTTAAAAAAATACTGCTTTGGATTGTATGTCTCTGGCAAAAGTGTTGGAAATCTTTTCTGTATACGTTCAGCAAGCTCTATAAGTTCATCTTCTCCTTCGGCCACCAAATACTTTTCTTCCTCTGTACTAACAGTAAAATTCCATTTACTTAAAAATTTCAGATGTTTTTGGCACAATTCAACATCTTTGGCTGCTAAAATGTTGTCTCTTAATGAGCCTAACTCAGTTTTGATAAGTTCTATTACATCTTTACTGGGATTCCTGGTACCATGTCGTATAACTGACCACATACGTAAAGGTTGACAGCCTATTGAAGATATTTTATAAACGTTTTTGTATTAGCTTCATACTTAATATATTACCTTCAAACTTTATGGGTTTGTCGTCTAGATTAGCCACCACTCGATAAGGCGTTTTAGAAGACAAATATTGTTCAATGTCAGATCTGGGTATGTCATTGCACAATTCCGCTTTGTTTAAAGATAACGGAGCTAAATTAATATCACCACCACTGTTTACATTGATTATTAAGATTAGAAATATAAACACAAGAACAGAGACAGATAAAAACATTGTAAAATAAAATATTTTAGTATTTTTGCATTTGAATGCAGAAACTTGTCAGTTGTAGTAAAAGTAAAACTATACAAGAAACATTTAAACAGGTTGAAAATAAATAAAATGATCAAGTTTTAAGAGCTTGCTGCACACTTTTATAGATAGGCTGCTTGAAGATTTTCGAGAATTTACGAAATGAAAATGTAAACAAAACTTTGACATTACAAAACAGCTGCTTTCAATAACTAAGTTGTTATTTCGTACGCGGGAATTCGAACAGGGTGTGTCAAGTATATGTATATTAATATAAAATTAGAGATGAGCAGTTTGTTCCTTTGGTTAGGGATGAAAGAAGTTATTTTTGAAAATAATTCAATCGAAATGCCTTTTGTGGCAGCCAGTTAATCTACGTGATTAAAATTTGGAATAAAGCCCATTTTATACTCAGATTTCTATACATATTTAAATAACATATTAAGTGATTTTTCAAGAAGAACTTGTTTTTACTTCACAAATTGTTTTGCAATGAAGGGCTTAGTGCAATAACTCGGTAAGCCACATGAAATCTAAAATTAGTTTTATGTGCTCATTATGAGATGAACTGTCAAAAAACACATGTACATGAAAATAAAATAGTATGCATGTTGAGTGTTTATTCAAATATATGAAAAGCGGTGTTTTTGATAAAGTTTCTGTGTTAAATAAATGAATAAATGTGTTTAATTGAATTATAAATTTAAATTTGTGTGAAAAATTAAAAAAATTTAAATCGGAAAAGTAAAACTACGTCTTCCCCTAGTAGAAAATTCACATTTTTTTATTATTCTGCCGACGTTTTTTCTCATGTTATCTCAGAGTTAATGTCTCGTAAGGACGCTGTGTAAAAATTCTTATAATAACGCTCTCATAAAAATTCTTATAACATTGAGATAACACTAATTTGAAGTCTACACATAACATAATTCGCTCTGCGCTTGAATTTGACAATCTCATCTTATATATTATGTTACGTGTAGACCAATGATGCCGTTTCGTTACATTTGTTACATTTTTCGTAACTTTTGAAGGCCCAACGTAACATGTATAATTTTGTTATATTTGACAAAATTTTCGTAACTTTTGGTACATGGCAAAGAATAAAGCAATATTTTTGAAAACGTATTTGATACATTAATTAAGGCAAGAACTGCCGGTTCAGTTTAATTGCATAACAATCATACACTTGCGTACGCCATTAAATGAACTTTGTGGTCACATTTCATACGAAAATAGTTAACTATGAAAATGAAAGCTAAAAAGCATTTATTAAATTTATTATTTGAGATATTCTCCCAATTTAATTTAAAATAAAGATTTATTAGATAAATGCCTTTTCACACTATGCTTTTTTAGCCTGGCTTTTTTTGGCAATTTCTTTTAAATCCCCTACGAACGAAAATGACAAAGAGAAATAACAAAAAAACCCCTCAAATTTCAATTTGGGCCTTTTATCTTACCACACTAGCTTATCACCTCCTCTCTCTCTCTCTCTCAAACTAAAAAAGCCTGCCTTTAAAGCCAGGCGAAAAAGGCACAATGTAAATTGCGTGTAAGGGTTAAACAATGCCTATATAGATTCATATCGAATATAAATTGTTTTTGGGTTTTGTATAATTTTCTAAGCATACTACGCTTATTTTATTCTCTTGTGACTTAAAAAAAATATTTGTAAATTCTCAAAATAAGCTGTTTGACGCTTTTCTAAGAGTGAGTCTATACCTGATAAATTTCTATCATGATAAATGTCAAATCGTTATCAAGATAAAAATTTATCAGGTATAGACTGTATTTATTAGTGTTATTACAGTGTCTTTTTTTCAGAGCTCAAGCTCAGACAAATTTGTTTTGATAAAAAAATAAACAAACTGTTTGACGTTTCAATTTATTTTCAAAAACTAAAATGTTTACAAAATTTTTACAAAAATATATACGAATAAAGCGAAATATGAATGATTTAATTAAATAAAAACAGTTTAATGAAAAAATAAGTGAAATAGTGCATGAATAGTGACAAACTACCTTCACGCCGCCAAACAAATTGTGATTTATCATAACAAAAAAAAAAAAAAAAAAAAAGACAACAACAACGTATTCGCATGTATACTAACAATAAAAAAAATTTACATCTGTTCTGCCGACGTTTTGTTAGTTGTCATGATAAAATATATCAGCTATAGACGTAGGGTAAAGTATGGTTAAAGTCTACTGATGATTTGGTAAACCACCAATGAAATGCATATACACCTTGCTTAAGGTGGTTTTATACTATCTGTGTTTTAAATCTGACTTGTCAGATTTCCCACTTCAAAAGCTATACATGCCGTGGGAACCTTTTGAAACATTGTCATCTGAAATTTACAGAACTAAAGTCAGGCGACAATATTTTCAATTAGAGCGTGTTCTATTTTCATCTGATATCAGCTGTTTTGAGTTATCAAATATGTGTTGGCGTCACTTAGAGGTTATGTCAGATGTGATTATACATGTACGTGTGAAAGCTAAAATTAAAACTCGTCTGTAAATGGACAATTTTGACAGACACGCAAAGTTACATGTGGGTCGCAAAGCTGACATGTCAAATGTAAAACACAGATAGTCTAAAGCCACCTTTAAATCTATACATATTTAATATAATTAATCTGTCTTTTAATTGTTAACCGTCGGCTCAAAAATGTACCAGATTATTTGAAAACTAAAAAGTTTATCTATTTTTGCTCAATAAATGAATTTGTTGTCTTGTTATTCTGGTATGTGATGGAAATCGGTCGAGTTCAAGTCCCGCGGTTTGAAAAATAAATTCTACTGAAGTATAATTTATTGGTGCTTTATTTATTTTTTTCGAGGCTTAAAATACTTTATTCGAACTTAGATTCGATTCCACTGTATCGTGTAATTTACAGAACATCTGTTTGGTGAAATCGCGCGATTTGAAAGCGATCGATTTCCATCACATACCAGATTATCACTGAAATATGGAATAAAAATATTTATTTTATATAAATCACATAAATTTACTATTTATTTAAAGAATATTTCAAGATGTAACTTTTGACGAAAAACGCAACTTTTTTGAAAGAAAGGCGTAACTTTTTTTTATTCTTCCCGTGGCAATACTGGTGTAGACCTCAAATAATGATGGACCTTTTCGGACAAAGTAACTTTTTTTCATAAAGTGTTTGTTATATCAGCTATTTTAAGCGGCTTTTCTTTGTATATTTGCTATTTCAGTTTTAGAAGCGTTAAATACCGAAAAATCTTGTTTTGAAAAATTTTCTAAATCATTAGTTCTGTTTCTTTACTTTTCGTGTAAAGTTCGTGCTAATGAGAGTAAAGACAAATTGCTCTCATAAAATTTAAAAAATACACAAAAGTACGGGAACGGCAAAAACCAAATTTCTACCACGAAATAAAACGCCAATGTGTCATGACATTTCAAATTAAACATTGCAAGTAATTGCTACTTTTAAAACAAAATATTAAAGTGTATAATGTACAATCACTTCTTATTTTTCTTTTTGTTAATATTTTTATACAGTTTTTTATAGAAATTTCAACTTTTTATTATAATTCACACCTTTTTAAAAAAGTTTGTTTACGAATTCAACTTTTTTCTGTTGTTTATCTTTGAAATAGTCAGCTGTTTGACAATTAACACAATTTGAACGAAGAAAAAGTTTAGGCTGTTTCGTGCAAGAAGAAGAAGAATATTACTCTCTTAGAAACGCTCTCATTTACACAAATTTGAAGTACGGGAACGCTTTTCGTGCAAATTGGGATCCCTCGGGATCCCAAAGTAAAGTAAAGAAACACACCTATTATAGAGATACAAAAAAGTAGAGCCGAGTACACCTGAAATGTTTATTATAGAGTAAGTCGCTTCAGCTGAGACTTGCTGAGGCAACTTTTACACTGATCCTGCAATATCAGTGTGGCTTAGGGCCGAATAAATTAACTATCGACCAAATCTTTACACTTCGTCAAATCCTGGAAAAGACCAATGAAAAGCAAAGCGATACATACCATCTTTTTATCGACTACAAAGCCGCCTTCGACACGGCGATAAGAAAAATTTTTTTTTAGAAACCATGTTTCCGTATGAGATCTCATCAAAACTTGTACGTCTTTGTATAACGGCTCTGAGTGACACTAGATCCGCAGTAAAAATAGAGAGCGACCTCTCCGAACCATTCACTACTACAAGAGGTCTTCGGAATGGTGACAGCTTATGGTGCAACTTCTTCGACACACTGATGGAGAAAATACTGGAAAAAGTAGAAATTAATAAGACGGGTACAGTGAACACCAAAGGCTACATCCTCCAAAACCTTCTATACTTGTGTAATTAAATTATATCTAAGTAAGCCCAAAAAAGCTCCGTTCCTACCCGGATCCTTTATTTTTAATTTGGGGTTTGATGTTTGCCCATCCGTCTGCCGAAGCTATGTTTTGGAAACAATTTTTTAACCAAAGTTATAATTTAAAAATAAAGAATAACCCCCATATGCAAAAAAATAAAGTGTCTTTGAAATGTATGTTAAAACAAAATTTCCATAGAAAAACCGGTTTTAACATAAATTTCAAACACACTTTATTTTTTTTGCATATGGGGGCAATATTTTAACTAATAAATAATAACAAAAGAGAAATACTAACAACACTTTGTTAAGTTCTCTTTGCTTCTTTAAAGAGAGTAACTAAAATGTAAGAAAAAATAAATTCTATTGATAACAACAGCCGCATATTGATTCGAGATATTTGCAATTCTTGTTACACATGGAAAAAAAGTGACAGTGTTAAGGCCATGACACGCCATGATAACAGCAGATAGTGGTGTGGCGAGTGGCAAGCAGCAAACAGTATTAGCATCAACCAACGGCAACATGTTTTTAGTCAAAGTTCTTGTTAACAACCACTTTCAAGAAAACCAGTTAGTTGTGTGCGAATTTTCAGTTGGTTCAGACGTTTTTGTTGGTAATAAAATGCTCTAAAACGGGTAACGCGGCCAAATTTGATTTTGTATTTTTTCCCTTAATTTCTGAACATTTTTATTTATTAATACTAAAAGTTATTTAACTTTACTTTGAACTAAAGCGAGTGGTTAAAATAGTGAACAAATTTAAAGCAAGCAACCAAACAGATGTTTGCGGTTAAGGCGTAAATTGATACGATTTTTGTTATAAATTTCTTTTTTTTACATTTAATTTCAATACATTTTTTATGGTTTTATTGCAGTTTAAGTGTTAAAGTCTGATTAAAAACATGTACTGCCGTTGTTGTCTGAATTCACATGAAAACAAAAAACTTTTTGATTTATTAGAGGTTTATGAAATAAATAAAAATTTGTGAATACAACCGAAAGTAGGTACATATATTCAAGTATACAAATTTTAAAATCAATTTAACTAACAAATCTAAAAGTTCAAAAAAATTAACTAAAATAACGAGTTTTTAAATGACACCAATAAATAAAAACGTTAACATATGTTGCAAATTAAATTGCGCCAAAACTGAAAGGAAAATTTCAACAACAACAAAAATTATAATGAAATAAAAATAATACAACAAACTAATCTACACATTATTCAGTATTCATTCATTCATTCATATTTACTTGTTTATTCGTGCATAAAATAATCCTTTTTACATGCTCTTTTATGTGTCACACAAATTCATACATGCAGCAACTGACACCCAGTGGTAAAAGTCAACAGGCCTGCAAATTTCAGGCCTTCTTGAAGGCCTGCAAGACCTTTTTTATTACAACTAAACTTTTTCCCTTCTTTTACATTTTTCGTCCGATACACATGCAAAACTGCCTTCTTGTAGATGGGAAGGTGGAAGCAGGGTTGTCAGATATGGCGATTTCTCGCCAAACGTGGAGATTTTTCAACTTGTTTGGCGTGTAAATTTTTTGTTGGCGATTTTTATGGCTATTTTTTTTAGCAAAATTAAAGTTAAAAATTTGTATAATTCAAGGAAACTACTTTGTTTAAAGAGTATTTTCAAAAATAATTCCCACAAAAACTCGTCTGCAAGAAATTAAAACAATATGATTTTGATGGGTTTTCTTATATTAATAAAAGTCATTAATGGGTTTTAAATTTGGATGACAAAAATTTAGAAGAAATAATTTTTGGCAATTTTATTTCTACTTTTGGCGATTTTCTGACAAAATTTTATACGATCATTTTATAAAAATGTAAATTAAAAAAGGTATTATATAAAAACAAATTTATTTTATTTATTTTCAAATATATATTAAGAAAAACTAGATAAAACTGATTTTGGCGACTTTTGACGATTTTTAAAACCAATTTGGCGAAACAGGTCGGAAAAAAATCTGACAGCCCTGGGTGGAAGTAGTGTTCTATTTTTCAGGGAAGATGGAAGGAGGCAGTATTGTATTTGGGGCCATTCACATATTACTTAACACTCCAGCGTTACGTAATATGTGAATAGGCCCTTTTTAGATTTAAAAAAAATTGCTTTGGAAATATCACACATTCTCGTATTCTATTTTCACCTAAAATTATTATTTAAACTCAAATTTACATACAAGAGACATCACACATGCTGATATTATGTCGAGCTGATTAACTTATCATAATTCCACAGGAACTACTTCATGTCCAATTCAACGTATAAAAAATTACTTTGGATGTAAAACAATTCACCTCCATTTGCTTTTTAGCAAATTTTACTTATATACAGGGTGACCGTTGAAAATGTTAAAAAAATGGCGCAAAAAGGGGATTTTGAGGAAAAAGTCGCACTTAACAGGGGATTCTGTGAAAAAAGGGGTAATTTTTTTTGAAAAGGAAATAATTGAACCAAATTCTTTTATTTTACCCTACTATACCTGATATATTTTTATCATAACAAAAGTCAAACTTTATATTGAAAACTTATTTGGTTAGCTGTTTTTCTTATATGGAATTTGTCATTTGTCATGATAAAAATATATCAGGTGTAAACGTAGGGTAATCAATTTTGAGATTTTTTCTTCCTAAAAAGACAGAGTTTTCAGCACCACTTGCCACTTGCTAACGAATTATTTAAATACAACACATACCTTCACATACTTGGTTATACCTGACTCCAAGCGATGTGACTAATAATGGCCAAAATCCCTCAGGGATCACCAAAATTTGTCTTAAGTTCAATTTTCAAAGTTTGGTAAAAAAAAAATTTATAAATCCAATTGAGAAATGAGCCTTATATCCTGGATTCTTGGCTACAATTTCTATTTCTCAGAGTTTATCCAGAGTCGAGCAGAAAACAATTTCAATATACAAAATTTGAAATAGTTTACCAATATTGCCTATGAATGGCGGGCGGAGTTCTCAGGGAACAAACATAAAAAATACTAACAAATTCATAGTATTCTCCCTTTGTTTTTATAAGAAATGCCTATATTGCCATGGACATACTTTTCTTGCTTTTTTTAAGTTTTAGCACGAATATTCGTGTGAATGTAAAAAATTACCTTCATTTTATATATAATATTTCTTGGCTCTTATAAAAAGAATGTATTTCGTAATATACGTGGTAATTTGCGAAAACCAAAGATATATGGGGAAATAGCTTATTATTTTCATTATAAATATTTGTCGAATAAATTTTTCAAATTACCTACCTATTTCATTTCAAAACGTTATTATTACTTTTGTTTTAGAACCTCATTCTGTAAAAATAAATCAAACGTTCACTCAAAAATTTTCCATGAAAATCACTTTAAAAAAAGGGCATACTTATTTAATAACTGAGTGCTGCTCATAAAAATTTTTAGCAACACGTTCTTGTTCGTGTTAGTGAATCAGGGTTTTAGTTTCCAATAGTTTTAGTTCAATAATGAAGATCTATCTATATGTATGTCTAAACTCTTAAACTATTTCAAAATAGTTTATTTTTCGTAAGACTTTATAAATAATGGACTTAAAAACATATTGTTGTATTAGTATTTTTTTTATATAAACTATTTCATATTAAAACAAAAAGGACCACTCCATAAAAAGGGGCATAATATATCAAAGGATGACAAAATTAGGTAAATTTAAAAATGGGGCACTAAAAGCGGCAAGATAGTTGAAAAAGTGGCAAATTGCCCCTTTAGTCGCAAAACGGTCATGCGGCGTAGATAGCCTTCAAAATGGCATGCCAGAAGAGGCTCTTAAGAAGGCCTGTATTACTCCTGTATTTTACCGCTGGACATGAAAGAGTGCAAGAACACACATAAGCATAAGAAGAGCATTTCCCTGCAAACATTTTCTTTTGCGAAAGTCAGTACGAAGTGAAATCAATATGTAATTCAATTGGACGCGGATGATAAGATGTGGAAGTAAATAAGCATTCGGATTATCGTAGAAAAATAAACATTTTTTTTAGCTTAAATCACCCACAGTATAGATTTTGCAATAAATTCTTATATAAAACTGTAACCTTTCCCTTAGTTCCGAAACGCGGGCCATAAAATGTTTATTTATAATAGGTCTTTTGGAAATAAAGCAGCCATTTTTAAATGGGTAATCCGACCAGTATAAAATTTCACATGAACATAGCAGAGTAGTATTCCTATTTAACTTAAGATAATGAGATTCCCTTATTGCTCAGGAGCGGAGCTCTGAAGTGCCAATTTAGGGCACTTCGGGCTTGTAAAATTTTTCAACTCTTGTAAATTTTTGTATCCTTATAGCCGTTATAAGGTTAAAATATATCATCTTTTATGCAACCCATACACGTTGCGGCCATTGGTACAACTTGAGTAGGTTGTAAACGAGATTGCAACGTTTGTGGCCTCGTTGTATTAGGTTGTGTCTTGCATTGTACGAAAGACCAAAAAGTTTTGATATTTTGGCAAGTTGTTCTACGGGGTCGCCATTTTGTGCATACTTTCGGACTGACCACATATCAAAAAACATTGTGTGTGTTTTATTTGACATCTTTACTCAAAATGAGCAGGATTGTCAGATAAGGCGATTTATCGTTTTATATGAGTGGTTTGCAAATAAAGTTGTATACTACTTTTTAAAGCGACATCCAAAGCCACATTCTGGTTATATCTTATTTGAAAGACTACTAAACTATGTGCCGAATACTGGCTAATTCATTTTGACCGGAAAAATGACTGAGTTATAGTGGATCAAACGAAAACACTAGCATAGGATAGTAAAGTACTTTTTTGATTTTCTATCATCTAGAAGATACTATAATGAGACTTCCCTGGCCAACAGTCATCAAAATATTTAGAGGGTTTATTCAATGTTTTGTTAAAGTGTTTGCTGACTGATATGTTTGTAAAAAAAAAACTTATTAAATATTTATCCATACAATCTATCCTTAAACACATGCATGGTCTTATTTAAAATTAATACAACTCCCCACAGTTCTGGCTGCAATATGAAAACTATGTAGTGACTAGGGTTTTCAAATAATCGAGTATTTGTCTAAAAGGTTAAACGAGCATATTCAAAATTCTGTATTCAAATAATTCCATTAATAAACGCGTGTCCAATAATTCGGTTAATCGAATGTGTTTATTTTTACTAAATTAATTGCTTCCAAATCAAAACCACAAATTTTTCTTATTTTAAAATTGTATTAATGAAAACCAAATATGGATGCCACTCACGTGATGAGCGTGAGTGTTGTTGCTCACTTTTAAGCTTGAGCAAATTTTTTCCCTCAAACAGAAAGAGCATAAGTGTAAAAACATTTGGCTTCTGTGTCCACACAGCATACTTTTTGAGCACGCACACACGAGATTTTTTGTGACAGATGTAAGGACTAAATCTGACATGGCATAACGGCATTCGTTAGGGGTGAACAGTCGTGGAAAATGTTTTATGTTAGAAAACAATTCTAAGAAGTGGAAGTTTCAATCTTACTGCCATTTAATTAAATAAAAATTATAAATTTTTTTCTTAAGAGATTGTCCATATTGGACCTCATGTGTCCCAATGAGTCCTTTTTTCAACTCGTATACAATATTACATGTCAAACTTACACCCTCATACTAATTTCAACGCCTTACAAGTGAGAATGCAAAACAAAAACAAAATCGAAATACACATACACACACACTAACACTTAAGATAAGATAAACACTGTCACTCACATGCAGTTAAGAACCATAGACGTATTTAAATGCCTTTATCCTTTTATGCTGTTTTGGCAAAAAAAAAATAATAAATAAATAAATAAAACAAATATAAAATAGGACAACAACTTGTTGAAATTCATTGAAAACAAAACAAACAGATTCAAACATTTATAAAGTAAAAATAAAAAAAGACGACATCCCACTTGACCAAGACTTTCGTTTATAGTATTTCATGTAATCCTTTCATAACTTTTGAACGGCTGAACCAATCGGAATAAAATTAGCATCATTTTAAAGATTCTGACTTCACTTAAATATCGTATGAATATGAAGCAGTTCGAATAAGTATAATAGATTCCCAGAATTTTTTTAAGTAAATATTTATCGAAATAAATTTTTAATCATCGTTCCGATCGAATCTAAAATCGAATCTATTCTTAACCTCAAAAATCAACACCCATGGCTGCAAATTTAATTAATTAATTAAAGTATGCGGCAGACTCGATTTAGTCAAAAAATTGTGTACAGCTTTGGATTAGATGCATGATGTTGGACGTGGATCTGTCGGATGATGGAGTACTATGTAAAATAATCCTGTGTCCAATCCGCGTCCATCACGCATCCAATCCAAAACCGTCCAATTTTCACCTTAAATCAAGCCTGCCGCGTTCTTGAACTAAGATTTTTTTGGCTCGCATCAATCTTTGATGAGGCTTACTGCCTTTGTTTGCAAATAAAATAAAAAAATTTCGTTAGGGACTTTGAATTGAAAACAAAAGCAAATTTGAGCACATTGTAATTAGAAAAACAGGCGGCTAAAAATGGTTAAAATTAGATATTTAACATTTGAATAATCCGTACTTGAATAAAGCTGTCTGTACTTGATTTAAGTAAAGCCGTACTTACCGCACTTTTGCACCGCTTTGGATTGACTAAAGTACGTATGGATTGATTTTTCTTTTCTGTGTAGAGATACTGAAGAAGTTGAGACACAGAACCCCTATTGCGCTTGGTTGGTTTTCAACTAATCTCGTTTCTCAGTGATTGCTGATTATATCAACCTATTCTTTGAACACAGGGTTTCTCGTGTCATCAAGAGCGTTTCGATTAGTCTACTTGATTTCCGTTCACTTGCAAATACTAGCATCTACTTAGGCAAAATTCTTAAAAAAAACTGAATCGATCTAAAGCAAGTCGGTTTTAGAAAATCGCAGCGTTCTTCCGGCAAAGTCTACAGACATTACACCTTCCTCGATTTTTATCTTTGCCAAATAATTTTTGAAGTCCTATCAGTAATACTCAGCAACCATGCGCATGGAGTTATGGTGCACCATTCACGTTTAGATTTCCGAGCTGCAAGCTCGGGTCATTCCATTGCTCGGGACAGTTCTTTGTAGATTTATCAGCTGCTACGTTTCTATGATCCTTATGCAAATTGCTTTCGTTTTACGTACATATATTAAAAGGCTTCTATTGCTCTTGAATATTTTTGTTTCGAAAATTGTTTCGCATCTCAGGTCAAGTGGGATATTAACGAGTATATGTGTGCATGTTTTACAAGAAGGGCACTCTACATCAATGCTGCCAGCTTATAGAATTTTCCTCTATATTAACCCTACGTCTTCACGAGCCACCGACTTGAACATGACATGCACATGACGCCGGCAGAGAAACTGTAAAAAATTCATCAACTTCTTTGTGTGGTGAATACGTGCGATTGCCACCTTTTGTCTTTTGTGGTAGTGCAGTAGAGATGGCATATTTATCAATTTTGTTCTGTCTCTTTTCCTTCTATTGAAAATGGTTGTTGACGCCGATTCTCATGGCGAACATTGATGCTCAGCCATATGTTCGTGCATCGATGTCAGACCATGGACGAAACATGGCCATGAGCGGTATACATTAGACACAAGCGATGTCCGACATTATGCTCATACCAACTTCATGGCTAATGTAGACCCCCAGTAAGGGTTGTTTTCATTTACCCAAGTATGTTTACCCCATGTTTAGGGGTTCGGTTAAAACGGAAATAATCGCCCAAAAGAAAACCAGTCTCCACATCGGAAAATAGTCGTTAAAACGTAAAGTTTGCCAAAAGGGAAAAATCGCCAAAATTGAAAAAGCAACACTGCGCTAATCTCAAAATATAAGAAGATGGGCGAGAGAGCACCTCACTGGTAAAATGCTCATATTAAATTACCATAAAAAAGATTTTTTTTATACTTTTGTCATGATTTTCAGATTCAAATTTAGCTAATTTGAGTGAATATGAACAACATTAAGATATTTTGTAACTTTTTTGCAAAATTATTTTTTTTTCGAATTTTAATTTTTTGCAAAAAATCGATTTTGCGCGAATAAAAATTGCAGTACAAACTTGTTTTATGTAAATTTATGAGAATTTAGATGACTAAAACTCAAAATTGTTAAAGTTTATATTTTACTAGAATTTTAACGAAGAAAAGTAGATTTTTCACGAAAAAATCAAAGTGTCGCGTTGTGTTTATTCAACCGTTTTAAATTCGAAAATTTTCGGAAAAGTACAAAAATATCGTTTTTATCGTACTTTAGCATATCAATAGCAAACAACGCGAAAACGACAGCTAATTTCGAAAAACGGCTAACACCATTGAAATCAGCATACTCGAATTATCTTGTAAAAAAATCAAATTGTAATTATCAGAGAAAGCGGAAATATGCCCTAAAAAATTTGTTTTATGCGCATTGAATATACACTAAAAACTTAAAAATATTGTCCCAAAATCTTAAAAATATGCTCTTAAAACTTTATCATTTCGTTTATAATTTATCTGATTTATACCCGGCGTGCCTCGCTACCCCATTGTTGTGCAGTTATAGAAAAATTAATTAGCTCATTTAAAAATAACCATGAAGTTTTTTTGGCGATCTTTTTAGTTTTGGCGAATTTTTGCGTTTTAGCGATTTTTTCATTTTGACTATTTTTCGTTTTGACTTTTTTAATTCTGGAATTTTTTAGTTTTAGAGTTTTTTAAAATTCCAAGAGTTTGCCTCTTACGGTTTCCAAGATACACCAAACTGTTTAAACTACATATTCAAAATTACATTAACTTTCAGAACACCCTTTAATTTTTGTTGTGTTAAATATTCTACAGACTACACCAATTAACACTAACTTTGAAAATTTCGAGAGTCTATATAAAAGTGTCTGTATATTACATTAGTATTTCAACATGTTTCGTTGCTCGCTTTAGAACACCCTTTAATCTTTAGCCCCTAGTTCTTATAGCTCTCGAGAAAACAGCCTGTGACAGACAGAAAGACAGACGGGCAGCATATCGAAAACGATAAGATTAATTTACACTTTTGGTGTACAGAGCCCTAAAAAGAACCTTTTCCAAAAAGTAACTTTTCAAAAAGTAACCATTTTAAAGAGTACCATTTTCAAAAAGTACCCTTTCCAAAAAACATTTTTCAAAAAGTACCATTTCTTAAAACTACATTTTCAAAAAAGTAGGTTTTCGAAAAAGTACATTTACTTTAAAATATAAACGGTTAACAAAAAAAGTACCAAAATTATATTTTTACCCTTTTTCGGTCCCTAAATGTACAAATTTCAAAAAAAGTACAAAACTCTTACCCACAAATTTTTCTATCTTATTGTGACGCTTTTGGAGTTTTATGTTTACCTTACTTAGAATCGGAGATATAAGAATACCGAGTTTACCCGTTTTTACCCCTTTTAATCCCGTTAGAATTTAAGTTTTAAAAAATTCGTTCTTAGAGAATATATACAAACATATGCATTCAGTATGTGTATCAATGTGCATAAAAAATAGTTGTATGGAAAAAGGTACCAAAAAGGGCTACAAATTTTACCCAATATATATTCAAATTTGAAAAAATACAAAACTGTTTTTGAGGGGTTTTTAAGGAGCGAAGAATGAATTTCAAGTTTAGTTTCTAACTTTATTACTTTAGGAGATAAGCTGTTAACAAAAAAAGTACCAAAATTATATTTTCACCCTTTTTCGGCCCCTAAATGTACAGATTTTAAAAAAGTTTCAGACACCTGTCCGCTCATTTTTCTATCTTATTATGATGCTTTTAGAATTTTATGTCTACCTTACTTAGATTCGAAGATATAAGGTTACCGATTTTACCCTTTTTAATCCCCTTAGAATTATAATTTACAAAAGTCTTTTCTTAGTGAAAATATACAAACATATTCAATCCGTATGTATATAAAATTGCATAAAAATAGTTGTATGGAAAAAAAAGTACCAAAAAGAGCAACCAATTTTACCCTTTATATATTCGAATTACAAAAAAGTACCGAAACATGTTTGTGGGCTTCATAAGGATAGAAGAATGCATTTTAAATTTAATTTCTATCTTCATTACTTTAGGAGATACACGGTTAACAAAAAAAAAAGTACCAAAATTATATTTTTACCCTTTTTCGGCCCCTAAATGTAAAAATTTCAAAAAAGTACCAAGCACCCATCCGCTTATTTTTTGATCTTATTATGCTGTTTTTGGAATTTTATGTCTACCTTAGTTAGATCCGGAGATATAAGGTTACCGAATTTACCCGTTTTTACCCTCTTAGCGTTTGAATTTAGCAAAACCCCGTCTTAGTGGATCTATACATCCTGAGGGCAGCCCACATACGAAATTTCAACTTTCTAGCTTTAGTGGTTTTGATCTGGACGATGATGAATCAGTCAGTCAGTCAGTCAGTCAGTCACTCAATAACGTTACTCTTTTATTTATATAGATTAATTTCTGATAACACGAGTTATGTAGATATAACGTCCACGGACATTATTTCCACTTCAAAATTGAAATAATGTCCAAGGGAATGTCGAATAGTAGCTTCGCAGAGTAAGGGTTTTCTGCCTAGTGAAAAATGTGCACTCAGCGAAGCCTATATTGGATATACCCAGAGAAATTAATCCCGTCCAAAGCCCGGCTATGCATTCAATCTTCACTCTGCAG
This sequence comes from Panzeria rudis, assembly GCA_956483635.1. Lineage (NCBI taxonomy): Eukaryota > Metazoa > Arthropoda > Insecta > Diptera > Tachinidae > Panzeria > Panzeria rudis. The sequence goes on along the minus strand of OY101448.1, from coordinate 7,879,765 downwards.
TATTATTTGCATGAACTTTATATGTATTTTTTATGGTCATTTTGTCCTTTTCAACGTACGAAAATACTGTTCATGGATACTATTTTATTGGACGATATTGCATGCCACCTATATATTCTGGTTCCTTATGGACACGGGAGTCGGTTTAACAATGCCAGCCTGGTCTTTCATCTGTCCGAATATAAAATGTTGGGCACCAAGACACCAAGCAAATTCTCATAAATAGCTTAAATATTCGGAAACACTGAAGTGCATGCAAATGAGCCAACAATCCCGACAAAATTGATATTGCTCAAAAAATTCTCAAAACTACATAATTGAAAAATTTTAAGGCTATGAATAAACGGGGAATAAATCAGTGAAATGAGGAAAATTTTTAAGAAATTGGGGAAAAATACGTTAGAGTAAATTTAAAATTGGAAAATTCTTTTTTTTTTAAATGGAAACATTTAAAAATTTTCGATGGCAACACTTTTTTTTGTTGTAAATATGCATATTAAAATTTAAAAAACCAAAATATGCAGAAAAACGGCCAAATATGCAACAAAAAAATAGAAAAAATTCCCTAAATATGCGACTAAGTGTAAAATATGCAAAAACATGCTGTAAAGGGTAAAATATGCAAAAATATGCATTAACAAATCGATGAAAAAATTCTTAAAAAGTTCTGAAACATATAAATATCTTATTTGCGGCTACATACATTACATACGAAAAAATATGCAATTGCATATTTGTGGTTTTCCTGGTCATTATAAAAGGCTTATTAAGCCAATTTCCGTTTAAAATTTTGTACTTTTGATCAGTATTGTGAATTCGTATTATATATCTTAGATGTATGTGTGACTGTATATTGCTTGATGAAGCGTATATAAGATTCGGCAGATCCGAATTTACGACTCTTATTTGTTTTCTTTTAGAAGATTGCGAAAAAGGAGAAATTTATAAATTTTTCTTGTATTTTTTTTATGTGTGTTTTTTCAGATTGGTCCAAAGAGATTACTCTTTTCATTTACATAAAATAATCCACCGATTTTCACCGATCGCTGAACAAATTTATAAAAAAAAATAAAAAAATATATATGTATAAAAAATTTTATTTTTAACAATTCATTAAAAATAAATAAAAACAAAATTTCAGGTTTTTCTGTTAACAATAAGGTAAATGTGTTCCAAACAAAAAGAGCAATATTTCATTAAAATCGATACACAACTTTTGATTTTATTCACAATTAAGTGAGAAAACACAATTATTAAAAATCACGATTTTCATACAACAGAATATTTTTTTAGCAAATGCTGTTGTTCTTGTTCCGAATGAGACAAAATTTGTTCCAAACACTATTTATGTGAGAAGTTTCTTCAAAATACAATTATTATTTCAGCAATTATAGCATTTTTCATTTAAGGATATGTGGGAAGGACATGAATCCTTGTACTCATATCTACCATATTTTGAATTTTTATAAATCTACACTCTAAAACACTTTTGTTGAAAATTAGGTCGATAATAGTCGTCAACACTTTACAGATTATTATTGACCTAAAACTACACACGCACTATTTTTCAACAAAATGTTTTTCCTAAAAATAGCGATTGGCTGCGTGCGGGTTTGAACCGCAACCTCCTGACTGATAGTCTGACGTATCTACCATTCAGACATAGCCGTATTTATACTTTATGTTACATTTTTTCCAATTGGACTAAATATGTTTAGTTTGAAAGGTTTTTTCCTTAATAAAATAACTACAAAATCGATGTAATTTTAGACAAGGAGAAATTTTCAACACAAATTTAGACAATATATGATCGTAAATTTGAAGTAATGTTTTAGAGTGTAGCTAATTTAAACAAATCTTATCTCTCTACGATAACTCCTTCTATTTTTTGCTGTCAAATGTATGAAGCGATACAATTGTGCGGCACTGTAGAGTTGACTCCGCCAAAAACAAATAGGGCTGTAGTTTCGTTCTTTAAATTTTAATTTCGGAATACAGTACATACACTCTAAAACATTACTTCAAATTTACGATCATATATTGTTTAAATTTGTGTTGAAAATTTCTCCTTGTCTAAAATTACATCGATTTTGTAGTTATTTTATTAAAGAAAAAACCTTTCATATTAAACATATTTAGTACAAGTGGAAAAAAAATAATATAAAGTATAATATGGGTATGGCTGAATGGTAGATACGTCGTCAGACTATCAATCAGGAGGTCGCGGTTCAAACCTGCACACAGCCAAACGCTTTTTTTAGTAAAAACCTTTTGTTGAAAAATAATGCGTGTGTAATTTTAGGTCAATAATAATCTGCAAAGTGTTGCCTACTATTATCGACCTAATTTTCAACAAAAGTGTTTTAGAGTGTAGCAATCGGAAATTGATCGCATTTGTTATTTTTTGTTCACATTAGCTTTTTAACCAAATTAAGTGAGTTAAACTTTTTCGTGACACTCACAGAAGACATTTTCGAATGTAGGGTATTTTATACAATTTATTAACAAAAACAGTTTTCAAATCTTAAGCATGCGCACTAAAATGAGCGTAATAATACTATTATAACAACAAACAGCCAAGGAAAATGAAGGACTAAAGAGAATAGTCGACAAACAAGCTGAGCAAGTTAACAAACAACAAACAGTTTATTTCAAGCCATCCTTTATTTGCCGGTTACATTCGATACAAATTTGTTTTTTAAATTCAGTTTCAATTTGCATCTCAAACATAACGGAACAATTTGAAAAACGTCAAACGTCAAAATAAGAAAAGAAAAGTATTTTAAAAATAAATAAAAGCAAGACAACATTAAACTGTCACTAAAAGAATGGCTAACAAGTTCTTTCTGTTAACCAAAAGTTAAATAAAAAAAAGTCGTACTCCAAATTTCTTAAGATTTTTCAAAATTTAAATTCTTGTTTCAGAAGTTTAGAGCAAAAAATAAAAGAAATTATAATTTAAAAAAAAAACAATTGTTACGTACAATTTGATGTGTGTTTGTGGATGTTGATTGCTAACTGATTTGACGTCATTTATTTGATTTATTTTGATTTTAATATAATAATTACTTTTAATACATTTAAGTATTGAATATAAATTGCTCATAATTAATGTATTTTTTTTTAAATAACAAAAATATATCAACTGGATTTTCATGTTTCTTTTTTATTAAAATTTTAAATAAAAATTCTACAAATTTATATGCATTTACACACTTTTTAATCAAAAGTTCTAAAAAAAAATTTTAATTGAATTTTCAAGTATAAAACAAAATAATTAAGTGCAGTAATAAGAAAGAAAAAGTGTTAATGAATTTAAAAAGATAAAGAGACTTATTCACTATTTATGCATTTACATGCACAACCGACCACAAGTATTGTATAAGGCAAAAACAAAATAGATTTAAAAATAAATAAAATTGAAATTAAAAGTTTTCGATCGTGTGTTTTGACAGGCCCCCCTGCTGTTTGTTCTCTGAAAAATGGTCACGCCAAAAAAAGTTGTGTTTATTCTTTCATTCGTTTTTTGTTTTTTATTTCGTTTGAATATTTCAAATAAAAGTAAAACTTTTCTTTGACAGAATTTTAGGAGGAACAAGTTGTGTCAGTCCATACACTTGGTAACAAAATTAAAACCACTATTGTAAGCGACAATTTTAGTAAGTAAGTACCATTATGAATAGGATGTCTAGCAGCGTGCACATTAATTTACTAATTTGAATATTTATTATTTAGTATTTCTAATGATATTGAATATTTAGTTTCTTAGTAACGCTTTTAGGTATAGTAGGGGTTGAAAACGTTTTACGGAGTTGCAAGTTCATACCAAGGCGAATTAATTTTACAGGTGGTGGTAATAATACAACAAACACAATATCAATTCGACAGGTTGGCCGTATCTATCAAAAACAGAAGACGAAAATTAATTTAAAATGTGTTTTTAACAACTGTGATTACAATTCATATGCCTAAAATAAATACCTTCTCTTGTTTATTGGAACATAAAAGTGTCTATGCCTTGCTAATCATTTAAAAACACACAATTAAAAAACAATTGACAGATACAGCCAACGCGGTGAAATAGTCATATGTGCTTTCAACACGACCTGTATTATTGGATCATGGTTCATACTAAACATTTGTTAAAATGCGTTGCGAAGAGGCTTCCCTCTTAAATTTAAATAGCACTCAAGGCGAATTCATAACAAATGGACTCTACAGATCAGCTGTTTATTTTTTGCTCATTTTCTCTGCTTGTATTTTTGTTCTGGTTATATTGTCAACTACTTTGTTGACATATTTTTCAGTACATTTTTTCATAAAGAAACCAGTCCCGCTACAGGTATTTTCCAAAGCGAATTGAGGAGAGTCTACCTGTTATGAAGTTGCCTTGATAACACTGTACAACAAAATCAAAGTTTTTTTTTAAATACCAAGGTTCTGACGACTGATAACCGTTTCGGCGTTTTGAAAGTTTACACCCGGGAGTTAAATTCCCCAAAATTTTTGGGAGCGAATTAACAAACTTAAAAAATGTGGCATCGCCAATGTTTACTCCCGTGACTAATTTTACAAAATAAGTTCACAACAAGTGTCGATGGGAACGAGAAGGAAACATGTAAGCTTTAATTTGTATTTAAGCTAGGACTGTATTAAATTACTTTTTTATTTTATTAAACGAGCACAAGTGTTAATAAATAGCAAATTAATTGTCTGTTGGAGGAGATGTGCGCTAGTCAAAGTGCCAGCCATTTTTACTACGGGTGGTACCGCGAACATCTTGCTGCTTGCAGGAAAATTTTCCTCTAACGATTAATCGCGTATGTATCTTCGCTGCAATCTCTTCCAGCACCACAAAACGCAGTTAAACTATTAATTTCTTTAAAATGTGTATATTTTCCTTTTACAAGTAGTACACAAATTATTTATAAAGCACTGATAAATAAATCACAATAGAACCTATTACTCCCAAATAAATCACAATAGACACTTTTACTCCCAAAATATTCACGATACTGGTTTGTTGGGAATGGGAATATAGGTTTGCTCCCAAACAACCTATTCCCATAACATTCGCGATAGGGGTGAATAAGAATACGAAAAGGGGGTTTTTAACTTGTTGGTGCTAATGTCAACTCAGTAGTAGGCATCCATCATGTCTGAAATGTTTTCAAAACTTTCATGCTTATATAAAAACTCTCAAAGACTACTTTGTAACCCACTGCAAATAACCATTTTGTCAATATATTAATTTCTGAGAATATCTCATTAATAAATTTTCGTCTTTAACTTTAATTTCTTATTCATATTCGACTTTACTTTTACGATTCTATTTGCAATGTGTGAACTGAACTATCGATTAATATGATTAGCTATACCAAGGACATTCAACATTAAGTGGGCAAGGGGAACATATAATTTTTATTTCTACACCACTTTAAGCTCATACTAACGACAATGGCGTAATTACTTTAAATTAAATTCCATTAAACTTCTAAGTGTTTTTTAGCATCTCTGTAAAAGCAATAAGTGTAATAAAATATTAATGTGCAACATAATTGTTTTAAGTGAATGTAAGTAAGCAACTCAATAATTTCAAATACTCCCGCTAAAAAAACAATTTATTTAAAAAAATCGTAAACATGTTGACCATGATCGTTTATTTCAAATGATTGTAAATAAAAAGTTTTAAAATCTTTAAACCCAATTTATATTTGACTACGTATGTAATTGGTAAATTGTATCACTTTGTATTTGAGTTTTAATCAGTACACCGGCATACAAAAAGAGAAAAAGTGGTATGTACGTTTGACCACCCAGCAAAAACTACTGCTTCGCGATAAGCAGGTTTGTAAAGGAGAGTTCTGTTGGTGTAGCTTACAAACATGCTTACGTATTGCATGATATTTGTTCGCGATGTCCCACTTCGGAGCATTTCATGTTAAATGCTTATTTCAGCGCATTGAGTATATAATAAAATCATACTATTGTTTTGTCGTTTTAAGATCGTAACACATCGTCATTCTTCGTAAAATGTATATTTTTATAATCTCTGCCTTACAGTAGCGCTCCCTTGAATGCACCACTGTAAGTGAACGGGCAAAACTTTGTTTTTTAAGTGGACGAAAAAGAAAAATCTAAGAAGCTTGAGCATTTCTTGCCATACATTAGTGCATATATTCAGGCAATACATTTGTCACTACTACGAAGCGCATTTGTATAACACGAAAAGTCTGTACTGCTTCCAAAATGTCGATTATTTTTTGCTGGGTAGACCCACATAACTACATGTATTTCGAAGCTCCTAATCCGAATCTAAGATCCGTTTGAGTGCCTATTCGAATTCAGCACCCCAAATAACAAAAGAAACAACTTTCTGTTGCTCTAGAACAAAAGTTGACTTGAATTTGTAAACTTGTGTAATTATTTTGTACGTTTTGGAGATTTTTTTACGATTTGTTATTTCTTAGTTGGTGTTTTTTCCAGTTATTGAAAACTTTTTCGTTTTAGCGAACTTTTCCGTTTTTCCCAATTTCAGCATTATTTTCTTTTTAGCGAGTTTTTTTCCATTTTTTTCGTTTCAGCGATTTTTCCAGTTTAGGAGATTTTTTCGTTTTTGAGATTTTTTTCGTTTTTAAGCTTTTTTATCGCTCTGGAAATTTTTCAAATGTAAATTTTCTTTAGACACTCTTTATAGTCCATTGATTTTTATGACTTGGCTTTTTTCCTTTTACGGCTTTTTCAGTTTTGGCGATTTTTTAGTTTTAGCGACTTTTTCCACAGTTTTTGCCTTTTTTCAATCTAGCGAAATTTTTTCATTTTGGCGTTTTATTTTTTATTTTATCGATTTGTTTCAGTTTTGGGTATTTTTTTCGTTTTACAGATTTTTTGTAATTTTTAAATAAATTTTGAATGAAAATTTGTTATAGTTTTACATTCGACAATTATTTTCTGCGTTTTTCCATTTGATCATTTAAAATTTTTGGCAGTTTTTTCCAATTTGCCGTTTTTTCGTTTTAGCGATTTTTACACGATTTGGCGATTTCCCCCATCATATTTATTTTGTTCGATTTGGTGTTTTTATTTGTTTGTTCTATCTAGTTTTTTCTAATTTGGGCCGTTCTACCGAGTTTTTTCCATTTTTAGCACTATTCACATATTACGTAACGCTATTTTCGGAGTTTTTATACCTTAAAAAAGTTTTTATACCTTAAAAATTGTTCAGTATAAATTATCTAAGCCCTCCCCCCTGGAGCGTTACGTGATAAGTGAATAACCCCTTTGGGAAATTTTTTCTTACTTTGGTGATTTCCGCGTTCTGAAATTTTTGGCGATTTCCACCGTATAACCTGTGGAGGGCGACAGCTATCAAACGCCAACAACATGTGAAATGTTGGTTGATAAATAGACCGGCTCCGTCTATGTGGCATCTTCAGTGTTCTCTTGAAACAGACTTTTCATTTATAGTCACTACCGTTTATAGTCACTACCGTTTATAGTCCCTACCGTTTATAGTCACTATCGTTTATAGTCACTACCGTTTATAGTCACATAATCGATATAGTCCATTTTATCTGTATTTATTGCCTGCATTACCAAATTCCATAGAAAATGTTCACGTTATAGTCCAATTAGGCACGAAGACAACATAAACTTAATCAATTTTATGCATTTAACATTACGAATTAAAAAAAACACACGCATGGTCTTGGCTGAAATTGAACATGTGACCTCTCGTTTAATAGTCTAACGTACTAACCACTACACCACTGATTTTAAAGGTGTATTTACATAATTTCAATTGCAATTTCCGTTAATTTTACGTACAGAATATTTTGAGTATTTGTGTGTGCGTGTGTGTGTGTGTGTTATTTAGTGTGTATTTAGTTTTTTTATTGAATGTTAGAATCAGTTAAAAATAATGACTCGATTATCGATTGCAACCGAACTTTAGTTGGATCGCTAGTTGCTAAAAATCATATTACGGATAGCAACTGGCAACTGAAAGATGTCAATTTCAGTTGCTTTTTAGTGCTTTTCTGGCAACCACAAATTTTCAGTTGCCGGCTGGCAACGCAACTGAAGTTCGGTTGCCTTCGATAATCGAGCCATAAGATTGCTTAGAATTTTAAATGTTTGTTCTTTTAAAAATGATTGTACGGAATACTTTTTCAACAAAATACATTCCGTTACTATCATAATATTATGAGTGTACTGTAACACTTTTCATTTCACTAACTATGTGATCAATGGATTTACACAGAACCAAGTTATTGCTCTGAATCACTTTTGGCTCTTAGCTCTTTTTTATATATGAACAATATAATTTAATAATAATTTTGTAATTAAATTTTTATTTATAATTAGCTGCTAAATAGTTAAAACAACAACTCGCAAAATTTTTATGATTAAAAAACTAATTAAAACCTAAATTTTACGAAAGTATTAAATAATTTTCATCATAAAATGATGTCAATTAAATCAGCATAATAATGAAGAAAGAAACGTTCCAAAAATTCAACTGATGCATATTAAATGCGTTATTAAATACAAAAGATCCAGAGGAATTTAGAGCTCCATCAACAAAAGAAAAAGGAAAATCTGTGAAACAGAAAATCCACCAGCCAGCCAACAAATAAATTTAACTAACTCCCACTCTTTTCAAAGCCAGCAAATAATCAGTCAACCAGCTGAAGCCGCCACATACAAAAACAAGGCACAAACCAATCAACTGGACAACCAACGAACCAGTCAAACAGCCAACCAGTAGTCAGTCAGTCAGTCAGTCAGTCACTGTCATATTAACCAATATTTAAACCACAAACAGTTTAAGTACTTGCGAGGGAAACATGCCAATGGATAATAACACAAATAAGCTCATAAATAATGGTTATCTGCGAACACCATACATAAACAAAAACAATGGACATGGCAGTGGAAACACTAACAACAGAACCAATAATGCCAATGATGACAAGGGTGGTGGAGGAAGAGGTGTTGTTGTTGGTGGTGGCTATATACAAGATGTTGATGCATCTACTGTCATATCACCTTTATTGGGTGTTGAAAACAAATCCGCATTATCTGAAACAGAAGTCATGCATCACTCGTCATCATTGCCACAGCAACAACAACAACAAACACAACAACAGCAGCAGCCACAAATATCATGTGCCAATAATGTGGGTCATACGACGAAATTTCCCACTGTTGTGTATTTGGGCAGTGATAGCGGCAAAACTCCTCTATCAGGAATTGTTGGCACCAATACAAATGCGCCACGAACATCACTTCAACACAATGCTCCTGTCTCCTACATTATTTCAACACATTCACCACACTCAACACCTCATCAGAGCGAATCGTTACTTAAAGAATCTACACTGCGTTGTAGGCTGCTGGTTTTGGCTGTTGCCTTAATAGTTCTAGGGGCTGCCATTGGAGCGTTGGCAATTTATTTTGCAGGCAATTATCGTTGTCAAACCAAAACTCAAACAATAGATAAAAGCCGAAATATTAACAAGAACCACAATTTAACAGGTAAGTAAGTGTCAGAAACAAATGTTAATTTCTCTTTTTTACAGTGATGCCGATAAATATAGTTGCATTGGAAATAAAACACGTAGGAGGGTGCATTAGTAAAAGTAGTAAATTTTTGAAAGTTGTGCAAACACATTGCAACTGTTCGCATACTTTGAGCGGATCTACTGCTTTTTCTTGTAGGAGGATGTGGGGGGGTTGGAATCATTTTCCAGCAATATTAGGTGTATTTATTTATTTACTCTCACAAATCAATTTCTTGGGCTAAGTATTCATGGTTTGTCCACAAGTTGTCATACGTTCCAGCCGAGCAACAAAGTATAGCAAAAGCGAGCTCAAGATTATTTCCCCAACTATTGACCTCAAGTCAATAACGTTAAATATCTATTCAAGATCCCAAGTATTTATATTGCCGGATCGTAGCATTTGCTTGTCATAGTTTGAAGATCGAGAGCTGAAGCATTAATCTCGATGTTTGCACGTTTTCATAAACAAATCGTAGTTAGCATCAAAAGATGAATTATTTATCTTGTCGGATCGTTAGTTGTCGTAGTTAGACGATCCAGAGCCAAAAGTATATCTGGGTGTATAGCACTTTTTACGACCAATCGTTTTTAGCCGATTGGTGACCCCACCTTAAATATGGGCGGTATAAGTACAGGAGAGTCTGATGCTCCTAATGTTCTTGACATGAAAATCCAGTTTGATGTTTGAGGGATCACGTTTTACAAGTCTAAAAATAAGCATTCAAGTGCCACGTTTTTTTTCAGACATTGTAAGAGGTAATTCACTACATCTAATCTTCTTACTATTTATTCCACCTACATAAAACCGAAAATGGATTAGAAGTTTCATGTACACACAGTTGCTTCAAAATCTATTGTAAATATGCTGGGTAGTGTGCCAACTCTCTCGACTCACTGGAGCATAGACGCAATGTAAGTTGCTTCTCAATGTTTTATCGTCACTACAATGGAATGTGCTCTAATGAGCTTGTTCCTGAAAGCCGCTATTTTTGCGAAAAACATGTTCTTCATTAAGAGCTCATCCATTCAACCACAGGACTATCTGCTAGTTAATCGAACTACGCCTCACAGAGAAAACTCACTATTTAGTCGAAAAGTTCGTATAAGGAATGAACTATCAGGGAAGGTTTTTCCTATGGCTTTAAATGTTGGAAATTTTAAATCGAATGTCCACAAAACACAATTCCCTCCATCCTCCTTTCCATAACGAATTTTCCTACATCCGACACAATATATCGCACGGTTTTCGATGTTTTGCCCAGAGGCTTCTTAACTAACATTCCACTTTCTATAAACATCTGTTACCAGCTATTTATGTTTATGGGGTCCAAACACTATAAGAACTACATCCAATCATCCTATTCCTAGTAGGATTCACAAAAGGTCGCAGCAGTTCACATTTTGCGAGTTCATCTGCTTCTTGGTTAGTCTTCACCGTTGCGCCCTTGTGAACCACGTGCGAAAGTTATCTACCAGGCTGCAGGGTGTCCAAACGATTCCTATTTGGCAACGAAGACTCTTGATCTTTCGCGAATAAGATTCGTCCTCTTTCGCGGTTGAATCGGCTCAAAGGCTCCAAAGCTGTCGCCATTAATCCTTCCAACTTTCGTACTAGTGGCGCCGCTCGTCAAGCCTTGACACGTTGTAAAGATATAACGACAGCTCTGATGATGTGGTAGTGGTTCATTGACCTTTATACAGTCAAGAATTTGTTCTTTGTCTTTTCAGTTATTAGATCCTTCAAAAATTGCTTTTTCAATTAAAATGATTTAATTGTAAAATAAAATAACGAACTTAAAACTGAATAAATAGATATTTTTGGATAACAAGCCATAAAGTTTGACTAAAACCTCATAACCTCTACATGTTTCCCGATGATCTGCATCAACTCTTAACTGGAGATAACACAGAGAGTATCTTTATTGCACCATTGCGAGGCACATTCATACATACATTCATACATAAATCGCATCCTTGTGCTCGTTCCTCTTTCGCCTCAGCTCTTCCGATTTCCGCCTGATACGTGCCGTTTCCGATCTGTCTCTAGTATCCTATCATCGTTACGTTTTGGCTAACCAGACCGCATGGCGTCTGAGCCAGGACTGTCGCCCTTTCTCGGTTGAGCCGATTCAGAGGCACCAGAGCTTTTACTCTTATATATCGCGCTCGTCAAACTGTAGAGCTCAGGAGCCTGTTTCCATTTGCCACCACTAGGAATTATAAGAGGTCCCAGTAAAAAACTTGCTTCCAATAAAGTAGGTTTCTACTATTATGGAATAAAAGTAGCACTGACAAACCTGCCGATACCGCTGCTGATTTTTGTATGGCGAGTTCCCGGAGTGGAGTACTACATTTTTGCTCACAAAAGCGCTTTTGAAGCGCTAAAAATCGTCAACATTTTCAGCACTAGAACTGAAAATATATGAAAAAAATGGTTCGATGTGGATTGGCATCGTTAACGCCATTTTGAATTTTTATTATTTCGTTACTTTATTTATTTTTATTAATTTTACATTTTTACTCAATGTTTGTTATTTTAACTTCAACTAGCATCGAACAAAGAACCTTCAGGTTTGAAGTCCAACGTACCAATCACTCGACCAAAAACACTGTTGCAAAACGGCGCAAAGAAACTCAAATCAACTTACTCTTCATTCTCGCTTATAAACCTGCTTTGGATCAGCACTATAAAATCAGCTTTTTTGTATAGCTTGTGTGCGAAGCTTTTGTATAAGTAAAAAGCAAATACTTTTCTCGCTTCAAAACTTGCATTGTTGTGACGCTATGAAATCAGCTTCTGAACAAGCTCATATTTTAAAGCGAATTATGAAGCGCTTTATTTCTTTAGTGCTTCAAAAAACATGAAAATTTTTTACTGGGGTACTTCTGATCTAGTGAGTGGTTCCTGATTATTTGACAACTGGCTTCGAATTCACGATGAGAATAAGAAAATAAAATGTGAAAGATAAATAAAACATTCGGGTATGTTCTGTATTTCATGTGGAATTAAAATGTGTGGAATTATCAAAGCATTGTTGTTATAAATATTAATTTACAACAACAATGCTTTGATAATTCCGCACAGTTTAATTCCACATGAAATACAGAACATGGCCGATTGTCTTGTAATTTTCAGGACGAGCTAAATTGCTAAATCGGATACCGACATTTCTTTCCTAGGTTTGTCTTTGTGGGCGCCAAAGCCGATGGTAGACAGATGGTTTACAATTGTCGCTTTAGGAATTTTTAAACTTCACTAGTTCTCATTCCATAAGTTCCTACTTTGATTTGGCATCGGACGCCATTATGTTTTATCTATTTTTCCTTTTTCTTAATGAAAAATTAGACTGTGAAATTTTATCAAAATGCAACCCTTATTATTCGTTAAATTAAAAGAATAGTTTGATGGTAAAGTAAGTGGTTAATGGTAAAATTTGTGTGTATCTAGATTTCATGAAATCTGTGCTCATTTTTAATTCATTGCTGTTAAATTTTGGTTTTTCGTTTTTTATACCATGATCCATCATTATAAAAGTGTTTTACTTTGAAGTATCTATTGATACATCTATCAATATACAAACTTATGTATTCTGTGTATGTAGTGCTTATATCTAGCTGTCGATCTAACTTTGTCAAAAGGTATTAAATCAATATTTTATTCGATTTGATAAGATTCTCTCTACAAAAAAAAAGTAATTAGAGAAAAATGGCGATTTAATAACAAAAATCAAAATTATCGCTTAATTTATGACTGAGACACTTTAAAGATCCCACCAATTGTATTGTGCCGCAGATTTCGACGATAAAAAAATTAACATTGAAATCAGAAAAATATTTTGCCACATAAAAGATTGGACTTTGTTAAAAAATTTGCAATTTTTTTTTTCAAAAAATTTATCAATAAGGAATTTATTCTAGAATTTTCTATATTTCATCAATTAATATGTTTTTGTTTTATACTCTGTAAATTAAACTTCTGTTTTCATATTTGTATTACTATTTGGCGATAAACACACTGTATTGTACACTGGTAATAAAAGGGTTAAAGTGAAATAAACTTTATAAAAAATGCACTAACCAAAAAAAATTAGTTTAAAGATTAATTAATCCTACAAAACTTACCCACATCAACTTAAGTACTCATACATTCGAATACACACATACATATAAATAGGTGACTTGACTTACAAGTTTGTTGCAACAATTGCAATTTGTTTAACAAAATTACAATCTAAAATTAAAGCGAAGGAACGAACAACTTTAAAGTTCTTTGATATAATTTACTCGCATAATAGTATTTTTATTATCTACATAAAAATTCATAAAAGTAAATTATACAAAACGTTTGTTTCATTGATACTCTTAGTTTTCTTAAGGCCAATGTAATTATTGTGGAAAAATAAATAAATAAAAGTCTGTATTAAAGTGACCAACCAACATGATGGTAAAACAAACACCTACACACTCGTAAATATACAAATACAAAGTCTAAGTTCTAATATAAAATGATTCAATGAACGTTTGTAACAGTAGGCGCCAAACTGTTTTGAAGAAGGAAAAAACTTTATAAAATACTACAAGTGACACGACGTTTTCTTTTTGTTTAGAGCGCCGCTGATCTTTATATATAGCAGAAGTCTAACCCCCATATTCATAAATGATTAGTATTAACTAAATGTGTGCATTAAAACCTGTTTTCCCATACAAAATTCGTACAGTAAACCAACATTAACTTTCATAAATTTTTATGAATATGGGGGGTAAAAATTTGTAGGGACATGTTTCGATAGAATAATAGAACAATAACACCGTACAAAAAGTCAGATTTCTAACGACTGATTCTGGTACACCAGTATCGGCGCTTCGAAAGTTTACATCGGAATAGGAAATCTTATAAGCCTTACGTTTAAGGTATAAGACATGTTCAGCACTTTTATGTAAAACACCACGTGAAACATTACCCAGCAAAAATATTCGACATTTAGAAGCACTAAAAGCTGTTAGAAGCAATGCGTTGCATATTTTAGATAGAACAAATGCTTCCATAAATGGTACCACAAATGCAGTAATGTTTGCAGAAGAACACGAACAAATAGGCACGAACACTTGGTAGCTTTTGGTGATAATTTTAAACCGTAAAACTATAAGTAAAGCAACATAAATATTTAAGATTTAACTTCTCTAACTGACGATAGTGCTTCTTGGAAGCACTAACGTAAGCGAGACCCTTAAAATATATTCTACGATTGTATACACGAACAGTACATATGCCCTGTCGGAAACTAAAGGGCCCCATACACTACACCAGTATGCACGCGCAATCAAGTGTTGGCGCCAGTGGTTTAGACGTGTATGGATATTTGGTGTGATTGTACGCTTTGCTGTAGCGATGTCAAAGAGAGTTTGATATTTTGGTGATGGTACCAGCAGGGTGACCGTTGAAAATTTTTAAAAAGTGGCACAAAAAGGGGATTTTGAGGAAAAAAGTGGCACCAAAAAGGGGATTCTTTCAAAAAAAAGTCGCAACTTTTTTGAAAAGGGAATAATTAAACCAAATTCTAATATTTAATGAATTTCTAGGGCATATAATGCTTTTGAAATAAAATGAATCAATTTTGATGTTTTTTCGTTCAAAAAACTGACTGCTTTTTATATAAATTTTAGACAAACAATGCAAACAAGCCTTGTTTGTATAAAATTTATGTGAAAGGGACTCAAATTTTTTTAGCAATTTCCATTAAAAGTTTTTCACTCAAGTCGGTTGTTTGCATATGGAAACAGCACATTAGTAAAGTATATCGAAAAGCAGTTTCGCTGAGCAAAGATTTTTGCATAGCCGGCCTTCGATCGGCGAAGCCGCTGAGTATGCTGAGAGGAGAAAATCGTTAAGACCGGCCACGCAAAGAATATTTTGTAGTAAAATAAAATTTCTTAACAATTTTAATTAATTTCCAAATATTTCTTTGAATTGACGATGTCGATTGGACATATTTGCAAATTGTTCTTGATTTTATTTCACTTTTTAAAATGCAATAACGTCAATTGACCTTTTATTACTTGTCACCGATTGCAGAAGTAAAAAGTGAATAGTCAAAAACATGTACATATATTAGCATTTGTTTTCATTTTTAAAAGTGTGGACATTATGACACATTTCAAAGTGTCATAATGGTCATAATAATAATGTCATAAAATCCATGGCACTATTAAAAGTGTCACAATGTCCATGGATGTTATGCCATTTTTAGCAGTGACATAATGTCTTTGGACATAATGTCTTTCGACATTATGTCACTGGATATTGTGACATGGCACCAAAATTTGCATGAAAATAATTTTAAAAATATTTAAAGCTGCGTGATTTTCATAAAAATTTTTAACAAAACGCTCTTGTTCGTGTTAGTGAATCAGGGTGTTATTTTTAATAATTTTAATACAATAATGAATATCTATAGATCTAAACTCTGAAACTATTTCAAAATAGTTTTTGTCATAAGACTTTACATGATAGACTCAAAAACAAGTTTTAGTCTTCAGATTTTTTTTTTTATAAAAACAGTTTCGTGCCATAAAAAGCTTATATTAAAACAAGAAGCAAAAAGGGGCAAAAAAGTGCATAATATTACAAAAGGTGGCAGATTTAGGTCATTTTAAAAAAGGGGCACTAAAAGTGGCAAGGCAGTTGAAAAAGTGGCAAATTGCCACTTTAGTCGCAAAACCGTCACGCTGGGTACCAGTTTGTGATATTGTGTATGGTGGGTTTAGCTCAGTTGAGAAAAGTTGTCAAAGAGTAAATATCGGGCTAAAATACATTTGCTTGAATAAATTAATCATAAATAAAGAAAAAAGGAACAAAATATATATTGTCAAGTCTTTCTGAAATAAAACAAGTCATTGCTAATAATTTTTTTTGATAAAAACACGAACTTTTCTTAATTTATATTTTTAAAACAAATCAATAATAAATGCGGTGCGCACTATATTTAACAACTCATCCGTAAAGAATTTTTAAAGAAATAAATATTGCCCCAGTATGCTTGTATCGTATGTGTTTGGAGCACAATTCAACATCACTTGTTTGTGCCAGTATACTGTAGTAGTGTATGCTCTGCTTAAGTTAAGTTTAAATTAACTTTAAGCAACTATTTCATAACTAGTGCTGACTGAGATTTGGATTACTCTTAACCAACTATTTTAATATTGCGATGTCCTAGGCGGTAGCCAATTGTCCCACTCTGCACTACTTTTAAACTAACTTAAAGTTGACTTTATTTAAGTCACCTGGTAGTTAGTACATTTGCAAAAAGATGTTGCTGGGGTTCGAAATACATATGTATCACACGTTTTAAAGTCAACGCGCTGACCACCCAGCAAAGGGATCTACCTAAATAAGATCGTTCTGACGTCTCGCAAGCAGCAGTGTTCGTATTTACTAGACATCTCAACAGATCATTTTTAATTTCAATGTACGGTAAATACATACCCTGCTGACGTCGCTTTGGCTCAACGCTCTTATTTGGGGAGCTCAGTAAGGTACCATTTAAAATAATAACAGCAGAAAGCTAATATAAACCTGAAATGAGTTTCTAAGCAGCTGAGAGTAAAGTTGTTGGCTCTCACCAAATCCGATTATGTACTCAACTTAAGAATTTTGGGTAAGTCCTGCATTGCATTGTACTTAGCTTTTAGTTAGTCTAAGAAAAGTTATCTATAAGTTGATTATTTTTGTAGTCGACTAGGGATTTTCCGACAGGGTGTATACACGAACAGTATATTTTAAAAATAAAGTAAATAAAAATGTGTTTGTAAGACAGTAAGTGTCTTTCGCTGAGTGGTTGGTGCGTTGGATTTCAAACCAGAAGGTACTTAGTTCGATATTAGCTGAAATTAAAATAATATAGAGTGGATAAAAAAGGCAAAATTAATAATTAAAGATATGAAATAATATTAAGCCTTCAACATGACTTTAATCCAATTGTGAACACGCCCATCTATCATCCTCGCCAATTCACATCGAACCATTTTTTCCATCTATGTATTTTCAGTTTTAGAGCTGAACATTTTGATGATTTTCATCACTAATATAAGCATTTTTCGGAAGCAGAAACTATTGCTTCTAAGCGGTTCATCGTGAACAAAAATCATGCATTATAATAGCGCAATTGCAAGTGATTCCGTTTTGTTGTCTCCCTTACAAAAATTATTCTAGGAAGCTCAAATTTTTGCTGGGTAACTCTTCTTTGTCTTCTGGGTTTTATGTCACTTTCATAGAGGGCTAAAATGATCTACACAGGATGTAAACTTTCAAACCGACTTCGAAAAAGGAGGAGGGAGTTATTAATTCGTGTGTATTTTTTTATGTTTGTACACGCATAACTCCTCCATTTATGCACAAATTTTCTGGTCCTATAATTTTTTTTGAATTTTTCGTTAATGTCGTACAACAGTCGAAGTTGATTCGAGAACAGTAATAAGGCCTATTGATTGTCGCATAACTCTGTCATTTATGGAACGATTTTGAAAAATAAAAATTTATTTGAAAGTATATTGTTGCGAAATGGTTCAATAGAAATTTAAATGGGAATCGGACGGACAAAGTGGTCGCCCGAAATATTTGTAAAAATTTTAAAGCTGAACAAGCCGCACCGGAATGTTGCAACTTTTTCGACAGACCTGACAACACAAAAAACATTCTCTACATACTTCATTAATAACCTTCGACCCTTAAGTGTCGTTATTGACCACATTGCCGATCGCTGCCTTAAAAGTTTGTCTGCAATGTCAGAACTGCAAATATTTATGATTGTTCTTTTATTTGTTATCATCATTCTCTTTATTTATTGTATTTTTTCCATTTCTTCATCAACTTTGTGTCGTTTATAAATTTTTTTTCTACAAATGTTTTTGTTCTTACTTTTGCATTAGAAATAATAAAAGCTAAATGTCCAACAACATCAATAACAGCAGAGCAACAAGAAGAAAATATATAATTTCCTTTCATGTCTTATCATGAGCAACAGGCTACAAAAAGGAAACCTTTTCAACATTTTCATTTCCTTTTTGTCAACACATCTACAATTAGACACTCTGACATTCCCAGTTGGCCAAACTGCCTTGCACGACATTGTCATCTGCGATTCCAGTACGAATTCTCCTCTGTCGATTGGTTTTCTAATCGACAATTTAAAGGAAATCGTCGTTCACGACAATCTGAGTGACAAATTCCTGCAAGTTGTTCTCTAGTAAGCACTTTTGATAACAATATGAGCGACAATGTCTTACATTTTGTCTTCATACAAGCAAATGAATATGTTGGCCTCTTGTTGTCGATGTTTTAGATGGTGCAGCAACAGAGTGGCAACGATTGCAATCGTTAAAACACGAACACTTGAGTGCTCCTTGCATTTGGGTTATCTTTGGACTAGTCGCAGTCCTCTATGGAGTATACGGCTAACTTCCAAAACGTCAGTTGTTTCGTATTTAAACAAGGTATAGTGTTTCATATCGTCGCAGTACTAAACATTGACAATGCATAACTTTCCAAAACGTCGTCGACAAGTATCAAAATCGCAGCAAAAGAGCAATCATGGCATTGATGTTTAGCAACTTCGCATATGTGCACGATCTAAACACCGCAGCAGAACTGTATGCAAACTTTGTATTATTACGTTTGGGAAGTCAGTAGGGATGTAACCTCGAGTCGGAAAAATAGATTACTCAATAATCGATTTTTTTGTGTAGAGATAAATCAATTTGTTAAAAAAAATTTTATTACAGTAAAAATAGTACAAAACAATAAGAATAAAAAATGTAACAATTCTTTAGTCTCAAAACTAAAATAGTCGAATTATAAAAAATCGATGTTTACCTTTAATAAAATCGATTACAAAAAATCGACAATGAAAAAAATAATCGATTAAAATAAAAATCGATTATATATTCACTTCCCTAGAAGTCAGCCTACTTTACATGCATGTATGATCTAGTCGCGTTATCTGCAGGGCATGAACATGCAAACACCATCATACATGCAAGCTTATGACACAAATCATTAAAGTCGATTATTGCCTTAAAAAAATTATAAATAATAAATAATAAAAAAGAAAAATAAATCCTTAAGGGTGTTTTTTTTAAGATATAAAACTTTACGTTTTTACAGTGATTTCTGCATTAGTAAACTGAACAAAACTTATATCACTCATCACAAGACACATTCAACCAAGTACACCCCATAGTACATCTGAATATTGTTTATTTAACTATCAAAACGTGAAATTTTTTTCATGTGCATGTCCATGAACTTCTCCAATAGGTATCTTTATAAATTAATAGGCAAGACGGTTTTTTGTTATGCAATTTAGGCTAACATTATACAGCCGATTTTGATAAAACTTATACTATTTTAAAGATACTTATTGACATATGTGCACAATCTATATTTTGTTAAAATAGGTGCAATATTTTGGGAGCTATAAGTGTTAAAAGTTGCTACTAAATCATGCGCACATAGTACACATGCATGTTGATGATTTTACCCCGCTATATTGCCGCTGAAAGAAAGTTTCTTGCATCTTTTTTAAGAAAGGTGCAAAAGGAGCCATACAGCGAAGTGTTAGAGAGTTAGAATGTTCCACAAAAATACATGCATATGTACGTGTTTGCTCCCAACAACAATACTTTGCAAAACACAAAAATATACTGGAGTGTTTTTGTTTCGATCACAATCAAATCATGCCGAAAACAGCCGAGCTGCAAGTGAGCGATTGTTCGTAAACAAGCCGCATAGTTTGTATACCAATCAAAGCAAGTACAATGTTGCGAATAAGACATACTTGTTGTTGATTTTTTTTTTGTTCGTATGTTATACTTGAATGTGAACAAAACTGCCAAAGGCTTGATTGGGTTGTACTTGTTATTTAGCGCTAGTGAATAAGACGGCTTGATCATACTTGTTGCAGCTCTCTGATAAGCATGTAGGTTGTTCTACTTCCCATATTAATAGTCCTAAGATTCGAAATAAAGACTTACCTTTAATGTGCAAATAACCGCTAGCAGAATGTTTGTTCTAGCACCACCGGCGTCAGATCGTTCAAGCTGTAATTAGATAAAAGTAAAATATTATTATTAGGCTAAGGTCCGTAACGTTATATTCATATATACTTAAGTATAAAATCAAACCAAAAAAGTTTGTCTTGAGTAGAACAAAAATCAGAAAAATGGGAATGAAGAAAAATAAACCGATGGGAAAGTGCACTTTAATATCAGCTTGAGAGTGATTTAATTCTCGTATTCAATTTTCACGAAAAAGTTGTATATATAAGAATTAAAATCACATTCAACAGAGCCACCTGACAAGTGGTGATAAAGCCCTTATGACATTATACTTTTTCTTAATTTTTTAAGTTTTGGAGAAGAGTGCAAATATAATATGATAGGAAATTTTACCAGGTGCAAAGAGTTCAGCTATATTAAGATAAATACCAAATTGCGAAAGCTTTTACTAATGTTATCGATAAAAAATTAGGGTCTGTCAAAAAATATGTAAAAATGTTCAACTTAAAATTGACGTTTCAAGCTTGAAGCATTAAAGTGTTGCCAAGTTAGTGGTTTATTCACGAATTCAGCTATTTAGCGCCTCTTTTTTCAACTTTTTCTTCTGCTCGCGTTTTATTATAAATAAAAAATAGGCAGTACTTAAATAAATCTTTACGTTTTGTTTACATTTTGTATAGTTGTTTCTTTCTATCATTAGCTGTTTTTTTCTTTCAATCCTATAGCAAAACAATGCAAGAAAAATGTAGTGTCATAAGGGCTTAAGCAAATACACGTGAGCACCGACGATGGAAGTGTAGCGGCTTCGGAAAGTGGTGTTACTCTGTTCTGCTGTGTACGTTGAAAAATTAAGTTGATGTTCCTTGTTTCCCTTGTTCCTTGGAATATTAATCATGCCCAATTCTTTCTGAATATAACGTTACGGACCTTAGCCTAATAATCAATTTGGATTCACAAAGCAAATACGTTCGAAATAATCATATTAGTAAAATATTATTATCAATTGCCTCCTGGATATAAGCCTTCATTAGACGCATAGCAACAAGTGCCCAACAAAAAAAACAAAAAAGACATGCAGAAAAACGAATTAAAGCATGGATTCTAATGATACTGCATGCGTTCAAATTCAGGTGAAAAACGCACGATTTTAACATTAGCGTGTCATTGGAGGTCGGTAATGCGTTCACATTTAAATAAACTGCTCGTCATTCAAATGATTGCTTAAGACAGATGAAAACTCGATGATTTTAGCCCGTTTTTGCATGCATGCGAAATATTGATAAAAAATATAAATTTTAAAAAATGTTAACACGGCTGGGATACGAACCCGACCTCTTCGGACGTAAAGCGTACTCTCTACAGCCGAGCCATGCCCAACTTAATTTATAATGAGATAAAACTTGTTTTAAAGTACCGAGTGACCCAGAATTAACGAAGGGGTTTGAATAGTCTATAAATTCATAATCTTAACAACATGTTTTTCATTTATTTTTTCAGACTTTTGTAAAGAAGATATGGGAAATTGAAACTGGAAAGATTTACTATTGAACAACGATCATAGAGAAAGAGATGACGTTCTTACGGAGCGTTTTCAGCGAACGCATTATTTCAAGAAGCAGTGATTTTATTAGCTGCACTAAGCCGCTCTCGAAACGTGTTCTTTGGGTTATTTTAAAGATCGTTCATACGTAATAAGCCACAGACCATGACCCAACCAAAAATAATAATTCGAACGATGGCTTCGAAAATCGTGAAAAGTCATGGAAAACTACGAAAATGTCCGGTAACAGCGCCATTGTTTCCCTCGATGTATGTTCGTTGGTCAGTAGTAAATCTTCCCAGTTTTAATTTCCCAAATCTTCTTTACAAAAATCTGAGAAAATAAATCAAAGAAATGTAAAAATAATGGAGATATAGACTATTCAAACTCCATCGTTAATTTTGGGCCACCCTGTATTTACCCCTGGAAAATGTGTCAATGTTATGAACCTTTAATTCCTTTTTGCATGCCTTTTTCGCCAGATAATTAATGCAATATTTTATACATTCAAAAACTATAGCTTTATTAAGAATTAAGAAACAAGTTCTTCAGAAATCATGAAAACATTATTTCATCTTGCACGCACGCATTCATTTATTTTTTGTTGGGTGTTATTAGAATTAAATGTTATTAATATTTTATGTTCAGAGACAAGAATCTTCGGTAGAATGAGTTTGTTAATACATACAAGTAGACAAACTAATTGATTTTCAACAAACAATTTATCAACAAGTTGGAGCCAGTACAGTAGTGCTGGCATAAATAGCAAATAGCAACGGTAGTCAAATTTAATATTATGAACTAAATTGACTGTCAAATGATGAAATGTCAAAATTCATTTGTCATCCTTTTGATATTTTTTAGTAGAAACTTGGGAAATTTCAACCCTAGCGCGGCAACTACTGCACGCCCATTATTTTGGAAATAAGTCGTTAACTCGTGTCAATTTCCAAAATAATTGAGGTTTCATCAAGGCTACTTAGAATGCACTTCAACAAGATTGATTTTAAAAGAAATGATATTTTATATGAAATAATAATCTAGAGCACGTTTTGAAATTTTAAGATCAAGTTAGGACAAATTAAGCGAAATGAAATGAAGTGAAGTGTAGCGGCTTCCGAAAGTGGCGCTATTCTGTTCTGCTGTGTATGTTGAAAAATTAAGTTGATGTTAATTTTTCCCTTGTTCCTTGGAATATTAATCATGCCCAATTCTTTCTGAATATAACGTTACGAACCTTAAGCCCTTATGACACTATATTTTTCTTGCATTGTTTTGCTATAGAATTGAAAGAAAGAAATAGCAAATGATAGAAAGAAACAACTATACAAAAAGTAAACAAAACGCAATGACTTCTTTAAGTGCTGCCTACTTTTTATTTATAATAAAACGACAAAAGAAAAAAAAGTTGAAAAAAAGAGGCGCTAAGAAGCCGAATTCGTGAATAAACCGCTAACTTGGCAACACTTTAATGTTTCAAGTTTGAAATGTCAGTTTTAAGTTGAAAATTTTTACATTTTTTTGACAGGCCCCCATTTTTTATCGATAACATTAGTAATAGCTTTGACAATATGGTATTTATCTTAATATAGCCGAACTCTTTGCACCTGGTAAAATTTCCCATTATATTATATTTGTACTGTTCTCCAAAACTTGAAAAATGAAGAAAAAATGTAGTGTCATAAGGGCTTTAGCCTAATAATCAATTTGGATTCACGAAATGAAATTCAGTTTTTTTCTGTGTGAGCAAGCGTGAGTACCCGATCAGCCCAAAGAAGTTCTGCACTGGAGCTTAACTAAGTTCAGCTTTATTGAAATGTTAAAATTAATGTTAAGCCTTAGTTTGCAGATTTCAAAAGTTTTTGATGTTCTTAAGAATGCCTGCTCTTCTGATTTGAGGTGAAGGTACATAGCATGCGTTGAATACGCTAATGCGTTACAGACTTCTGTCAAAAAAAGTTGAAATAGTGTGTTTCCATAAGGCAAGATATAAAGCGAAGTTTGCGACGCGCGTAACTCGCAAAAAGTTGAACATTCCTCAACTTTCACGCGTCGTATACAAAATGACAGGTAGTGCTGCCAGATTCATATGCTAAAATGTTTGTTTAATGGAAATAAATTATTAGAAATTAATTTTTTTCGCACCAAACGGTTGTTTTTTGTGGATGCATTGGTAGCTCTTGCAATGCTTCTGGCTGCTCTTCACTCCAAATACGGCAGTTTTGCTTGTTCACGTATCCATTCAACCAGAAATGAGCCTCGTCGCTGAACACAATTCTTCGATAAAAAAGTTTCTTAACAGAGCACGCATTTTGGTAATAAAATTCAATAATTTGCAGGCGTTGTTCGTTTGTAAGACGATTCATGATTGAATTATAGACCAAACTGAAGATGTTTGACAGTGACACAAGATACAAAACGTGCGTGAGCTGTCAAAACTAGTGTTGCCAAAAAGATAATAGCAAAAAAAGTTATAAAGAAAAATAAAACTTAAATGCATTAAATTTTATAAGCAGAAGAGCATCAAAAACGTGGTGTGTAACTTGCCATTCTTAAAGCGTTAAAAGTTCGAAAAGTAAGACAAGCGTTGCCGCGTAACGCGTGGTTTTATGTACCTCTACCTTTAGAATGTTTGGGGTGTGTTCAATGTGTTAATTCATTCAATCTCCACAACTGTACTTTTTCAAGAAGTTATACATTTTTAACAAGTTTCCGTTCCGTTAGAAGTTTTTATTGCTTTTTTTTTCTTCTTTTTTTTCCAATGAAAATTGACTTATTTTCTTGCTACGTGTCTCACTGGAAACGTTTTGTTCGTACCATGTTAAATGTAATTTTTCCCACTATTCATTTAAGTTAAAAATAATAATAAAAGAAAATGTCCTTATTCTATCTTTAAATAATATATGTACAAGCTAACATTATATACGCTCACTGAAATAAGGTTAAATGTTGTTTGAAAGATAAATGAATTGGCATTTTCATTTAATATTTCTTCTACATTCCAATGCATTGGAAAGCATTTTCTTTGTAGTCTTTTAACTTATTCTTAATTACAAACAGAAACAAACACATCCTGCGGATCTTTTGGCTTATCTGCGGATAATACCCCAAGGGTCTTTGGTGGGAAATGACTAATAGGGCCTATTCGGAAATGCATCACTGCGTTGCATCAGAAAAGAAAACTTTTTTTTTCAATGCCAACAAAAATCGAATTATGATTTTTTTTATTGTGTGACTATTTTTTTTTATTGAGTTTTTGGTCCACGTCTACATCACTAACATACATAAACGCATTTAAAATCACTGATGCAGCGCAGTGATGCTTTTCCGAATAGGCCCATAGTCTAGTATCTTTACCTATCAGTTACAGGGGCATTCGAATAGCAGAGAAAAGCCTCTGCTGGTCTGGATGAGTTCTAATGCTAGAAATTAATGAATTCTTTTAATTATTGTGATATTCTTTTATTGGTACATATTGCCCAAATTTTTTAATAGTAATTTTAACTGGAAGTGTAGATTTGGAACGCATTTTTTGAGTTGAAAGTTTATACATTCTCTACAAAGTAGGGGAACGAGTTGTGGTGGATAGGAAGATGCCCAATTGGAATCATTCACATCCAAAAGTATCTCGTCTTATACACACTCACAAAATTATGTTGAAATCGGTTGAGGGTTTCGTAGTTTAGCGTGCACGAACACAGTGCCTAGTGATTTTTATACATGTACTATTGGCGAGGGAAGACGTTGTGCTGGCACAGATCGGCTTAAAAAAGAGTAATCTCTTTAAAAAATATATATATATATATGCATATATCTACATATACATATATTGACCACAGCGCCACTTATTGCTTCCAAAACTATTTTATCTAGATACAAACTTGTTGAATTGATTGGCGTGAACGAACACAGGGACACGTGATTTTTGTATATTAAAATTAAGATAACGTCGACATTTGGAGAACTGGCTCCTAATTTGATTTACATCCATAGATACCCAGAAAAAAGTATGTATAGCATTTAGAAACAGAAAAACATGACGGAAGCAATGTATTGACTACAAATTTTTCAGTGCGGTACCATATGTCTCCTTTGGTGCTACAAAGTTCCTCATAGAAATTTTGCCCTATGAAACATTCGTATGTTTTGGCCGTAATCATCAATTGTTGGTGTCTGATACTACAATTTCCCGTAAAAAAGATCCCGAGCTTCTTTTTATAAAACATTTGAGACTTTCTCCGTGATACATAATGAACCGGTTCGCTTGTTTTAGATCAGCTATAGCCAGTGTTGCCAGTAGATGTTTCTTAAAAGGCCACTGTGTGCAAAAGAAAATACCTGGGAAGCACTGGTGTCTCAAATGTTTCGTTTTAACCAACATAAAATGTATATGTATCTGTCCGATTCTCCCCACCTTGCTATTTCAGTGACTAATTTCCTACATGTAGGGATTTTTCCCTACGTTTTGGCATCACTGTCTTTTTATGGCTAATAAATCAGTGAACGTTTAAACGGTAGCTTTGTTAATCTAAACTAAAATTTAAATGTAGTTTAAGCTCAACAGCAGTAAATCACTTCCACATGTAATATCCCTACTTTAAAAAATAATAATGTGGCAGCACCACGATAAATTTCAAAAATAGCTGGTTTTGTGGTGGGATATCGATCAAAAACATATGGTTTGTATTGGTAGTTTAAACGCCCAATTCTATGAGTTTAACTTGGGGGTCACACGTTCAAGTTTTAATACACTCACACTTTTTCACTAATACATTCATACTTTAAAAATTTGATGCTTTCAAATTCTCTTTCAAGTTGAGTGTTTCAATTTACAATCAAGAAAACAGCTGACGACCATTTTCTTGTGCAAATATTCTGCCGCCATTGCTTTTTGTTTCGCTTTTTTCAATATGGCTTTCAAATTGCTTTAAGGTTGCGTGCAGCCTACAAACGTCAAAGCTTTAATTTTTTGTGAACTTTGACACGCAGTATATGCTAAAAAAATTTGAAAGCAAAACTTGAACCTGCGACTGCAGCGTAATATATGGTTTATATGTTTACTGATTTATAGATTTGCTGATTTAAACACATTTTAAACCAAAAAGAGAGATCAACTTGCTCTAATTTATTAGCCCTAGAAGTTCAACTATTGCTAATGCTAAAGAAGAGCTTTGGTCTTATGAAACATATCGACCTCTTCTATCTGCCAACTATCAGCCCCCCTCGTTTTCAACTAGTACTTCATAAACAGCCAGATACGCCATACTATACAATGGCGTATAGTTCCACCTGAAAGATAGTTGGATATTATCCCTCTATGACAGATTTTCTGCTTGGAGACGTTAGTGAATCAAATCTGTTCGACATTTTTGTGCCACCAAGCCTAATTGAACCATTGGTATATGTTAAGCGTAAAAACTTTGCAGTTCTTTTGCTACGCTGCACTGTTAGAAATCCGTCATAGTCCCGTGACACTTGTCATCATTGCGTTGTCACGATGTCATCAATGACAAAGATGACAATTGATGTAAAAGTTGATATCACAATAATGACAACTGTTATGAATCCAAAACGAAGACACTTGCCATAGTATTGATGACCAAATGCATCAGCGTTATGACGGTTTTTCGATTAGTAAATTTACGCGATGAAATATTCTTCATGTGACATTTTTTATTTGCTTATTACAACCGTGTTGAAAAAAGTGTGGTAAAGGAAATTGACCAAAACCATCTGAAATTTAATTTTATTCCAATTTTGCCCATCCTATTATTGGCAAATAAAAAAGGTTTCATAGAAATTTAGACTATCAGTGCAGAATAGCATTCACTGTATGATATGTATATAGAGGTAATATTGAAGCACTCCATCATTGCCGCCGGTACATTTTCAATTTTTTAAGTGTGCCGATGATTGTTGGCTCAATCAACCCTCATCTATCTCTAACTTTAGTGAATTTCGCCTGCCGACTGGTAATTATCGTCAACCTTTCCCATCACCGAGTCCGTATTAGTTGCTGGTACTTTATATTCCACATTTACAATATGGCGACAAGTGTTTTCATCCTAATTTTAGTAAGGGCTGGGCAATCACCCATATCATACACTACATTCTCAGTTTCCGCCTGCACAGAAAAAATTATCACCAAAAAATTTTCAAACAAAAGTTTGTCTAAAAATAAATTTCATTTTCAGTAAATGTTCTTTACTAATTCAATGCATTTTTGGTTTAACTTTTATTTAGGATGCAAAAACCAAAAACAACAAGAAAAACGGTCGTAAAAAAGCAACCCCGATTACGACATATACACAAATAATAACAATAACAATGATAGCAAATGGAATGCGATTATAGCAAGTTTGTTTATTGAAGTTTTTTGAGTGAATCAATTCGTTAATGTCGTTGCGTTAATTCTCATTAATTTTTTAGATAAACATTCAGATTTTAACACATTTTAACACAAAGTGAAATTTCATAAATGCTTAATGGATGATGATGATGATTACAGACAAAAATTTTGATTCATATATTACAATCCAGGAAATTTTGTTTGATGTATTACAATCAAGGAAATATATATTTTCTTTTTTGATTAAGTAAACTATTTTGTTAAATATTTTTTTAGTATTTTTAGACAAATTGTTTTATAAATTCGGACAAAAATATTGTTTGATATTTTTCAGAAAATCCAGTAAATCTTTTTGCTTGATTTAGTAAATTGTTTTGTTGACAATTTGTAAATATTTTTAGTCAAATGGTTTTATAGATTTAAACAGTTTGTTTACTAAAACAAATACTTTTTTTCAAGGTTGGCAAATGAAACGAAGAACATATCGGTATTGTTACCAAATTTTTATTTTGCAATCGGTATCGGTAATACCGATACCGAAACCGGTACAACGCAAATACGGATGCAGAAATAAAATTTTATTACCAATGCCGATACTGTTATTGCTTTTTTTAATGAAATTGGTGAGATATTTTTTGTAGGTCGGTTTCTAGACAAAATATTTACTATTAAATTCCTTTACAGAAAATTAAATTTAGTTTTTTCTGTGTGGTGCATTTTGCAAACATTATCTTTATCGATGTTTATATCTATCAGATGAAATTTAAAGATTCTTCGTCCTGTCACTAACGGTTCCTCTATTGTCTTATCGACGTATACATATCAACTCCATGTAATCGGCAAAAGTAATTTCTGACTATACATCTCTCGTTTCAGTAAAAAACGAATTCCGGTTACTCTTCCAGCTCCATGCGCTTATTTATGATCTACATATATTGACATTCAAATTAAGAAATTCCCACTTTCTTCCGGACTTGTTACCTCAATTGTCATACAATTTTTATGCGGAATGAACTCTTTGCAGAGATCATCCCCAGCACTTTTAATGTAGCAAAATTCAAATCGATTGAAAGAAAAAGCTACTCCAACTCAATGAATTGTTTGAGTTTTTCGAGTGTAGCTAATTGGTTTAACTTATCGATTTTCAATTGTATAGACTACGCTGAAGGCACTTTATATTGTTCTACAAACATTTTCTTATATTCTTTTCTTCTGAAATTTATGCAACATGTAGTATGTAAATACATACACACGTTTTTTCTATGTTGGTACCAATCGTTTCATACCCTGCAGACAAAATGACTAGTATACGTTAAGAAATATACTAGTTGCTTTTTAACTCAGACTAGTTGCCTATCTGTCCTCTTTTCATACATCGAACTATCGATTTTAACATTAGGTTGTCATAGGAGCACAACTAGTTCATTTGTATATAGTTATATCCCAGTTGGAATGCCAGTTGTTGTAAGGTAGTGCTCTTGCTAGTTTTTTATTTATCGTTTTGTATTTCTTAAAAAAGCTTTAGCTCAACCAGGGTACGAACACACATTCCTCATATTTCAAGACAAGTACTTTACCCACTGAGCCACTTTCTACATATTTTTTTAAAAACTAAAAATATGTTTTATGTATAAGTCGTATACCTGAAAATTGTGTCATTTTTTTACTAGTATTGTTGCTAGTCTCGTTACAACTAGTAATATGACTGTCGTTTTTTGACTAGTATCATTACAACTAGTATATGACTGTCCCAAAGCGTATCTAGTTGTAAATTTAGCTGCTGGGTATTGATAACTTTACATACAACATACATAGATATTTTGCCAAGTTTGTTATGTGCGTATCCTTTAAATTGATAGATGTTTTGTAACTTAAAGGGGGAAAAGCTAAAGCATTACTTTTCTCAGATGGAAGGCAATTATTAAACATCATGCAGGAAAATATATTGCAATCGTACACCATTGAAAGTTGACACATTGTAAGAAATTGTAATCAAAAACTATTCCCAGTCAATGGTGTTATGTCATATCAGCTCGTCATCGTACATGTTTTAGTTCCCAAGTATGTGGATAATTATGAATATAAATAGTTGAGTGGTTTGTTGGTTGGTCGGTCAAGTACGATGTTAAAGTTCAAATGATGTTCACATGTATGAATGCCTGAATGCATATAAATATAGAGTCGCAGTGAGTGACTGGCCTTTAGGATACAAAGTTGATTTTTGATGTCATCACTGATTGCAAAATTTAATAACTTCTGCATCTTTTTATTTTTAATTTCCCATTGATACGAACTACTGATATAATTCATTCAGTGCATGCATGTTTGTAACATCATTTTAAACAATTTCTTTTCAGATTTAACATATGATAGAGATGACATTTGTCTGACAGAGGAATGTGTAAGGACGGGTAAGTTTTAAGCTCAGGACTAATATAATAGATTTCAATTAAAGCAATAACACAGTTTGAAAAATAAAAATATATTTTACTACTGTATTTCGTAATGACCATAGAAATGCCTCTATGACATGGTGGCTAAAATTCTAAGTTGTTTTTTTATTTTCTTCTAAAATCTAATATTTTATTTTATGCTTAAAATCTCTTTTAAATTACAAATTAATAATAACACTATTCAACAGGAAAAATTCCCCTGACTACAAAAACAATAGAAATTTTAAATTCTATGGATACATTTTTTTATAACTTTTTTTTAATTTTGGGATTTTTGAAGGAGTTGTCCAATTTTATCACAAAAATCACTAAAAAATTTGAATAAAATTACCTTTAAGCCGTTCTAAAATTATTTTTTATATACTCTCTATGGTTTCAGAATTATTCAGAACGCAATGATGAAAACTATTTTTTATGCAAAATCAAAATATTTTTATTAATTAAAAATTTATAAAAATCGAAAATTGCAAAATGATACCATTTTTAATCACTCGCCGTAAAGCCACATATACCACAAATAAAATAAGATTTATTTCACGAAAATCGATGGATAAATATTGATTTTATTCACAATAAAGTGAAATTACCTAATTTTTGCAAAAAAAAAAAAATAATCGAATTTTGGAGACGTTGATCCACCGATTTTATCATAAAATGGAAAAAGGCTATCCAATTTCCTCAAAATAAAACTAAAAAACTTGAAATAAAATTAGCTTTAAGCCATTCTAACATATTTTTTTTATATACGAGTAATTCCATTTTGCCGGGTGTGACCTTTTTACACACATTTTTTGTTATAAATCAAGAATATAAAATTTTTTACATAAAAAAACTTTCCGGTTCGCAAGGACATTAAGCTTAAAGTCGTTGAATAACCGATAGACACTGATAGAACACGATTTCTGCTTAGAATGGTCGTCAGAAAGCTGCGACGGGTGTGACTTTACAAACTTTAGTTTTTAAGAATTATGACTTTCAGTATAAATTCTGTAAAATGTTTACTATAAGGTGCACAATAATTTTGGTATAGATATCTGTTCAAAGTGTTTTTAATTGTATTATGTATTTACTGTTTGACAAAAAATTATTTTTCTTATAAAAAACAATTTTTAAAATGAGACGGGTGTGAGCGACGGGTGTGACCTAGTACGAAAATTCAAAAAATTCGAAGAAATAAAACTTTTTATTGATTTAAGTAATATAAAGATAAACTGATAAGAAAATAATAAGATATTAAATTATTTGCTATCCGTTCTATTATAAACAGCAGAATACTCTAGCTGAATATTTTTTTAAATTCAATAAAAAGCAAATAAAGTATATTCTTTTCAGAGATAACGGTTTTTATTAATAATGAGAAAGAGAATAAAAGAAAATCTGAAATAAATATTAAACATACAATGAATGAGGCAGTGCAAAATGTTGCTTGCATGATCATTTAAAAGTGCCTCAAATTGATTAAAAAATATTAAATAGTGTATTTTTATTTTTTCTATAATTATCATTCTCTAAAAATAAGGAAATTATTTTTTCCTTGCATAGGGCAGTTTTACGTGCAATCACTCATACTCAACAATTTCGGAATTATTCATACCTCAATGATGAAAAATGTATATTTTTTTTTGGCAAAATTTTAACCTTTTTATTTTTTAAAAATATATGAAAAACCGAAAATGGCAAAAACTTACAGTTTTTATTAACAAATCATAAAGCACTTATATTACAAATAAAATAAGCTTTATTTCATGAAAATCTATGGATAAATATTGATTTTATTCATAATAAAGTGAAATCACCCGATTTTTGTTAAAATTGCGAATATTTACACTGTACAACAAAATCAAAATTTTTTTTAAATGACAAGGGCTTTACAAATAAATGATTATGGTAGAAGTCACAAAAAGAATACATGCGTGTATCGGCGTTTTGAAAGTTTACTTCTGGGATTTATTTTAGGGGGAGTTAAATCCCCCCCCCCCCCCCCCCATTTTCACATAGTTAAACTAATTGGTCATAGTATATCTTGTAGGCCTTACTTTTAACATATAAGATGTGTTTAGCATAAAATAATACGGTTAACATTTTTGTAGAACATTTTAGCCCTCTAGCTCTTCGGGGTATGGGCCTGTTTGACCCATAAATAAATAATGAGCAAAAAACTTCCCTTCAGAGGCGTAATAGCGGGCTTAATTGTTCCACAAAAATTTTCCACGTGGTGTTTTACATACAATTGTTGAACACATTACACATCATAAACGTAAGCCCTACAAGATATTCTATGCCGAGTCAGTATAAATATGTGAAAAAGCGGGGGAAATTTAACTCCCCATAAAATAAATCTCAGATGTCAATTTTCAAAACGCCGATACACGTATGTATTATTTTGGTGCTTTCTACCAGAATCAGTTGTAAAAAACTTGTTATTTAAAAAAAAAGTTGTTTCTGTTGTACAGTGTAAATATTCGCAATTTTAGGAAAAAATCAAGTGATTTCACTTTATTATGAATAAAATCAATATTTATAAATCGATTTTCATGAAATAAGGCTTATTTTATTTGTGATATAAGTTAATAAAATGATCAGTTAATAAAATTGGTAAGTTTTTGCCCTTTTCGATTTTTTATAAATTTTTTAATAATAATATTTGTCCAATTTTGCAAAAAAAAAGTATGAATTAAAAGTTATGAACCTTAGCGTAATAATTAATTTGGATTCACAAACAAATACGTTCGAAATAATCATATTAATAAACAATTACATGCAATTTACATTATGCCTTTCTTGCCTGGCTTTAAAGGCAGACTTTTTTAGTTTGAGAGAGAGAGAAAGAGAGGTGGTGAGAAGCTAGGGGGTAAGAAAAAAAGGCACGAATTGAAATTTGAGGGGTTTTCTCATATTTCTCTTTGTCATTTTCGTACTCTCAGCATTAAGCATGTATATAATCGTCAAAAAAGACATGGAGAAAAAGTCTGTAATGTAAAAAAGAAAATTATCAAAAAAATGCCGGCTAAAAAGGCATAGTGTGAAAAGCCACTTAGCTACCGGCTTGAGCTTTTCACATGTTTACATGTTCATATATACTTAAGTATAAAATCAAACCAAAAAAGTTTGTCTTGAGTAGAACAAAATGAAAAAAAGAAAAGAAAATGGGAATGAAGAAAAATAAACCAATGGCAACGCTGGGAAAGTGCAGTTTAATATCAACTTGAAAGTCAATTAATTCTCGTATTGAATTTTCATGAAAAAGTTGTATATATAAGAATTAAAATCCTATTCAACAGAGCAACCTGACAAGTTGTGATAAGCAAATACACGTGAGCACTGACGATGGAAGTGTGTAGCCACTTCCAAAAGTAGCGCTACTCTGTTCTGCTGTTTACGTTGAAAAATTAAGTTGGGCTGATGACTTCCAAAACGTATCAATGCAATGTTTGTATACATTTCTGATGCGGTATTTAGATCGGGTAGATATGCAAAGTTGCTAAACATTGCAGCAACTTTGAAGCCGATACCATAATTGCTCTTTTGCGGTGTTTCTAATACTTGTCGACGACGTTTTGAAAAGGTATGCACTGTCAATGTTTTTTAATGCGACGTTATGAAACACTATACCTTGTTCGAATACAAAGCAACTGACGTTTTGGAAGTCAGCCTTGATCTTAATATCTCCCTTGTTCCTTGGAATATTAATCAAGTCCAATTCTTTCTGAATTAAACGTTACAAACCTTAGCCTAATAATTAATTTGGATTCATAAGCAAATACGTTCGAAATAGTCATATTAATAAAAAAAACATGTATTTTTAATTATTGCGGTCTGAATAATTCCAACGCCATTTAGTATGTAAAAAAAATAATGTTAGAACGGCTTATGGGTAATTTTATTCCAAGTGTTTTAATGTTTTTTGTAAGGAAATTGTATAACCCTTTGCGAAGTTATTATGAACTTGGTGTAGCAGCCTCTTGAAAAATCTCCAGTTTTAGAAAAAAAAAAATAAAATAAACGTATCGTATCCATAGAATTTTAAATTCAACTGAATTTTAAATTTCAACAATAACACATCAAAAAATATAGTGGTGATCAAAGGTCATGACAAAAGCACAGAATATGGGACAGAGTACTCACTTTTGGCAGCTAAAAAGTGCTGTTATCATGTGTTATGCAGTTTTACATGCAAAATGTTCGTACTAAGATAATATGAAAGAGATAGCCAAATTAGAAACCACATTAGAAAATAAAATTTGCATTCTCTTTCATACAATCTTCGTAATGTTGTTGTTAAGTGACGGGTCTAGTTACACTCTAAAACATTACTTCAAATTTACGATCATATATTGTCTAAATTTGTGTTGAAAATTTCTCCTTGTCTAAAATTACATTGATTTTGTAGTTATTTTATTAAAGAAAAAAAACTTCAAATTAAACATATTTAGTCCAAATGGAAAAGATAATATGGCTATGGCTGAATGGTAGATACGTCAGACTATCAGTCAGGGGGTCGCGGTTCAAGCCTGCACACAGCCAATCGCTTTTTTTTATTAAAAACATTTTGTTCAAAAATAATGCGTGTGTAATTTTAGGTCGAAAGTAGTCTGTAAAGTGTTGCCTACTATTATCGACCTAATTTTCAACAAAAGTGTTTTAGAGTGTAGTAGTCTATGGACAAAAGTTTCATTTTGTTGCATAGTGTAATTTAATGAAAATATTATCTGTTAATATTTTAATTTAAGCGGCATATTTACTATCAGCCATGGACACTTCAGCTAATCCATGTGAAAATTTTTTTCAATACGCCTGTGGTACATGGAACAAAGTACATATAATACCAGAAGATCGAAGTTCAATAAGCACTTTCGAGGTAAGACAAGCGTGCAGCTCTAGTTCAAAATAATTTCACTTAATAAACATGTTCACCGAATTTTCAAAAATTTTATATCTTTTTCAGGTGCTGGCCGATCAACAACAAGTTATTCTGAAAGGAGTTTTAGAAGAACCCATCAATGATTTGGATAATCAGGCAACTATAAAAGCGAAAATGTTTTACAAAAGTTGTATTGACATACGTGAGTTGTTGTTTATTTGTTATACGAGGTGTGGTCGAAAAGACATAGAAGGCATATTTAAAATTTCCCGAACATATTTAAATATTTTGTTTGTGTTTAGCTTATTTTTTGCGGTTAAAAGAGTTATACGTGACCTGGAAACGCATCACTGTCTGATAAACATATGTGATTCTTTTTCATCTGTCATTTTGGAAGTACAGTAATAATTTTACGTAAGCAAGACGCATTAAATGCAGTGCATTTCGAAATAGCTTCTCTGTCATATTATTCCTTATTACGGTTGTCGAGACCCCTCCGACATGTTGTACTAAATGAAAGTAAAATACAACACTTTTCTTTAGTCTAGTACTTTCGAGTTGAAACTATCGAATAGTCTCTGGGGTATTCAGTTTCAGTGACCCATTGGATCTACGTTGTCATCAACTTACTGCTAACGTGCCAATCAGGTCACTTACTCAACTGGCCCTTCGCATTCCCACCGATGGACCGTCCTAGTAAAAAATGTTCATGTTTTTTGAAGCACTAAGGCAATGAAGCGCATAATAATACGCTTTAAAGGAAGAACTTATTGCAGAACAGTGAATTTATATGAAAGAAACTATACAAAAAAGCAGATTTTTCACTGCTGATACAATGCAGGTTTTTAAGCGAGAAAGTATACTGTATACTTACAGTTTTAGTGCTGAAAATGGTGATGATTTTCAACGCTTCAAAAAGCGCTTTTTGTATCAAAAATGTAGTACTCCAAACCGGGAACTCGCCGTATAAAAATCAGCAGCGATATCAGCAGGTTTGTAAGCACTACTTTTATTCTTTCATAGTAAAAACCTGCTTTATTTGAAAAAATTTTTTTACTGGGGTACAATCACAGATTGGGCAAGGAACAATCTCAAAGGCAGGAATATAAATTTCCATTCTGGATATGAGTACAATGAGAAACTTTGCGACAAAAGGTATTGCAGTTCAGTCTCCACTCTTATGGAACCTTGTCGTAAATAAAATCCTATTAAGACCAAAGAGAGGTACATTTCTGCCAACGATAAGTGATTTAATGGAATCGTCACTCAGCAAACTACCCGAATGGCCAAATTCCCTATTGGCACTTTTTACCAAACGATACAAAATTCCGGAATTCAGAGCATTATGTTTTGATAGTATTACTCTGGAAATCTTGAAAGACGTCATAATCCTGTATTTCCAGCTGTCGTGGTAACGAGATGCGGAAGACAAGTTGAAGAAAGCTCTATACGCCTTATATGGATGTAGAAGAGCCTTTGGAAAGATAGGGGCTTAAGCAGTGTATCCTAAATTTGGTTTATATTAAAGTGATGCCACCCATTCTCACCAACGGATTGCTTGTCGAGGTGCAAACAAAAGCATGTCTCACTATTACTGGAGCAATAAGGTCAACTCCTCAGACCAGTCTAGAAACAATGCTTCACTTAATTCAACTTGATGGATCAAATACATATCTGCCAGGTCTGCCCTCAGTCTCAGAGATTCAGGCGACTTATAGCATGATTGTATTGGACATGATACCGTTCTACGGAGCGTAGGAAGGCAATTCGTGGGGAGATATCCGTACTATATGACTCCGGCCTGGTAAACCCTTTTCAGTCGGGATCCCGAATAGGAACGACTAGATGGATATTATGCAATTCGATATAATGCAGTTTCGATTTTTATGGATGGCTCCAAGGTAGAAGCTGTTACTGGATCGGATGTATTCTCTGAAAATCTTAGCTTTTTGGTCTCGCTCAGATTACCCCACAGCTCCACCGTGTTGCAGGCATAGATTTATACTATAACCGAAGCTGCAAAAAGAATTGCAATGCTCGTGTCAGAGATCAGTACTAGACATTTTTTTTAGATAGTTTGGCCGCAATTAGTGCCTTCAATTCAAAGGTGGTGAAATCAATCTCTTGAATGACAAATGTAAAGATAGTTGGGTTGCATGGCATCAAGACTTCAGGAAAACAAAATAGCTGATGAATGCAAAAGAGCCTTTTCGTCCTTAGACTTGGCAGCCTCGCAAAGAGATATTGATATTTCCTTAGTTCAACTGTGAAATGAGATTAAAGAGAGGGCGATAAGGAAAACGGCACTCAGGCGGTCCACACTTACCAATTATAGGATATCCAAGACTCTTTGGCATTAGTAGAGTTAGGACTAAGCAAATCCTAACATTTGTAGGAAGAAGACCGCTTGCACTACGGTGGTACTATGCGATCGGGGACGTACATACATATACATATATCGGAACGTATAAGCTTGCCCTATGCTAGTCACTGTAGGAGCTGCTTCGACGAAGAAAAAGAAGTCAGGCTGCCCGGCCCTGCAGCAACGGAGGCTTCAGCATCCACACAATCGATTCCTGCAAGACCCGGACTATCTCAGGGTTGCAGCACCGGCTGATCTGTTAGACTTTGTAAAAATCTCTTCGTCGTTCATAGGAATGCATATGCTCTAAATAGTCCTCTGAGCATCACAATGGGCTCAATGGCTTTCAACTCTACTCGCTAGCATTTCGGAAGATCCTCAGAATAAGCTTCTGGTGCGGAGATGGCCAAGTCATTCGAGTTGATTAAATAGCTTAATTGACAAAATAATGTTAAAAATATTCTCCATTCATTGTGGATATAATGTCGTCGTCTCGGTTCCATAATGCGAGTATCATCTTTTGAACTCCTCGGATACCGGATGTTTATTTTAACTGACTAAAAAAAGAGTGCGTCTCTTTTATGGAACGATTTCCAAAATTTTTTTTTTTTTTTTTTGAAAGTTTGCTTGCAGTTTGGTTTAACTTTTTTTAATTGGACGGACAATTTTCCCTCCCCAAATATTGATTATCGCATAATTCCTCCATTCATTGCTCGGAAAGAAGCGAAAAAATCGCAAGTTCGCAAAAAATTGCTAAATGTTTGGAAGAAATCACTAATAATGTCAAGTTGCTAGCATCGCCGAAATTGCAATGTGTAGTAAACGTTTTTGTTCAATTTTAATTGTCATAATAAAACCGCATCACTACAATGAACAGTTTTTCATTATTTAATTACAGTCGTTTCAACTTCGATGCCCTCAATGAAAACGACAGAGAACGATTGTTTTTTAGTCGTTACCGAGTGTATGCTTGATTTTTGTAAATTTCACAAAATTTGATATTTCGTCACTAAAGACTACTCTTTATAGTTATCCGAAAGTGCCCAAAATGTTTATTCCCGCTTAATGGAAAATCGTTTGACGTAAATTGAGCGTAATTTTGGTAAATTTTACAAAATTTTAATTTTGATCTTAATGGGACACCCCTAAGAGTTATCCGATTTCGGTAAAATGTTTACCACGTCAGTTTTAGACCAAGTACCATAATAAGGCGCAGTAAAGTTTTCTTTTTATAAGAGCCATCTTCCAACCATATGCGGCAAAATTTTTATTAAAAAAAACACAAATTCTCATTGTTACTTTTTTCACACACCTCGTATAATAAAATTCTTGTTTCATCTCATCACTCTCTCCCTCCCTCTATTAGCCCAGATACGCAAAATTGGTGAAGGCCGCCTTAAAAATGTTCTGAAATCTTTGGGAGGCTGGCCGGTCATAGATCCTGAATGGAAAGCACCCAATATGACATTCGAGAAACTGATTGGAATCTTAAGAGGGACATACGGTGAGCCCGTACTTATGGAGCTTTATGTGGGAGCAGATGATAAAAATTCTTCCATACACGTTTTACAAATCGACCAATTTCCTTTGGCATTGCCATCGAGGGATTATTATTTGAAATCTAGCAGTGAGCATGATTTGAAAGCCTATCATCGTTATATGACCCAAACGGCCATATTAATGGGTGCCAATCCTGTAACAGCAGCCGAAGAGCTTAA
Organism: Panzeria rudis; assembly: GCA_956483635.1. NCBI lineage: Eukaryota > Metazoa > Arthropoda > Insecta > Diptera > Tachinidae > Panzeria > Panzeria rudis. The sequence goes on along the minus strand of OY101448.1, from coordinate 7,839,864 downwards.
CCATGTTTTACAATTGGAGGTAAAATTAGTAAATGCTACATTACCAGAAGCCGATCGTCATGATACCAGCGCCATTTATAGAAAAATCAAGTTGAAAGAACTGCAAGTAGAGGTGCCACAAATCAACTGGACTTTGTTTTTGCAGACTGCAGTTGGCAACGATATAGTTCTCAGAGAGAATGAAGAACTTGTCAGTTATGCCATGCCCTATCTGCAGGATATGGGTAAAATACTTAAGGAAACCGATGAAAGAGTTCTACATAATTATGTGTTATGGCGTCTGGTCATGTCCATTATGACACACATGATTGATGACTATCAAAAAGAAAGAGTGGAGTTTCGTAAAATCCTTTTAGGCATACAAACAGAACGTGTACGTTGGTCTCAATGTGTTGACTGGACAAATAAAAAGCTGGGCATGGCTGTAGGAACACTCTTCATAAGAGACAATTTTAATCAGAATAGCAAAGATACAGCCTTGGAAATGATTCACACTATCCGGGAGGCTTTTAATGAATTGCTTAGTGAGAATCATTGGATGGATGATGAGACTAGAGCGGTAGCTAAAGAAAAAGCCGATACCATGAATGAACGCATAGGCTATCCAGAGTTCCTAACAGATGCCAAAGAGTTGGAAAAAGAATATGCTAATGTAGGTTTAGAGATTAGGTTTGAAAATAAAATTTAACTTTAAAGCTTTGCCATTGCAGCTCACCATAATTCCTGATAATTTTATGGAAAATGTTTTGAGTATATTAAAATGGGAGTCGGAGAAAAATATGCAACTTTTAAGACAGCGGGTGGATAAGGAAAAATGGACTACAGAACCAGCAGTGGTGAATGCTTTCTATAATCCCAATAAAAATGATATCGGTAAGGAATAGTTCAGGAATTTGCCTAAACAGTCTTTAGAAGTAAATTTAAATTTTAGTATTTCCTGCCGGCATTTTGCAACCCCTGTTTTATAGTCAACATTTTCCCAAGTCCTTGAACTATGGCGGTATAGGCGTGGTAATTGGTCATGAGATAACACATGGTTTTGATGACAAAGGTTGAGGTTGATTAAAGCCAGAAATAAGTTCAATAACAAATTTAATTGATTTTATTCGCAGGCCGCCAATTCGATAAAGATGGCAACATGATGCAGTGGTGGAATAATGCTACAATAGAAGCTTTTCGGGAACGCACCCAGTGTATTATAGATCAATATTCCAAGTACAAAATCGATGAGGTGGGTTTATATATGAATGGACGCATGACCCAGGGAGAAAATATTGCCGATAATGGGGGACTTAAGCAAGCATTTCGGGTAAGTTTAATTAAATATTTTTAAAAGGAAGCCATTCGAATTTATTTCTTGATTTTTAGGCCTACAAAAAATGGGTACAACGTTATGGGCCCGAGCAACGGTTACCCGGTCTTAATCTAACACATAACCAATTATTTTTTTTAAATTATGCCCAAATATGGTGTGGCTCTATGCGTCCTGAAGATGCTCTTACTAAAATACGTTCCTCTGTACATTCACCCGGTTCAATAAGAGTTTTAGGTCCCCTATCAAATTCAAAAGACTTTGCCGAAGCATATCAATGTGAACTGGGTTCATCGATGAATCCTATCGAAAAGTGCAGTGTCTGGTAATTAAGAAGAAATTGTTTTTAGAAATGGTGCCTGTGTCAAACGCTTGAAATGGAAATACATATTATAAATAAAACAAAAAGACACACATACATACTTACATACATACATATGTACTTAAACTTCACACATGCACACGCAGAAAACCATGTCCAAGCAGGTCATTAAATAAGTCTACAAAAAATATCGGCCGAGTTAATCTGTAATTCGAAGCGGAAAAAGATGCTTTCGCAATTTAATGTAAATAACATTGAAATTCGAACAGTTTTTCCTTACGAATCGAATTTAAAAGTAATGATCCCGAAAAAGAGACCCAAAATGCATAAATACACAAAAATTCAATATCCCTTCAAATAAAATTAATGAAAAACTAAAGATTTAAGTAAAAAATAATTAAATAAAACTATAGTAACGAAAAAAAAAATTTAACGATTTACTGTGAAAATAAATATAAAAAAGTACGTACTGCATACATACAATAAATGTAAAATAAAAATCGTGCATCCTATTACTATATAAAAAAGCTATTTATTTTCTTATCATTATTAGAAATAAATTTGTTGGTTAATAAATAATAGAACCTGATCAAATTCCGGGTTCTACAAATGCTGACAAAGTGCATAACATGCAATCTATTGGAAAACCAAAAGATATATTTTTTTTTAGAAATTTCAAAAGGTTTATACAGATGTTATTTCCGAAATACTAAATAGTCACGATCAAAAGTACAAATTTCGAAAGTTTAAATCAAATATCTCTTGAACCATCAAAGATAACTTAATAATTTAAACTTTATCTTCTCAGAAACTTTGCAGGGAATTAAAATTCATTGCAATCGATCTATATTTGTTCAAGTTATCATGCCTACAAAGTTTTTCCGAGTTAGTCATCTTTGGCACCCTGCAGCGCATAGTGTATTTCAACAGGGCGATTAGGAATTTTAAGCTCGCCATACAAATATCAGCAGGTTTGTAAGCACTACTTTTATTCTTTCATAGTAACAACCTGCTTTATTTGAAGTTGTTTTTTTTTTGCTAGGATTAAATAATAATCTTATTTTGACTATATGATTCCACTTTGGTTTGGTCTTTTCGGGCTTAAATATCATGGTAATCAATGACATCTTCCATTCCGCAGGATAGTATTCTATGTGTAAAAAATTAATCGAATTAACCTTTTTAGGGTTCCGTATACAAAAAGTGTAAAGAAATCCTATTGTTTTCGCTACACTGTCCGTCTGTCTGTCTGAATGTCTTTTCTCGGGAACCGAAAGAGCTACGGACCTGCAATTTTCACAGAATATGTAAAACTTTGTCCGCTACAACAACAAATGTATGCCAGTTAAAAATTAAAGGGTGTTCTAAAGCGAGCAACGAAAAATGCTGAAATACTAATGAAATATACAGACTTTTATATATAGACACTTTAAATTTTCCAAGTAAGTGATAATTGGTGTAGTCTGCAGAATAGCCTACACCAATTAACACCGATATTTAAAACAATAAAAATTAAAGGGTGTTCTATCAGTTAGTGTAATTTTGACTAGTGTAATTTAGACAATTTGCTATATCTTGCAAACCGTAAGAGGTAAAATCTTGAAATTTTAAAAAACTCTAAATCTAAAAAACTTCAAAATTAAAAATATAAAAAAATAGCTAAAATGCCAAAACGAAAAGAAGTACTAAAGTAATTACTAAAAAAATCGCTAAAACTAAAAATATCATCAAAAACGAAAAAATTGCCAAAAATAGAAACAGATCACCATAACGAAAATAAAAGCGCCAAAAGTAAATAAAATCGCCAAAAAAGAAAAAAATCGCCAGAACGAAAAAAAGTGTCAAAACAAAAAAAAATCGCTAAAACTAAAAAAAAATCACCAAAAACCGAAAAAAGTCCCCAAAACCGAAAAAAGCGCCAAAACTGAAAAAAGCGCCAACACTAAAATAAATCGCTAAAACTAAAAATATCGTCAAAAAGCGAAAAAACGGTATAAAAAAACGCCAAAACTAAAAAATCGCCAAAACTAAAAAATCGGTAAAAACAAAAAATTGCAAAAAATTAAAAATCGGCAAAACATCACGAAAATGAAAAAGCGCCAAAACTAAAAAAATCGCCAAAACAACGAAAAAAACTTAAAAAACAAAAAATAAATAAATTAAACAAAAAAGCACTACGAAAAAACTGCCAAAATAAAAAAAGAGGCAAAAAAACGGATGTATGTATACGAATAAACCATTTATTTGAAAATTGTTCACAATTTTTTACTTTTTTCGAAAATAGTAAGTGATACTGTTATTTTATAGTTAATTGGATGCTAATCAATAATATAAAAATTGTCATAATATTATAATCATGAAATTACACAAAATCAAAGTCGGAATCAAATTCTTCATCCTTGGACTCTTTAAAGCAATCGCCTGATAATTTAGTTGTTGACTCTTCATCAGAATCTCCGTCTTGTAGCGCTTTTTTAATTAGCTTTTGCGCTTCAGGATGTAGTGCCTTGAAATTGCCTTTGTCTTGCTGTCGATGATGAGAAATCACCGCATCAGAGGTAAAAAGCAGAATAAGAACTAAGTCAGTTGTAGTATTTATTCGAGACGATTTCCTGGTATAGTGCTCTCGACATTTCCTGTTATCTTTATTTCGTGACTCTTGGGCTTCCTCGGAGAGATGCCCTATCGGCACCATGGCAAATTTCACGGCCAAGCTGCCATGTAATAATCTTGATAATGCAACTGTTAGAAAAATAAGTTAATTTGATAAGCACGGTCACATGTGCACAAGGCGAAGTACAGTTCTCAACTGTCTGTCTCTATACATAAGTATAGTAGAGCGCGAGGAGCACCTAGCCTAACAATGGAAGAGACGGGCTCGCAGTATATATATATGTACATATATATTTCCACCACATGTATATATTTATAATACAATTAAATTATAATTCATTTTAATTTTAGCTTTATGTTTTTCTCCGTTGTATTAAACATTACCTTTCGCGGCATCGGTTACTGAGCTGTGAAATTTACGGACGGACACCGACGGATATAAAACTTAATTCACCTCTTTAATTATGCTATAAGGAATAAGTTAATCAAAACTAGAACTTAAAACCTCTTAAAACCCTTTTTAAAAGCTTATGTAAAAATTGCTTTCTTTGTTTTTTTTAAGTGAAAAAACAAAAAATCTTCACGAGCTGCCACTTATATCCTAACTGTTAAAATAAACCAAATGCACATCAAAATACTCTAAGAATGTACGAATATTAACAATAATTGGATACCACCATCTTACCCAACGGAATATTAAAAAACAAAAATAAAAACAAATCTTTGTTTAAACCGCCTTGTGCCACTTTATCATTCATAACTAATAAAAGAACAACTTTACTATTGCTGTAACAACAGGTTTCGACCTTATTGGATAAATAATGGTTGAAAAAAGTTAATTTAACCATTTGACAATAAGACTCTGTAATTATCATTAGAATTCGCGACAAAAATTTTTTTTTGATTTATGTTGTGCTAGAATGATTTTTCAGGCCACTGTGCGACAGCTTCAACGACAACTGGTGGCAGCTCAACTATATCAGTACATATTTTTGGAGTAAATACATTTTTAAAGTGGTTAACAAATATAGTATCTTTTTCAGCATCAGTTCTTGCCGTCTCCATTCAAACTTCGTAATAGAGGTTTACACATCACATGTATTTTAAGACCTCTATCTGCCAGAATATAATGTATACACTTTATGGGATCGCAAGTGAATATTGTGGAAATTACAAACGAAATGACAAACGTAAATATATATATACCCTTACCATTTTTTGCTAAAGGGTATGAAAACATAACAAAATTCAGTTTTTGTCAATTTGTTTCAATTTGGCCAAATAAACCTTAAAAAAGTGCCTTCGGTCGGACACTAAAACAATAGCGGTTTTCACTCTTTGTGTTAAGTTTATAACTCTGTTATATTTACTAAGATTTATCACTAGAAAGCGTGAGTCTATTTTTCGTTTACATCAACAATTAATGGGTCAGCTGTTTTATTATTTTTTTGGTTTTTCGTCAATGTTTTGTCTTGGTAAATTTAACACGCGTGTTTACTGCAGCTTTTTGTGTTGTTTTTTAACCAAAGCACGGTAAACTAAAGTTCGGTACTTTTGGTTGTTGCCTATGGTAAATATTAGTACTTTAACTTCATCTACTACATTAACAAGATCTACAAGGGTACTTTATCATCAAGAGTGAAAACCGCTAATGTGTTATACCATATTTACACTATGCAACTTTGTTGCATGCAATTTTCATTTTAAGTGAGAGTGTTGAAATAGAAATGTACACATTTTGTATTTCTTCTCCGTCTTTCTCACTGAAAAAAGAGAGTTGCATGCAACAAAGTTGCATAGTGTAAATATGGTATTACTCTTATCATTTAATTATAGAAATATGTCTATGTCTTTTTAATGGGAGGCTTTAACTTTTTATTGAAAGATTCAAATTCTTAAATTAGTATTTTTGTTATTACTTCCTCGTTCTTTGAAATAAAAAAAACTTCATTCTTTTGTCATATAATTACAAAAGCCAGATTCGTCGCTTTCTTTCGTTATAGGAACACTTAAAGAGTTATATTATTAAAATGTTTTACTAATTAATATTACTACATTAAAATACTATTAAGTATGTTATCTTGTAGATGATATTTGTTTCTGTTTTTTATATGCATAACCCAGTCATAATTGCTATCAAAGCAAGGCCGGGGAAAATGTATCACACGTTCTTTCTTAAAAAAAATAATAAGAAATTAAATAAAATAAGGTACACACTATGTGCATAATTTCACAGCATCATAACCGTTGTCATCATCATCAGGGATCATCGGGATCATTGCGAGAATGTCAGGTTGTTATATGTCAACCGATTGCGGAATTAGCACCAATTCCTAGAGAGCGCACACGAGACCAACTCTGCTCTTCAGCACTACTAAACAGTAAATATATAAGATTTCCTCCAATATTCAAACCGCCAGCCAACCAAAATACTTTGCGCCATTGCTGCAAAGTCTCATTGTGATTGATTATATTGCCAATAACATAAGGAGCCAAGAATCCACATATATTGGCAGCTGAATTGGTTATGCCATACATGGTGCCGGCGTATTGAGGACTTAGGGAAATATGATTCATTTGATTACCGGCATAAACTGCGCCAGCAAAAGAACCCACACCGGCTAACATAAATGTGACCCATTGCCAACTGCAGCCGACATAACCAACACCTATTAAAGCTAAGGAAGGTATAATGGAAGCCACAGAATTCCACAATTTATAAGAATTTGCAGTAGTGATATAACGCTTTTCCAGCATCCAATCAGCCACGGCAGAACAAGCTATGCCCACCAGCCAAGAAGTCAAATAAGGAATGGCATTAAGCACTGCATTCGATTGTATGTCAAAATGTAAAATGTTACTCATGTAAGTGGGCAATTCCGTGAGTTGGGTGTAAAAGGACCAACTTTGCCCACATTGTGTTATCAAGATGGCCCACAGAGGTATTGAGGTCATTAGGGAGCACCAGGGTATACGACTGTTTTCTGCCGCTAATGTTTCTATTCTATAATCATCGTTATTGTCATTGATACTATGAAAGGCTGCCGCTAAACGATTACTATTGGATTGTTGGGCCACTCGTATGCTTCTCTCTATGTAAAGTCTTTCTTTTGTGCTTATGCGGGGATGTAAAGAGGGTTTATCGTACACCAAAAACATCCATAACACAAACCATATTATGCCAATTATGCCAAACAGATAAAAGGCCAAAGGCCATCCTCCCATAAAATCTAAGGAGCATAACCATCCGGTTAGAGGCATGGAGATAACGGTACCAATATTGGAGCCTGCATAAACAACAGCTGCAAATTTATTACGTTCTAAAGGTGGTATCCAATGAGCCAACATGGCATGCATAGCTGGATAAGTAACACCTTCTCCCATACCCTCTAAGACACGTACTAATATTAAAAAGGGTAAATTCCAGTAAGCAGCTATAGGTGTCAGCAGAGTAAAGAGAGCTGTAATTAGCACACCATAGCCATAGATGAATTTGCCACCTATTAGCTCAGCCATACGTCCACCAGGGACTTGAGTTAAGACATAACCATAAAAAAAGGAACCCAAAACCAATCCTTGTGTTTCTTCATCCCATAGAAATTCTCCTTGAGGTATTAGAGCGGTTTTATTTTTAGTTGTGTCATCCAGAGGACAAGTATCATCCACTATATTCGAGGAGTTGGTGTTATCATGAGGTATGGCCGTTTGATTTACCATGACCACAATGGCCACTGAAAGATTTACACGCATCGCATAGACAACTGCAAATCCAAGAAAGCCCATTAAACCGAATATCGTGCGGGCGTTGATGCAATCATCTTCATCTGTTTGGAAAGAATTGTATAAATTTAATATTTCGGGGTACAAAAGTAGACAATTATGATAGGAATAATAGCAGTTTTTAGTTTTTAATAAATGGATTAAAATTGAAACTTAAAGTTTGACAGCAAATAGGAAAATGCAAAACGTAATGTTGTATTGATTGTGTGTGTACAATTTCATAATAATCGGTTAAGTAGAAGTAATTTGAAAAGTAAAAGAACGTAGTTGAAAAAAATATTTGCACTTTGTGGGCGTGGCAATGCCCATTTCTCTGCTACTAATGAAAAACTGAGAATAATACAGGTGGTTATTATGGATTTTTATATCAATATATATTTTTTAATGTCCGAACTTAATTTCGAATTTTCGATATTTAGGCAAAGCTCCAAATAGCATTAAAAACTTATATTGCAACAAGAAATCGCTTAAATATTAGAGCTTGAAATAAGTATGTTAGAAATTTCGGATTTTCGAAAAGTCCAACTTCGGAAAAAGTGTATTTTATAAAAAAAAATTTATTTTTTAACACTTAACTAATTTTATTTGCTGCATTTTGTTGTACTAATGAATGTTCGAACATAATTTCCAATTTACGAGGTTTAGACAAAAAACCAACTGACATAAAATAATTTTATTTTAATAATGAAGATTGTTAGATATATCGAATTTGCAAAATTTTTAATTTTGGAACAAGTTTATTTTCCATAGAAAAGTGAATTTTCTTCGAAATTAATTTCGAATTTTAAAAGTTAAGGGAAATCTTCAATTGACAAACAAATGTATATTTTCATTAAAAAAAAAACGTCAAAATATCAGTTTTAAAAGTACACCGAAAAAAATCCATGCAGCATATGCGCGAAATTCTTTCGTAAAATATAAGAAATGAACGTAACTAATCAAAAAATAAAAGGAAAAAAAGTATGGCTCAATCGGGGCACGAACTCGCGATCTTTATACTTCAAGGCATGTACTTTACCCACTGAGCCAGTTTCTACTTATTTTATAAGAGCTATAAATTTGTTTTAGCTCCTTACATCTGAAAAATATGTCAATTTATAAAAAATAAATTTAATAAATTTTTTTTATTTCAAATATATTTTTTAACAAGGAAAAATGTTTACGAAAGATTTTCGTTACTTTTGTAAATTCAAAAAAATATTGCCTGAATGTTTTTTCGTAATATATACAATAGTTTCGTATATTCTACGAAAAAAAATAATTATGAAAGTCTTTTTCGTAAAATGTTGCATGGATTATTTTCGTTGTATGTATGTTAGAAATTTCATAAATATTAAAATTTGAGTAGACAAGCCCTATGACGCTTTTTGTTTTTCAACATAAAACATATGTACTTTGTTTAGAATTTCTCGACTTTTCGAGATATCGCAATATTCCAATTGATCAAAAAAAAACACACTAATGACAAGACTCAAAAACTACAATTCCTTGATGCATGTTACTTTTGAAATTTTCGAAATTTTTTGAAATTTTCGAACTTAACGGTATTAATTAAAAAGCCTAAAATTCTTGAAAAGTTATATCTTCGAAATTACAAACGTCAAACGCTTCTCCGAAAAAATTGCCTTGCACTAAAACTTTTTTAGCGCAAAATATTTGTAAAATTAATTTGGTTTCGGTTTTGTGAAATTTGGAAGAATTTTTATTTTGCTTGATGCAAAAACAAGACTTAAGTATGTTCGAAAATTCTAAGTTAGTTTCGAGTGTACAATTTTAAGTAAAATATATATTAATTAAGTAAATTATATAATAATAAATGAATTTTTTTTAAATTTTGTGAAGTGTTTTCATGTTCGAAAATTCGAACTTAATCTTTAAAATTTGGCACAAAGCTAATTTCATACTCCCAATACTACAACATATAAGTTTCTAAGCCTACTACGCTTATTTTATTATTTTGTGATTTTCAAAAATATTATAATTTGTAAATTCTCAAATGGTTTTTTGAAAGTCTGTGCATAAGATAAGAGGTTTGTAACTGTTCAAAGTTGTGGTTGAAGTCTACTGACGATTTGGTAAAGCGCCAATGAAATGCATATAGACAATGCTTAACTATCAGCAAATAAACTTCATTTAAACTACAACATTAATTTTAAAGAAAATTTTAAAACCATAAAAAATTTTCGAATTTAATTTGGTGTGTGTGTACCTCCAAAGTCGGGTTCTTTCCAAAGTTTGAGAAAACAAAAAATAGAAATCAAGTAAAATACCAAGTTTCAACAATATTTATTTTTTATTCCGTGTAAATATCTTTTCTAATAACATTTATACGCTTATTTTCAATAAACAGTAGGAAATTTCATCTCAATAACAAGTTGCTCAATGCACAGCAGTTAGTATACACATTCAGCACGAAAAGCTAATTTTTAAAAATAAAATAAAAAAAGTGGCCAATGCAGCACAAAATAAGAATTTTTACTTTGAGTAAAAACATAATAACTTCTAACTGCATTCATGAAAGTTCACAAAAATTTACATTTTTCTTCCCAACATAATTCGGAAGCAGTGCTGAAAATGCAAAAGCATATGAGCTAAATCAGCAATGGGGTTGCGATATATACATACACGCATATGTATGTATGTATCTGCTTGTAAGCAAAAATATTGTACATGGTTAGACCACAAACCATTCAAATATTTTATTTTTAACTTAAAAAAAAAACAAACTGTACAACTTCTGCACATCAACAACAGTCCAATTAAATTTATACACATAAACAAAAGAAAAAAAAAAAGAAATCAGTTAATAACAAAGGTAAGTTCATGGCTGATGAATCACTCCAAAATAACTTGGTTATAAACTTTAACACATGTATACAAATTTACAATAAAAGTATACAAAGTTTTAGAATTATTTGCACTGCTATTATTACCATCACAACTGTTCATAAAAATTAACTTACCTTCATTATTGGCAATCAAATTGCTTGTATCTAGTAAACCATCTTCCTCATATAAACCATTCTCCTCGTCGTCTTCATCATTGTCTTCACCACGAAAGCCACTGTCAGCGACCATAATTTCTCTTTGAAATTGCATACGTTCCTCATCTTGGAATTCATTAACATACAAACTGCGTTGTATTCCATGGTCGTGGGAGAAAGCATCATCTTCGCTTTGAACATCTGGTTCCCATATGTCTGTTGGTGCTGCTTTATTTTTTGTGGTCGTCGATGAAATTTCTTTATTTTGTTTTGATGACATTTTTCTTATTGCACTCAAAGTTAAAAAGCATTTCCTTTTATTTCCTTTTCTATTTGAAAATTCGTTAATTTGTTAAATATCAATGTTTCTTTTTTGCGATTTGTTCCCACGAAATAATAATCAGCAGCAATTAATTTTAGTAAAATGTCTTAACATTTAAAGTGATTGTTTAGAAATAAAAATACAATCACAAAATAGATATACAACGAACGGCACAGATAAATATACACTACTTCTTTGCAGAGTAAAATTCATTATTGAAACGTAACAGAGCAACCAACAACAGCAACTGAAAACCCAATCGAAACCTGAGAAAGCCACGACACAACATTATTTTTTTTTTTTTTTTGTTGAAATGCTTGTACAAAAAATAATTTAACAAAACTTTATACTTTTTGCTCTTAACAGCTATTGTGAAGGCATTAAAAGCAAAGAGAGGAGCAGGTAACGGTATTAGAATAGTGGAAAGTTCAGAGAGGAGGTGTTGTCTACTGGATTGGTGGTGGAACGAAACAAAAATCAAAGCAAAATGCATAAAAACAAAGCAATAGTGTGTTATTGTTATGAGGAAATAAATATAAAAAATAACATGATTAAGTAATTGTTTTAAACTCCCAAGCAGCATGTTAAGGTATTAATTCTTTAAAAAGCCTTACAGTTACAAAACTATTTCAAACACTTCAGATCTTAAGGGTATACTAAGGGTTAATTTACTTTTTGTTATATTGGACCTGATTACGGTTCTCGAATCGACTCGGGAGTTTGTATTTTTCTTTAATCTAGTACAAACTCTCGAATCGATTCGAAACCCGTAATCACGCCCATTGCATTCAAAGGGTCGAAATTTTAGAAAGGACGCATTGACGTCATCAAATTTTTTTTTCGTTTGCAATAGTTCAAGCTTTCCCTTTCGTGCTTTAACGTCTTATATTACATAATTAGATGCGAAAACAGCTTCAAATTACAAAAATTGAAATTGGCTTAAAATCAGTTCATAATCAATCAATATGTAAAATGGACCCCAAACTGCTTAAAAGAACTTTTATCGCAGGCAGAAATGAGGAAAATTTTCAAAAATTACATATATGTATCCACAAGAAATTCCAAGTTGACCCGAAATCGCCAAAAATTGTAAAACTCCAAAAATCACATGTATCATGAAAATACGAAAATTTCCAACAAATCAGATATTCAGAAAATTTTCAACCAAAATGCAGAAATCAAAGTATCGGCTCTGTTCTGTAAACCGAATCCGAGTAAATTTGTCGTTTTCCAAAAAATAAATAATGCCCCCATTAAAATAACTAATATTCAATATTATCGGACGAAATTGTTCTAAGAAAACTTTAGTCAAACAAAACTCTTTAATTAAAGTTTAGTTTATTTAATTTAATTGTAAAAAGAACGAGTTGCTTAAAGTGTATGATAGAAATACGCTCGTATTATTGAAAGAGAACTGTTTAATGGAAACAATCGCAGATATAGAAAGATGAAAATAATATAAAAAATTATTTTTTTATTGTATCTTTGAGAATTGTGATGTACATTCATATACATACATATATTAGGGTATTCATTTTACTCGACTTTGCCATTGTTCGATTAATCAATTAATCGAAATTGAGGTTTTTAAATTAATCGAACAATCGATTTTTTATTTCGTTCGAGTTATTCGAGTAAGCTTTACTGTTAAAAATTATTCGTGTTAATCGGAAAATGTTTTAGTTTACTCGGTTTTTAGCACATTTTTGTTAACAAAAATAAAAAATCAAATTTTTTCGCGTTTTATATATTTTAATAAGGAAAACAAAAGAAAAAAATGTCTACATAAATTAGAACATAAACTGATCATTTCAAATGCATAGTTTCTTTTTCACTATTCAAACGTTTCGTTTTAAGGAAATTTAGCATCAGGAAATTTTAATAATATTCAGACTTGTTCTGTATTCAATGCGAAATAAAAATAACCATAAGCAATTTTGTTATAAATATTAAATTGTACGAGCAAAGCTTTTACAATTCCGAATATTTTTATTTTGCATAGAGAACAGAACAGGATAAATTATTAAATAATCGAACAAAATCAATACATTTAGTTCTAAAAAATATAAGGCTTTTTCTTTAACATTTCTCACATTACTAAGAATGATGAGAAGTTGAGAAAAGTTATTCATCCGATCAATTTTTTGTTTTTTCTAGATGCATAAGTAATATTTTATATGACAAAGGTAATTTTTTGCTCTTTATTTTGTGAATGCTTTTAATTTTTTACTGAATTCCGCAGTTAGATTACATTTAATCATTCGTATTTATATACTTTATACATTGTGTTTCAAAAATGTTTTCTTTCGAAACGAAATACATAATAAGCCCCCTGTTTTTATTAAGAAATCTACAAAAACTTTATCAAAACAAGGAAAATTTACATGAAATTTTTTGGTCGAGTTATTCGATTAATCGACCTAAATTACTCGAATAAATTTTTAGTCGAAATTGAAATTTTTAATTTCATCGAACATTATTTGTCTTCAATTATTCGATTAATCGAGTAAACATTATTCGAGTTAATACCCTAATATACATACATACATACGTGGGTAATATGTATATTAAGCGAAAGGCACAATCAAGAGCACTGTTAAAAATACGCCTCCAGAAATAACAATAATTATGTAAATTTATTTCATATTTTAAGCGGTTTTGTTATTTTGGATAAAAATATTAACAAATAAAATGATAAGAGTCTTACATTGCAATTTTTATCATATTTGAGTAGATTTTTACCCAATTATTCCAAAATTTCTATATTTTTCGTTTTGCAGTTCTAAAATAATTTTTTTGGATATTAATAATCGTCTTTATAGAAAGAAAATAAACATTTTGGAACAAAGGAGTTTCGTTGTTTTCATGGAAACATTTAGAATTGAAATCGGATTAAAGTTCCGTCTACGGAAATTTTCAACAATGATTGAGACAAGTATAGTTCGCTGTTATAAAGTTATTGAGCAAATCTATAAAAGTATTCCTTGAGATCTGAAACAATTTTACAGAAACGATCAGAATTGAAGATGTTTTTCCTCCTGACAAAAATCATGAGATTTACTCCATGAAACTTTTTTATTTTCTGATAAGAGAAGCGAATAGGGTGAAAACATTTCGAAAAATATTCTGAAATACGTACTATGTATATCATGCCATTTCTTCTGCCACTCCACTCTCTTCTCTAACACCACCCAATATCCAATAAATGTCATCATATCATGTATAGTTATCGTATAATGATAACAAAGTTAATTTAAATAATAGCCAATGCGGTTTTTTTAGAACGTTTTTATGCTCAAAGTGTACAACCGATTTATGGAATAATACAACGAGTGGCAATGTTTTTATTTACAATGAATATTTTATTTATGTAAATCGGAATAGTATTTTGAGGAATAAAGTTTCAAAGTTGGTACCAACACATACATACATAAAATATACATACATATCGTCATATAAAATGCAAAAGGGCCTATAATCATTTCTAAAAATATTTCAGGAAATAAAAAAGTTAATAAAAATTAGCCAATTGTGATTATAAAAACGATTTTTTCTAGGTACTATCATCAAGAATCTGCTGAAAAAACAATTTTGTAATCACGTTTACTTTTTATTAATTTTTTTTTCTCTTCTGAAAATTTTTTAAAAATGATGATAGGGCCTTTTGCATTTTATATGACGATATATACCCAGCAAACACGATTTGAAATTAAAATGTTTCGCAAAATGTCTAGTGCTTGAGAATAGCTTTCAAACATTTTTGGAAATAAAGCTTTATGAACAAAGAGCGAAATTTTTAGCCAAATTTAAACGTTATGAAAACATTGTTGCAGACTGTTGTTCCATGTAGCAATTTTAAAATACATATTTTAAAACTTAATAAATATGTATTTGAGAACAACATTTGATATCTATTTCAGAAAGCGTAATTTGTCTAATATATTTTAGTATTTCATATGTTTGGTGGGTATAAAAATGAAAACATAAGAATCATACACATTTCTATGCACTTACTTATAAATACACAAATAAAGTGTATAAATATGTAAATGTGTAGATAAACAAAAATTAAATCTTAAACTTGAAAAATTATTTACATGTAAAGCGCAGGCGATTTCCTTTTAAACTTTATATACTTGATGATAAAATATTTTAATCACAATTATTATTTGCTTTTCGTAAAACAGAGTCAATTCATAAAATTAATTAGCAAATATACTACCGATGGGGAATACAATACTTTTTTGCACTCCGTCATGTTGTAAAGTTTCGTAGTGATAAGATTTATCCAGATGGACATAGTTTTTGCCCTGCTTAATATATTCCTCCAAAATATTCAATGGCACTTCTTGACAATTAATAAAGAAATATTTTGATTTAAGAGCTGCAACTAATTCGTAAGCATATGCATGATTCTCATGCCATATAGAGATGTTTATAAATTTTAATGATTCCCTATTGACTAAGGCTATGGCTTCTTTGGTTGTACGAAAGGTGTGTAAAGTGACAACACCTGAGGGTGATGATGCACTCAATTGTTCATGGATAAAATCACATACAAGAGTGGGTTGGTAATCACTTGTTTTCTGGTTTTCCAAGGTAATTATATGAGCATTAAGTTTCTCGGCAGTTTCCAAAGTTTTCTTAAATTGTTCATTGCTTTTTATTTCTTTAGAGGAATATGATTTGATTTGTTGTTGTAGTCTTTCAATAAAGTCATCCTTGATAGCCTCCTGGACAAGTACTGTAGCAATAGCTTGAGGGTCAAAAGGTGAGCTCAACGATTTGTTTAAATAGTAAAGAGCCGCATTAATATCGCTGTTGGCAAATACAATTAAAACAGTTGGTTTATCACCACCTGTTGTTGTTGTTGCCTTGATTTCATTGATAAATTAATAAAAAATTGAGGTTAGATGGTACTTTAAGAAAATATTCTTCACATACTTACAGCCTTTAAATTATTAGTTTGAGTGTCAAAGTTCATGTTATCGAATAATTCCTGAGTTATTAAAACTTTGGACATATTTTATTAAATAAATAAATGCAACTTGTGAAATATACAAAAACAAAAAATTATAGTAAACAGAATTAAATTGAATGACAATTTATTAAGAGTTGCCCGCATCCCGATTTATTAAAATAAAAGGGAAACTTGCGACAACATATTTTACACCGATATAGCATTATAGATGCATATAGTGTTATGTAAATATGATGAAAATATCAACATCTTAATTTAAAATTAGTAATTTTATACACATATTTTTACTTTTAACTATGTATTAAATATGCACTTTAGTTCCCAAGAAGTTTTTAAATCTCTTTGGGTATTTATAATTTTTCAGTGGTAATTTTTAAACATTTCATGTCATGAACACAGGCAAACAAGCCAGTAGATTTCGAGCCAACGGCGAGTCGCCGCCGCCGATTGAATCAGCTCAAAACCAGCCGCCGAGTTCGTATACATTTGTTCACGACAGGGTTACATATTTGCGTACTTTTTCGCAATTTTTTTTACCACGCCTGCTTTTACACAGATCAGCTTTTCTTGAAAGAGCTTTTATTTTCTTTTGAGAAAGAGCGAAAGGAATATATTTTATGTATTCCTCTATCGCTCTTTCTCACTAGAAAATAAAAGTTGCTTCAGGAAAAACTGATCTGTGCTAGATCCGACTACCTTTTTTCTCAAAATATCTGTAAATAGGTGACCCATGATACAATAATATAGGTACCCATGAATCAAATAAACAAGATTACGCATTGGGCAGGTCCGTTAGTTTTGTTGCCTATCAATCAGCTGTTTGCATGACGTGGACAAAGACCTTTGTGTTTTGTTTTGAAAGCAAGGTAACATTTTAAAAAAAAGTTGAGAGCAAATAGAGAAAAATATAAATAAAAAAATGAATTAATAATTAAAATGAGATGCGCAGTGAAAAATTGCAATAATAACAATAAAATAAAACCGTGTACAATAAGCTTTTTTAAGTTATCCATCGGATCCTAGCTTATTGAAGCAATGGAAAAGTTTTTGTGGCCGCGAAATTAAAAGATTATCTTCCTGATATTGCGGTGTCAGAGAACGAAAAATTTCCAACGTATTCGTGGGTTAACCATCTGTCTGAGGGCGCACTGTCAAAACCGACAGGAAAATCTATGCAGCACATGCAAGAACTTAACAAAATTGTTGATACAAACAATGGACAAGGACTTTTTATTTGCAAAGATTTAATAAAGTCTCACATTGAATAGGCTCATCACATTGAATGTGATAAAAAAAGTAAAAACGCTATTTTTCGATCCAGAATGTATTTTAATTTAAGAAAACTTAGTCAAGAACTCATAGATAGTAAGAGATCTAGAAAAAGGAAATTTAACAAAATAATTAAATAAATTAAATGCTGCAAAATAAAATTCTTTGCTTTTGTGTTTTACTTTATTAAAAGTATGTCTTAAGCATTATTTTTTTCAATTTGCCACAACGAACCTCATACAGTTTTCATAACATACAACCAGTTGTGGTCTTTGATGACGTAATGCGCAGTAGAAAATTATTTTGAAAAGCGGAATGCGTAATCTTATTTATTTGATTCATGATAAGTACCACCACAGCGACAACAAATACAACACCAAAAAACAAATGTATTTTGTTGGAAGAAACACACCAGAAATATGTCAAATCTATTGTGTGTGTCGCACACACTCATAAGCTCTCTCGAATTTACTAAAACATGCCCGTTGTTGATAGAAACATACCAAAGATGTGTCAAAATCTATTGCCTGTGTGGCGCACACATTCTCAAATTTACTAAAACATCTGATCTCGTAGTGGTACCTATTCAATCTACCTTGGTGAACCGTAGAAAATTCTGTCGGCGTGTCGCCGCCGACCCAAAATCTACCCCGCCGCATCCGCCGATACTTTTGCTGCGGCTTGTTTCTCTGCATGAACACAGCCAATTAGCGACAAGCAATTTGTTTAAAAACAGATCCTTGTTACCCACAATCACAAAATTGACTTACCATCAATTTGCACAACTTCTTATATTTATCACGTTAAACTAATTTGTCACTAATTTTAATGCACTTCTTAAATTTCATAAATTTTCAGAGCTTGCTTTTCACTAAATCACAGTTAAGCGCCACTACACCAATTACACTGGCGTTTTTACATTATACAATCAAAGCAATAAATAATACTGTGCTGCCAGATGTAATAATCTAAGGTATCTGCACGTTACTTTTTAAACAAGATTAAAGGAGAATATCAGTCCCTCTGCATTTGTTGTTTCCTACTTCTTCATTTAGTTTTAGTTTTAAAAAAACAATGAGGCAAAGGAAAATAAAACTCGTCATTTTTGAAAAATAAGCACTAAATTTTAATTCTTTCGTTTTATTAAAAAAATATTCTTATATAGAGTAATCTCAAAAAAGTTATTTTTACCCTGTCCGATTATAATGAATGTATACACTACTCTTATATGCGCATAACATGGCACAAGAGCTATTCCGAACCTTTTATGGTTTCCGTTTGATAGCCGTCTGAACTCGGGCATCTCGGCCAGTTTATTAGAAAATTTCATCATGTTCAAGATTGAATAACTTTGGACCACGCCATCAGCTTAATAATTTTGATGTCATTCAGAACAAGTATATTTAAAAAAAGAGCTCTAACTTTTGAATCTGTTTTCATGCTAACTTGAAAACCCTGTACAATAACTACATT
Source organism: Panzeria rudis (assembly GCA_956483635.1). Classification (NCBI taxonomy): domain Eukaryota; kingdom Metazoa; phylum Arthropoda; class Insecta; order Diptera; family Tachinidae; genus Panzeria; species Panzeria rudis. The sequence goes on along the minus strand of OY101448.1, from coordinate 7,820,808 downwards.
CTGTAAAAAAAAAAAAAGAAAATTAAAGTACTTTTTTTTAAATATAAGGAAACTTTGGCATTTTATAGCTAAAAGTCATGTCCTGTTTAATCAATAAATATTAAGAGGAGACTGAAACCTTCCGAATGACGCAAAATTTATTAATATCTGATGACACACTCTAAAGTAATTCAATCGTGAATATGAGAGTTTTCTCAAAAATGCCCGAGATTCCCAAGCTTAGGCGCCTATAATATAGGAACCACAAATAGTATCGAACTAGTTAATGAAGTTGATTCTACTTAAAAAGCCAAGCTAAAAAATATTTAATATTACCATATTTACACCACGCAACTTTGTTGCATACAACTCTCTTTTTTCAGTGAGAAAGACAGAGAAGAAATACAAAATGTATACATTTCTATTTCAGCACTCTCACTTAAATTGAAAATTGCATGCAACAAAGTTGCATAGTGTAAATATGGTATATATATTGAATTTTAGGAAAATCTAGTTTACTGTAATTATAACGGGATATCTTACATAATTCTCCTACATATCCTTATATGTGACCTTTACATATATGAAATTTCTACGATATATTATTTCCTGTCCCTGTTTATAGGTGTCATATATCTAAGCAAATGTCTGGCAACTAAGGCATACTTAATTTGTTGCTCGGCCGTTAAGCTTAAATATTTCTAATACATATATGTATGTATGTATAACAAATTTAAATTTTTTAGGAATGAACGGAATAGCCATATTATACTAATTCTGCTACTGTTATTTACACAACTACAGTTATCTATTTTATTTTCATTTATCGCTGTGATGCCATAAAGTATTTTATTCTCATGATTAAAGTGGCCCCAAAATTGTAGCGTTTTGTTTGAGTTCCACAATGAAATGAAGAAATGCTATATTGCAAGAAGTAAATATCCCCATTTAACCCCCACGTTGTTACTTTCAGTATAATCAAACAAACACACGAATCTCTGTATGCATATTTTATAAGCACTTGTGATTACGACACTTTTATACTATTCCGCTTTGTATTCGTCGTTCGCTGTGTATTAATTTCTTTACTTATGTTTACTTTAGTCAGTCCAATTCAATTTGGTTCAGTTTAGTTCTCATTTAACGGCCCACCAACAAGTGTGTTTGCTAGTGAGCAGCAATTCGTGTTTTACTTGTAAAAATATTACAGTGTGACGAAATAGAACGTATTAGCATTGTTTTCTGTATATGAATGTGCATTTAATAATAATAAAAAAATAACAGAATAAATACAAGTACAAATTGGAACATATTGTGCAAATTTATTAGTAATTTGCTGTTAATTGTTAGAGGCTAAAATTAAAAAGAGAGATTTACAAGTGAAAACCATAAGAAAAACTAGACAGCTGTTAGTTAAAATAAAATTAGGTTGTTATTTAAAAAGAACGCTACGACCTACGAGAGAAATTTGTTTAAAATTATACAAAATAACAACAACAATAATACATAATAATAAAAAATAACATCATCATTTGAAGAAGCAGAGTAGTAACACAACAACAGCAAAAGAATTTAAATAAAAATTTAAAACAAAAACGCATATAAACCAGTCATTGTTGCTTGTTGTTTTTGGTTTTATGACAATAATGACAGATATCAGCGAACTAATGGGATCTGCCTTTGTGCGCGTTAAGGTAAATACAACAATAAAATCTTAATTTAAAAATAATACAGTTAATTTGGCACAATAGCTCCCAAATTATATACAGTACAAAGATTTTACTTAATTAATATGGGGCGTTTTAGTGAAGCATATGAATTGAACTAAGTTTTTATGTCATAATAAAGAATTAGTCAGACGATCGTCGATCGTTAAGCCGTTTGTTTATTCTTGAGTTCAGTGATGCTAACTTTTATTTTTAAACTTCCGTATGGCTTTCAAAAAAATTTCTTTCGAACTGCGTGTGCCTGAACTTCAGATATGAAATTTCGTATTTAAGGGCCTATTCACATATTACGTAACGCTATTTTCGGAGGTTTTATACCCCCCCCCCCCCTTCGTAACGCTTTTTACAAAATTTTCAGCATAAAGTATCTAATCGGTAACAAATCTTAACACCCCCCACAGCGTTACGTAATATGTGAATAGCTCTTAAGTCTGCTTTTACATAGATCAGTTTTTCTTGAAGCAACTTTTATTTTCTCGTGAGAAAGAGCGAGAGAAGAAAATATTTTATGTATTCCTCTCTCACTCTTTCTCACTAGAATATATAAAAAGCTTTAAGAAAAACTGATCTGTGTAAAAGCAGACTAACTGTACTGGAACATATCAATTGTGTAGGCTCGTGTAGGCTTAAATACAAAGTCCAAAAACTTTTGACTTTGAAAATTGTGCGGATTGTCGTAACTTGTAGACTTCAAGTAACGTAACTTGAGGTATACACGTAACATAATATGTAAAATGAGATTGTCAAATTCAATCGCAGAGAGAATTATGTTACGTGTAGACTTCAAATTATACCATATTTACACTATGCAACTTTGTTGCATGCAATTTTCATTTTAAGTGAGAGTGTTGAAATAGAAATGTACACATTTTGTATTTCTTCTCTGTCTTTCTCACTGAAAAAAGAGAGTTGCATGCAACAAAATTGCATAGTGTAAATATGGTATTAGTGTTATCTCAATGTTATAAAAATTTTTATGAGAGCGTTGTTATAAGAATTCTTATAACAACAATCTTATGAGATGAACTGTCAAAAAACACATGTACATGAAAATAAAATAGTATGCATGTGTGTGTTTATTAAAATAAATGAAAAGCGATGTTTTTGATAAAAAAAAAATTCTGTGCTAAATAAATGTGTTTAATTGAATTATAAATTAAAATTGGTGCGAAAAATTAAAAATAAAATAACTATTTGTGCAAAAGTAGTACACATTAACTCGATGAGCATTTGCATAAAATGAAATCTTATAAGAAAAGTAAAATTACGTTTACCCCTTGTATGAGACTAACACGCAATTTATACGGTGATTTTTTCACTTGTCTTTAAATCACGTCTTATTTTGTATGAGAGTGAGCGGGTTAGTGAAGAAAGCGGGGTAGAAAAAAAGACGAGTTTTCTATTTTATATATATATATATATATATATATATATATATATATATATATATATATATATATATATATATATATATATATATATATATATATATATATATATATATATATATATATATATATATATATATATATATATATATATATATATATATATATATATATATATATATATATATCTAACGAGTGATTTTTTTGCTATTATCTTTTTGGCAACACTAGTTTTGACAGCTCACGCACGTTTTGTATCTTGTGTCACTGTCAAACATCTTCAGTTTGGTCTATAATTTAATCATGAATCGTCTTACAAACGAACAACGCTTGCAAATTATTGAATTTTATTACCAAAATGCGTGCTCTGTTAAGAAAGTTTTTTATCGAAGAATTGTGTTCAGCGACGAGGCTCATTTCTGGTTGAATGGATACGTGAACAAGCAAAACTGCCGTATTTGGAGTGAAGAGCAGCCAGAAGTATTGCAAGAGCTACCAATGCATCCACAAAAAACAACCGTTTGGTGCGGATTATGGGCTGGCGGCATCATTGGGCCGTATTTCTTCAAAGATGATGCGAATCACAACGTTACTGTGAATGGTGAGCGCTACCGTGCGATGATAACAAACTTTTTTCTGCCCAAAATGGAAGAGCTTGACTTGCATGACATGTGGTTTCAACAAGACGGTGCCACATGCCACACAGCACGCGAAACAATGGACCAATTGAGAGGCGAGTTCGGTGAACAGTTTATTTCACGCTTGGGACCAGTCAATTGGCCGCCCAGATCGTGCGATTTAACGCCTCTAGACTATTTTTTGTGGGGCTATGTTAAGGCTAATGTCTATAGCGACAAGCCCGCTTCGATTGACGCACTGGAAGCCAACATTGCCAACATTATTCGTGAGATACCGGCCGAAATGTTGGAAAGAGTATGCCAAAATTGGACTAAGCGGATGGACCATTTGAGGCGCAGCCGCGGCCAACATTTGCATGAAATAATCTTCAAACATTAAATTATATCGACCCAACTATCGATCCAAATAAATATTTCATGCATTTTTCTGAATTTTATGTGTTTTTTTTTTTACTTTCCGATAGTTCTTATAAAATCACCCATTATATATATATATATATATATATATATATATATATATATATATATATATATATATATATATATATATATATATATATATATATATATATATATATATATATATATATATATATATATATATATATATATATATATATATATATATATATATATATATATATATATATATATATATATATATATATATATATATATATATATATATATATATATATATATATATATATATATATATATATATATATATATATATATATATATATATATATATATATATATATATATATATATATATATATATATATATATATATATATATATTTCTTTAGTTCCATTTGCATTTTCTCTCTCTTATGTTATTGGTTTAGGGTTTTTGTTGTTATGAACGAGTAAATAAAGCAAATTTTGAGAGTAATGTACAAAAAAGTCATGAAATGAAAAATCATTGTATAAATGCAAAAAGTTTTTGGTAGCAACTTTAAAAGAGAATTAAAAAAAGACATGTCTTAAAAATCACGGTGTAAATTGCGTGTAAGAGAAAAATCGACATTTTGTTTTTATTATTCTGCCGACTTTTTCCCTCATGTTACCTCAAAATTAATGATGTCTCGTGAAGACGCTGTGTAAGGCCCAATTTAGACGATGAATTAAATTAATTAATAAAAATCTTGATGTTTTTTTTTTTGGTGGACGAGCGGGGTAGGGGGCCATTCACATATTACGTAACGCTTCAGGGGGGATTAGATATTTTATACGGATTAGATACTTTATACTGAATATTTTGTAAAAATCATTACGAAGGGGGGGGGGGTATAAAACCTCCGAAAATTGCGTTACGCAATATGTGAATAGGCCCTAGAGAAGAAAGACGGGTAGAAAAAACATCACGATTTCTGTTTTCGGAGCTTGAGCTCTGATGAGAGTAGTTTATAAAAAATATGAAAATAAAAATCATCATATAAATGCAAGAGGTTTTTAGAAGTTACTTTTAAAGAAATATAAAAAAATAATGATTAAAAATTCCTCGTCTAAATTAGGCCTAAGTTTGAAAAAATCCACCTTGCCACACAAATCTTCTCTGCTCTTCTAAGTGTTTTGGCACACAACGGAAATTCGTGTACAGTTAACATCACTGCTTCGGTTGTACATTTTGCCTCTCTTTCCGTTTTTGTTAAATATTTAAATATTAGCACTTGTTCGCTTATATTAGGCAGTGGTAACGAAAAACAATTTAAGTCATTTATTTTTGAATTTGATTTGACCTCTTTTTCTAAATTTTATATTTGGGTGCCGTTTTCCGATTGCATTTTGAAATGTTCTAAATTGTTTTACAATTTGTTTGTGTTGAAATTTTTATATCTGGGAAATCTTGTCTGTTGTCCAAATAACTGAACTCAAATGTGTTTTTTTTTTCTTAAAATAATAAGTTTGTTTTATTTCTTTTAGAAATAAATTATTTTAATAGTTGTGTAAAGAAATGAAATTTACTTTTTTGTAAACAATATCACTTTGTTTTTGCAAATACACTACCGATCACATAAGTAAGGCATTGTTTTATTTTATGATTTTTTGGATTTTCATAAAAGCCCAGGCGGATTATTGTGACACTGCGGGCCATTATTACAACTCGGCAATAAAGTAGAAGATAGTTAATTACAGGCACCTTTAGCAGAAGTGAGTGAGTGATAAACTGACCTTTAACAAATTTTTCATTATTACATTGTGCCTGTAAAATGAAAGTTATCTTTTGCAAAGTATGGCTATGCCAGAGCATTTTCGACTATTGCGAATGGCTAAAGAGCTCTGTGGCAACGTCATACATATGGATTGACTTGTTTAAGGCTGGTATGGAGTTCTTACGGAAATTCACATTAGGAAAATTATTTCCACACGGAAAAATAGTCGTGTAGCCTTCTGTGGAGAATTATGTTTGCATACACAAAAATTAATTTATTTTTTAATTTATAGCACACAAAAACACTAAAAATTAATTACAACTTGCGAAAACTAAGATATGTAAAAAATTCCATGATCAAACAATTGTATGAACATTAATTATTGTTTCAGTTGACGGAAAAATGTCTCTATTTCTAGTTATAACATCTCTCTAATATACAATATATGTCAAGAAATTCGTGTACTTTTCTTTTGGAACTCCGTGCTAGCAATCGGAAATGTCCTTATGCCGGCCATACACTACACAAGTTCACTGCACAAGTCTGGCACTGTACAGTACGTTTGTGTAGTGTATGGCGGTGGTGGTGGTTGTGCTATTTACGCAGTGAACTGAGTAAAAATCAAAACTATTTTGATATTTGCTCAAGTTTCTAAAACTGTACAGTGAACTTGTGTAGTGTATGTTGCAAACGCTCAGTTGTGTCGCGATTTTTGAAGAGTTAAAAACAAAAAATGAGCGCAGAAAATATGTTCTGGACAAAGTTTGTAGAATTATACGGAGAATCGTTTGCACTGTGGCATGTTGAAAGCACCGATTACAGCAAGAAAATCATAAAAGTCGAAGTCTACGAAAAATTAATTTAAAAAAGTGAATTTTTTGTCTTTGTTTTCTATTTATTTGTATGTCAAGTAATAAAATAGCGCTGTCTTAGCACATGTTGTCTTTTTCGCTGTAGCTTTAAAATAAAAAACTGCACAGTTTACGTGTATAGTGTGTATCACAAGTTTCGTTTACGCAGTGCCAGACTTGAGCACTGAACTTGTGTAGTGTATGGCTGGCATTAAGAAATTTACCAACCTGAATTTCCGTAAGTTTTTTTTACATACAGTTCTTATGGAAACGTGAATTTCCGTAAGACCTCCGTACCAGCCTTAAAGTAGAAAGTATGACATCCTATGAAAATATGGCAACTTCAAATGACTAAACTTGCCGATAAAAGTTATACGGGCCTGTTCTGTAAATCACGAGATGCCAAATCACGGTGATTACAAAAAATTAATAAAGGCTAAATTAATGATTTGTTAATTAATTGTTAGTTAATGTTCTATTGTAAATGACAAAAACTTAAAATACAATAAAAAGGCGGCGAAAAATCAGCTATTAACAGTTTACTTTTGAAATTACGTGATTTGAAATCATCGTGTTTTTCAAAACATGCTCGATAGGTGGAACGAGCATGCCTATAACTTATCGCTCACTTTTAGGTTAAAGTAAAGTTGTAATAATGAAAAACAGTTTATCCGTCCGATAAAATCCCAAATTCAACTAAAGCCAAGTTGAAATAATGGCCCTTAGTTTAAAACTGATATGGAGGCCTCGAAGTTCAAATTTTGCAAAATTCACTCATTTACCAACAGTTGATTAGAGAATTCGCTGATTTTCACTAATTCTGCTTAAAATCTACTATTTTTATTAATATTCTAAATAATATCTAAAACTTTTTTTGGAAAAATTTAGAAAAATTATCACAGACATTTCAAAATTATTTTCTTCAAAAATTTGGAGGATATGCTTACCAAAAAACTTGAGTTATATGTATATGGCTCTTCACCAGAGCCTAATAACAAGATGTGAGCTTATGTTGCTGCACCGGGGTCTATCAACAAATTATGAGTTTCTGTTCTATTAGCTAAATCAGTACCAGTCTTGAGTTATATATGGTGCTCCACCAGGATCTATCAACAAAGTGTGAGTTTATGTGTCTTACTAGTCAAATCAGTATCCATATTGAGTTATATCTGATACTCCACCAGAGTTTATAAACAAAGTGTAAGCTGATGATCCTCCCTGACCAAATCAGTATCAATCTTGCGTTATATATGGTGCTCCGCCAGGGTCTATTAACTAAGTGTGAATTTATTTCCGCCGCTAGACAAATCAGTGTCAATCAGCCTGTTCACAGAATCCAATACGGATTGGTTTTGTATCGATTTCTCTACAAAACCGGTTGATTGCGTTCATGAAATCCGTTTGTACTTGGATTTGCGAAATTTCCGTTTAGAAACGGAATTAATTATTCATGAATTGGAGTTCAGGAGCCCTTTAATTTATGTATTTATCAGGTAGAATAAATTTTCCTAGCCTCTAATTACTAAATAAGCAACTTAGTAAACGATATTTTGAGTTTTGAACGAAAATAAACACTTTTTGAACAAAGAAATTTCGTTACGTTTTCATGAACGCATTCACAATTGGAATTGGATTGGAATTCCGTTTCCAATCCAATTTCGTATCGAATCCTGTGAACAGGCAGAATATTGAGCTATATACGGTACTCCACCAGGGTCTATCAGCAAAGTGTGAGATTATGTTTCTCATCAATCAACTAAACATCAATCTTGAGTTATATAGGTTGCTCCACCATTGTCTATCATCCAAACGTTAGTAAAATCCTTCAGCAATTGTATTCCAATTATTTAATAGGTGTTCTTTCTTCAAATGCGTAAAATAATACTTTCAAAATGTGGTTATTCATAAAGAAAAGGAAAAGCATATTTAACAAGGAGTAACAGTTTTAGCTTTCAAAGTATATGGCAGCACAGAACAACACTGCCATTATCAATTTGACTTGACTACAACAAAAAATCGGAAAAATGGACATGTAGAAAAATAAGCCAACGGTAGCACTGGGTATTGAGTGCGGTTAACATCAATTTAATAGTGATGTAATTCTCGTATGCAAATTTCGCATAAGATTTGTATAAATAAGAACTGCGATCACATTCTAGCGAGCCACCCACCTAGTAAATGGGAGTGTAGTGATTTACGAAAACAGCACTGTTTTGTTCTGCTGTGTATGTTAAAAAATTAATTGATGTTGATTTTTCCCTTGTTCCTTGGAATATTGATCATATCTAATTCTTTCTGAATATAACGATAGGAACTTTAGACCAATGAAATGACATTGGATTCAAAAGATACTTAGTTTGAAATAGTCAATCACATTAAAGACACGTAGCAATTTTTATTGCCAGCAATTGTCAAATTTCATTCAGAAATTTAAATGATTTTTTAGGTTTTATTTTTTATATGAAGTTTGGCAGTTGCCGCAATAAATATTGCTACGTGGAGACGTAGGGTTAAGGTTTGCTATCTCTTTTAGCAGGCGCGGATCCCGGGGAGGGGAAAAAGGGATATTTCCCCTCCAAAACGAATAAAACATACCTCATTTCTATGGAGTTCCTAAAAGAAATTTTACAAAATAGTACCAGTTTGTACAACTTCTTTTAGAAAACAATAGATATGAGGTAAATTTTTTTTCTGAATGTTGTGTTTTTCTTCCGACGGGGTTTTTTTGAATTTGGAACGATTTTCCGTCATCCCACGTAAAATTTAGTTTGTAAACAGGCCGGTTTCGGCTATCTGCTATCTTCAGTGTTCTATTGAATACTCAGTGTTCTTTCTATTGAGTATTCAATAGAACACTGAAGATGGCACATAGCCGAAACCGGTTCTTTACAAACCAAATTTGACGTGGGATGACGGAAAATCTTTCCAAGTAAATTTTTTCTGTTGAGAGGGGTGGGGTTGAGCGATATCCCTTTTTCAATTTTGCAAAGCAAGCCCAAAGTTCTTTTGTTCTAGTTAATAGTCCATGGTAGAGACAGAGGTTAATGAATTGTTAATCCAAATTGACCACAAAAACTATAGAGAACTGTCCAATCCACAGTGTTGCCAGTTACAAGTTCGCCACCTCAAAAAAGTTCCTCGCGATATATAAATATTTCTACCACGAATTTGAATGAAACGCAACTGTTTGAGAAATCAAAATAAATCTGTGCTAAACATGCTAAATATAAAAATAAAATGCATAATTGTAACCGCAACATGCTCAACGAAATATGACAAAATACTAATATTTATATTTTACACACACAGATACTAAGTAGTACAAGTACTTGGACATACTCGTATCCATTCCAACTCGTTTTTACTATCTGTCTCATATTTATTCTCTCAAATTCATCTTTTTTATTTATAATTATTATATATAATTTTTTTTAAAGATCCCCTGCTTAGTAAGTTTAGATTTAGATGTTGTTTGTTGTGGTGGCTTTAGCATTTGAAGCATTTACTATGGCTTCCCTGGAGCATACAAATATTGAATTTGTATTCATTTACATGTAACGAGTAGATAGATGATGGGGTTGACTGGCTGCTTTGCTAACTTTTCCAAGTTATTACAGTTCTAGTTGTGAATCAGAATGTTAGGAATGGACAATTCATTGAAGGTGGTTTTTTAGTTACTTTGATTTTCAATTAATTTAATGTTAAACAAATTCTTTTAATCTTGTATATCCCGGTATTTTTTTGTTTATTAACCTTTTTCTATGTTATTTTTGTTTTTAATCTCTTTACAGTGCGTGGCTTTTATACATTTCCTTTTTGTGTCGAATGCCATGCTGGGCATGTGGGGTCATGGAGCCTATGAATTTTATAATTTTCTCTTTATAATTGCCATGTTCTGGACAATGCACGGCAAGGATTCTGTTGAAGCCGTACAAACGGTGAGTAGAGTTTAAATTTTTAGGTGCAGTGTATGAACAGTTGTCACAAAAAACAAATGAAACCGAAATGATCAACTAAAGCCAATAATACTCATGCATATTAATGTGAAAGTTTTTCCTCTTTTTAATTAAATGAATGAATGAATGAATGATTAAAACAAATTTTTTTGTGCAGTTACGGTTTGACTTTGTTAAAAAACAGTGTGGGTTTTTCGTTAGTAAACTAAATGATTTAAAAAAATGTTTGGATTACGGAAGTAATGAAACAGTGTTTGGTGAAATAAAGATATTATGCTGACTTTAGACGACATGTATTTTACATCTGACTTGTCAAATTTCCCACTGCAAAAGTGATACATGCCGTGTGAAACATATGAAACATTGTCAGATGACGTTTACAGAAGCAAAGTCAGATGAAAAATTTTCAATTAGAGCGTGTTCTATTTTCATCTGACAAGGCATCTGACATCAGCTGTATTAAATTATCAAAAGTGTGGTTTGGCTGAAAAAACATTAAAAAGCAAAGAGCGCTTTATATATTTACGAAAATTGTGCAAAAACTCAGCTGTTGTGAACACTCAGAGGTTATGTCAGATGCAATTGCACATGTACGTGTGAAAGCAAATATTATAAATCGTCTGTAAATTGACAATTTTGACAAACATGCGAAGTTACATATGTCTCACACACGTAACAAGTCATATGTAAAAAACATGTCGTCTTAAGTCAGCATTGGCAATATTATTCATACAGAAAAATTTCCATGTAAAATCGTCGAAAACCAGGTTAACTTAACATTTTTCGGTAGTGATTTTGCTTCATAGGTGTTTCATGTTAAATCAACATGATTTACAATAATCTTGAAAGAAAGTTTTTCCTTTTGAATTAACTATATTTCATGTTGATTTAATATTCCAGTACAGTTAAATCAAAATGAAGTTGATACTGAAATAATACGAAAAATCATATTGAATCAAAGTAATTTCGAGCTGAAACAACGTGAATTTGATATTGGAACAACACGAAGAATCATGTTGAATCAAAGTTATTTCAAGTTGAAACAACGTGAATTTGATATTGGAACAACACAAAGAATCATGTTGAATCAAAGTTATTTCAAGTTGAAACAACGTGAATTTGAAATTGGAACAACACGAAGAATCATGTTGAATTAAAGTTATATTAAGCTGAAACAACATGACTTTAATGTAGCTATTTTATTAATTATTTTACTTACGTGATAGTCATCAGAAAACTTTTCATTGTAGCTGACTACCCCAGCCAAGATTTGAACTCGTGCCACCTGCATGATAGTCCACGCGCCACAACAGCTTCAAACTTTTCTTTACTTATACACTAAATAAATACCATCGTATGTAAAATGCATTTCATTTTAATTCAACATGATTTAAATGATTATTTAACATAAAACTTATTTGAAATTAAAGTTATAGTCATGTCGATTGAAAATGAAACTTAAGGTTTATAACAAAATTGTTTTAACGGTGACTTAAGGTTAGATTAATAATTTTCCGTTTAAAATTAATATGAAACAATGGTAATTTTAAACCAGCAGCAGTAAATCTTCGCTGGTAATTCGTTTTTTGTCGTATACATAGACGACACATGTAAGAATAAACAACAATAAGTCACACAACTAAGCAGAACAGTGAATTGTAGCAATGAACAAAACAAGTAAACACTAACACACTCAAACGACAAATTATTTCTTGTAAATTTAATATGATTTGCAATAAAAATTGCGGCATGTGGATTTTACATTCCTTTTTTTTCTGTGTGTTCATATTTTCTATTCCTATATTGTATGGTAACTAAAAAAGCATTCAAATATTAACGTTCGACTTCGATTAAGTATTTAGATAATTCAGAAAGCCTGGTTCGACTACTTTAGGCTAAACATAAACAAATTTTCAATATACGTACATACTTATGTATAAAAAAAATGGCGGCATCTATCATTTATTGGCAAAAGTCTTCAGTAAGCTTTCTGCAGCTCAAAAAAGAAGTACACATACTGCAAACCTTCACGAAGGAGTTTTTATCCTTGAAAATTTACATTCTTATGTATGCATGTATATGTAGAGAGGATACCAACGTAGACCGCTAGTTTTCTGGGTACCTTTTAGTTACACTTCTGTCCTCAGTGATTGCTGAGCCAGTCCAGCATTATGTTATGTTACCAGTGTTTGATCCAGACTTTAGTTATTTCGGGCTTTTGACTGATAGTTGTTGATAAGGGGACATTCACATATTACGTAACCCTACAAGGTGGGGGGGATTAAAGATTTGTTACGTATTAAATACTGTATACTGAAAATTTTGTAAAAAGCGTTACGAAGGGGGGGGGGGGGTATAAAACCTCAGAAAATAGCGTTACGTAATATATGAATAGGCCCTAAACATTCTCAACATTGAAACCCATATATAAAATATCGCGGTATTTGTCGTTCTTATGCTAGTCAGAGCTGGACACTCTCTCAAAACTCAAAAACTCTTTCTCATTCTTCACGAAAACTCTTCCTCTTTCAGAACGAAGACTCTTCCTTTTTCGCGAGGAAGTCTCTCTTTCGCTGTTGAGCGGGTTCAGAGGCTCCAGAGCTGTCGCCCATATATCCTTAAATGGGCCTTTAACTTTAGGAATCGTCCCTTCATTCATCAAACTGTCGAGCTGATTCAGCATATCCTCTGCAATCAGTAGGCTGGTTTCTCTTCGATCTTAACTCTCAACGCTTCTGCTTAATCTGCATAAATCCAAGTCGTCGTTGCAGGACCCGTTTCTAGCTAAAGGTAAAATAGAGTTTACTATCATTTTCACATTTCGATGCATCTTTGTCCATCCAAATGGATATTTCCGGACATTCTTTTTTCTTCTGAGCTCCTCACACTTTCGCATACCTTTGACTTCCTATCATCGACACGCTTTGGCCAACCAACTGTAAATGTTGCTCACCAGACTTCACAGTGTCCGAACGAGGATAACTGATGTCATCCTTAAGTCTGTGTTTTGGGTCTTTCACTTCTGGGGCTGTGCGTTTGCTCGTCAATTTGCCGAACTCATTTGACATTTCTTTGAGATCCTCAAAATGCTTATGTAAGCCTTTGTTTCGTCTTAGGTTATTAGGTTTCCGCAAAATCGGCGCCCAAGTCAAATGCGATCCTCACGCCGTTGTTTTTTTTTATCTCAGTTCTTCACATTTTCACGTCCACCATATTAAATCCAATCCCTTGTCACACTGGCCTTTCTGGACTAGAGGCTAAGGCTTTTTGACCGCTTTCTCTTTCGTCTCGGCTTCTCGTGTTTCCTCCTGATCTACATAAACTTCAATCCCTACTAGCAGTATCTACTCCATATTGGAGTTACTCAGAGACTAGTTTCTCCACCTCATTGAAAGGTGTGTTTGGCCATCTCTTTGGGATCCCAAAATGAAAGGGGATCATGACGCCGGTTTCTCTTTCGTTTAAATTCCTCACGTGGCCTAGAGGGAGCACACTTAACTACATTTGGAAATTGGTCCTGCGTCGACGACTCGTAGTTGAAACTCCGAAAAGAGCATTACGTAACATGTGAATAGCCCCTTGTAGTAGAATTTTATGAAAAATTTTTTGAAGGGAGTTTTTCGTCCCTTTCTAACCCGAGTTAAAAAAAGGATTAGGTTATCAATTCGTGTGTATTTGTTTATGTTTGTGTTATTTGTGAACCGATTTTCAAAATTCTTTTTTTTTTGTTTGAATGGGCTAGCTTGAGTTTGGTCCCACCCATAATTTTGTTTCGAAAATCGGTGGGGCGTTTTGTCCCTCGAAATATTGATTATCATATATCTTCTCCATTTATGGACCAATTTTCAAAATTCTTTTATTCAAAGGGGTTTGCTTGCACTTTGTTTTTTGAAAATCGGTATGCCCGCCCTTTCCGAAAATATTGATTATCGCATAACTCCTGCATTTATGGACCCATTTCTAAAACTATTTTTTTTTTGTTTAAAAAGTTTTATTTGAAAATCGAACGGACCATTTGCCCCCTCCCCCGCCAATATTAATTATCGCATAACCCCTTCATTATTGGACCGATTTTCAAAATTATTCTTTTGTTTGAAAAGGTTTGCTTGCAGGTTGGTTCCATAATTTGTTTTTTAAATCGATGGGGCGATTTGCCCACCGCCAACCACCACCCGGAAGTATTGATTATCCCACAACTCCGCCATTTATGGACCGATTTTGAAATTTTTTTATATGAAATGGCATGAAAGGTATTGGCTCTATGTATTGAAGTCGGTTTTTTGTCATTATTATTTATGAAAGTAACAAAAAGACCCATACAGCGAAAAGTTGGAGAATTAAAATGTTTCACAAAAATGTTCATCGTGGTGTTCGATTCGCTATAACAAGGTGCAAAAAGGGGATGGATGGTGGGACTTTAACTCTCCCTAAAATGAGTCTCGTGTGTAAACTTTCAAAACTCCGATAAATGTAAATATTTTGGTGCTTTCTACAAGAATCAGTCGTTAGAACTATGCTAGTTTTTTGTATTGTGAAGTGTTATTGGTTTTGGTAATCAGATAAGGAGTCTTTCAAAGAAAACAAATCAATTTAAACTCTGAAGGTCATTTCAATAAATAAGAATTTGCAAATAAATCTTAAAAAAAATGCCAAATTCGACAATGTCGGTCGATTCCTTTAACTTTTGAAACAGTTCATAGTTAATCAAACTAAACATTGTTTCTTATTTTTTTGGAATAATAGTTGCCATTTACCTAAGAAAAGAAATGGTGCGTAAAATTTTAACGACTTGTCCCGCTTAGAGGAAATCCTCATCCATTATTTACAACTTTATTATTTACTCATGTTAATTATTCTATTTCACAGTTAAATGTAAATGTATATAATTTTGGTATATTCGATTTAATAATGAGAACATTAATCTAAGAAATTTCTATCGGATTTAGCCAAAAAATTCATTTACATAAGTCTTGGTCATTCTTCATTCTTTCATTAAAGAAAAACTGCTCGCATTTATTATTTAACTTTGACCTTTTGAGCGTGTGGTAATAAAAAAAAAATACATACATATGTATGTATCTATGTATGTACTTCATGCCGGCCGCTACTCTTACCATTTAAGGCTTTTTGGTCATTTCTTTAACCAACCACTTATACTCTAACCTAAATCATGGCATGCATTTAAGTTTATTTTATTATTTATTTCACAACTTACAATATTTTAAGACGCGGGCAAAAGTGTTTCTCATAAACTAATTCAACAATCGCTCACGCAATCACATCTATATTATGGTTAGTTATGTTCTTTTTCTTTAGGGGCTTGAGTTGGGTTTCGTTTCTTTTCAAATCCTTAAGTGTTCTACACCGTTTGCTATGAGAGCAGTAAACAATTTTAGTTCTTTGAGTGTTAGAAGTAAAATTGGCAAATTGTGGAAAATTTTGAAGTTCTTAACCCCTTTTTAAAAACATTTAAAAAGTAGAAATAAAAGTAAAAAATGAAGTGGATGCAGGTTTACCTGTCATAATTATCCTACATATATCTGGTGTAGTGGATTAGTGAGCACTGATGCCAACTTTGGCTCTTTTTTACGATATAACAAAAAACGATATGACATACTGTATTGTCATATCGTAAGTTTTTTACGATATGAGAACACTGCGATAGGACAAGACCGTGTATGGCTACCTTAGTGTTGTCATATCGTAAAAAACTTACGATATGACAATACAGTATGTCATATCGTTTTTTGTCATATCGTAAAAAAGAGCCAAAGTTGGCATCAATGTTAGTGAGAGTCTTTCAAGTTGGTGTAAGTTACTTTGCAGCCAGTGTGCGAGGTCAAACGGAAAATTAACTGGATAGCAGCGAAGTGAAGGATACCTCTTATGCAAAGCAATCATTAATTATATTATATCCGGAGGAATCATTTTTAGTCTGAGATAGTTGAAAGCCTGTGTGCTCTGTTCCTACGCACACAGGCCTTCAACAAACAACGCGGAATGAGAGCGTGGAGAAGGTTACCTTCCATACAAAGTAATATCACAAATTGAAAAAATCGTATGGGAGGTACTCTTCTCTCGCAATCAAAAGTGAGACTATGCACATTTGTTTGCTTGAGACGTACCTTCTCATGTTTGAAATATTTGAAACTTAACTTTAGTTGGAACTAGTGTCTCTGTGTTAATATGTTTGTAATTTCAATTGCCACTTAATTTAACAAAAAAAAAAAGTTACAACACGTTTGAGAAAAAGTAAAAGAAAATCGATAAAGAAGTTTATTATGTATGAGTAATAAATATGGTTTTAATAACAACTTAATCAGTTATTTAAAGTCAAGTTGGAAAAGAATTTTAGAAATATTTTCTATATGCTCTAAATACACAAAGTCTTGGCTGCTTGTGAAATATTTTTCGATCAGAACCCTCAGCATTTTTGCTACTTAAATATCAGTTTAAAGCTTATCATCACAAATTCCACGAGCAGAAAAATTCTTTTGCCATTGTTCTAAAAGTAATGTCATAAATTTGATATAAAAGAGTTAATACGTAGAAACGAAGAGAGAAAAAGTCAATTGCAATACCGCTGTATTTGAATTTATAACTAGTACAGTTGGACTATATATAATATTAATGAATTTATTGTGGACGTTATCTAAATCTATAAATCTCCTGACCCGGATGATATCTATTCATGCCTCCTACAGCAGGATTGAGTTTATATTGTTCCCCAACTATTCAGGATTTTCTAATCTATCCTATTGGCATGCTATATACCGAAGCTTCTGGATAGTTATATCGGGAATGTATTGTATCCAATACACCAGTTTAAATTTGTCTACCAGTCGGGTAAATCGACCGTTACACCCGTACACTATTTAAACGCTGTCATACAGAAAGCTCTCTGATGTTAATATACAAGGAGCCTTCGACAATACATCGTTCGATGCGAACGGAAATTCTATTGATAGATAAGGAAAATATTGTCATCCAGTGCCTGGTTTCTGTAACTAGTGTGAGAGTTTCGCGTATTGAAAAAATGATTACTCGTATCATTCTGTGAAAAACAGGGTAATATTTTTGTTAGTTTTGAAGGGTGATTCATATAATAAACAAGCTATTATTCTGTGAATCGTCCTAAAAAAGATCTTATAACACGTATAATTATAAATTTCTTTTTTCGATGTGAGAACTTCTCACAAGTTACAGAAACAAGGCACAGGCTTGTTGAGTATGATAAGGACAACTAGAGATTTGTAAACAAGGTGGTGTTCTATAGCATCTGTTGTGAACGTCAGTCATAAATGAACTGCTAGAATAACTCAACAACCTGGGCTCAAATCGTCACATCCTGGGCTCAAATCGTCACATCCTGGGCTCAAATCGTCACATCCTGGGCTCAAATCGTCACCTGGTTTTCCAAACCTATGGTTACGCCCTAGTGTGCTGACGAAAAACCGAACAAGTCATAGTCAGGGCGCCAGCCGATAAGGTCTAACGCTTAATATGTATTTCGAAGCAATGAAAATTTGTCCTACATATGCCCTGGATGCTATTCTACTTATTCCCATTTTGTACATTATAGTAAAGGAAGAGGCCCGCAGGAGTACACTTCGGTTACGGAAGATATTTTATGTTCTAATTACTAAAGGAACCAACAACGGTTGAACCACGCGCCTTGGCACGAAAATTCTAACCAGATTTGAATCACTGATGGTTCCACATAAGAAAATGGAAATACGGAGACAGGGATATACGGCCCAAATTTTCAGAGGACAAAGGGGGAATATCGAAGCAGACCACTACTAACTATAGGGGACCATTTTCGACCCGCTTCATGTCACAATGATTATTTGCACAGCCAACCATTGGCTCCACATACTCAATCAATCAGACATACATTATTACTAGCGTTTGCTTTAAACTTTACTAATTTCTGGCAGTCGATTGATAATTATCGACTTCCATTCTCATCACTGAGTCCTTAGCAATCACTAGCCAGTGTCTTAGGCTGAGTTCGCCCATCACACGCACATCTTAATGTTTTAGCCAGTGGTTATCAGTCTAATGCTAGGGAAAGTTAGACATCCACATTCAACGTGTGATGCTCTCTCAGTTTTTACCACGCAGAGTCTACAAACATCATCCTTCAAGATTTTCGACTTATCCAAAAAATATATGAAGTTTTCGTTTCATGTCCTCAACGATCCTTACGTTGGTGTCTCTTTCGTCTGAGCCCTTCACACATTCGCGTGATCCACATCAACTCGGAGAGCTGGTGCCAGAGCCATTCCTGATGGAAATTAAGAGATTAACTTCAACGTCTTGAATTGTTGTTCATCTCTCTCCTTTCAGTCGATTTCCGAATGTAGTAAGAGATTAACTTCATCGCCCTAATTAATATGATTATTTCGAACGTATTTGCTTGTGAATCCAAACTGATTATTAGGCTAAGGTTAGTAACGTTTAATTCAGAAAGAATTGGGTATGATAAATATTCCAAGAAAGAAGTGGGCATGATAAATATTCCATACTTCACGTCGTTGTCCATCTCACTGCTTTCAGTCAAAAGCTGCTCCTACCCGGGCTCTTCGCTCGTTTCAGCCTCCCACATTTATGTATGATCCGTATCGAATCGGAGTCGTCCCGCAGAATCTAGCGAGCTTCGCTCGTCTTATCACCTGAATTGAACTCAGGGATTAACCTTTTCATTGCTTACGGTCCACCGCTTCCAATTCCGCTTTCCTAATTCCAGTCATTTATCGCACGACTTATTTAGTCGGCACTCCTGGCCAATTATAAATTAACCAGGAGCCCTTCTAGCCATTCCCATGGGTAAATTCCGTACGGTTTTCAGGCAATTAGCCAGGCAGCACTCAAGTTGTCATGAACTGTGTTACATCTCTTAATGAGTTCGGCGTTCATAATAAACTGACATTATGCTGGGTTCCTGGCTTCAAAGACTATGCTGGAAACGAACGGCCTAACTCTCTAGCGAACAGAGGAGTATCTCACGGTGGATATGTCAAAGAGAAGAATAGTTCCAGGGCTAAGATTTAGCTTGCTCGCCTCAAACAAACATTACCTCAAATGATTTACCATACACTGTGGCCTCACACGACACTAATTTATTGTTGATAACTCGACACCAAATTGGGTAGATGAAGAATGAAATTTCTCGGACTAATAATTATGACTTCAAGTGAATCTGTTATCGAGCTTTCCTTAATCGGCGTGGGTGAACATCTGGGCTAAACAAAAGATCCTTTGGATTGCGGTGTTTATGGCCTATACATAATAATCTTTATATGTATATAAAATTCCGTACGTATGTTCGTTGTCACTAATCTCCCAAACCGCCAAATTCATTTCACTGAAATTTTGTGAGTGTATATGGTTGGTTCTATATTGAGAGGTAGAATGCTTTTGGAACCGATAGATGGCGCTGTTGTCACTTGGGTGCAGCCTGAAAGATAGATCTTTCTGAGTCCGATAGTTGTGGAGAGAGGTTTGCTATTTTTCAAGGCGATCTGTAGCAGGATAATATCTGGCCGGGCTGCTAGTAATAAATAAAATTAATTATTGAAATATTTTTGTACATACATATTTTTAACTTGTTATTTATGAAAAGGGTATACATACAATCTTCCTGATAGTCGGATATAACCCAACACCTTTTAATACAAAAATTGGCAGATAAAATGCGATAATAATAATGATATGATGAGACGGAATATATGTTTGTACATTCCTTTCCTCATTAAACTAATATTTAGATAAGAGGCAAATTTTCTAAATCGTAAAATAAATCTTAACAATAAATTCTTTATTCATGCTAGTTATTTAGTAAATATTTAAATATGTATGTAGTTTAAATTCAACGTTTTGCTTATTTGACTTTAAATAATAAATTCTATTATCATTTTTTGTTTAATTATTTGTACATACTACAGGCGCTAGTCATTGATATTTGCAGCGTATTTTTGGATATAATCAGCATTATTACAAATGTCCATTACATGAGTAAGACAGACCTGTTCTTATCTTTTTTATTTCAAAAAAAAAACATTATTTTTTAATATTCTTCCTTTTTCTGCAGATGCCTGGGCCATTACATTCGCCATTATTAATCTCCTTTTGCGACCTCTTAGTGTAATTTTGCTGTATCGTGAATTTAATACTCGTGGCGGTGCCACAGGTTCAGTGTTTCCCACAACCAACACACAGCAACAACGCAGTTATCAAGATATTGATAGAACCACACAAACAGTGCCAACCACTTCCACAGGACCCAATGTAGCGAGCATATTCTAAGTCTAATTTCATTAAGAAAATTTATAACTAATTCAAAAACAATTTAAAGAAAAACAATTAAAAAAAACTTTTCATAATAAATTTCAAAAAAAGGAAACGAATATATAATTTTAAATATAATTTTAATAAAACAATGTCCTTGTGTATCTATCATCATTTAGTTGCCTAAAAAATAAGTATATTTAATACTACAAACATATTTATATGAAAAATTCTTAATTATTTATTAAAATTTTGTATTTAGGGTATTAAGCTTATATTGCAATACATACAAACATAATTGCTTAGATAAATATGTGAATTAAAAGAAAAAGGATAAATATATCAAACTAACTTAAACTCTTCCAAATTATATTAAATGTTAAATTAAACGTTTTTTAGTTTCCCTTCTGTTAATATAAACATTATGTTAAGAGAATAAAAAATCCATCAAACGAAAGCTAAAAGACTTACAAGGGATGGTTCAGCCGAATTGATTAAACGTAAAAGATATTCAACGACTTGACTGCAGCTGTCGTGATGAGTTCGTGGTCTCGAAACATTATGATGTCAGTTCAATCTTCCTTGCAGCCAAAATTGTCTTTGTCTTTTCAATTGTTACATGCTTTGAAATTTTTTTCTAAATAAAAATTATATAACTGAGAGGCTTAGTGCAATAACTCGGTAAGCCACAAAAAGAATATATTGAATAAATCGACTTTTAAGTTTAAAGAAAGTTTAAAATTTTATGGTTTTTTGAACTTTCTACTTTAAATAAGCAGCATAACTATTTGCAAAATACTATAATTTATCCAATTTATAATTTACCGAGCTATTGCAGTAAGCCCTTCAATTGAAATATTAAATTGAACAAACGAACCTAAGCAAAAATAATTAAATATCTTTGGATCATGATTAACTTTTCACTCACGATCGTGCGTGCAACCTCACGATAAAATACTTATATTACCTATGCACGCCCATCCACGACCTTCTTGTTTTTCAATAAGGGGCTGCCTTCCTAAACGTCTGACTGCAACGTTAAAGCAGTGTTTAAATTAAGCAACTATACTTTACAACACTGCAAAGTAAATGCATTGTCAATAAAAAGCATTGCAAATTTAAATAGTGCGCTAGTTGCTTTTATTTGCATTTCAGCTGCAAAACAGATGACTTTAGGAATGCAACACTTTGTCAAAATTTGCAGGGTTGCGTTTGGGAATACGTGACATTGTTGAACTGCAAAGCAACATGCGTTTGGGAAGGCAGCCAGGCTTATGCACCGTCAAGTCAGCTGAAATAGAAATTAGTCACGATCACGAAAACTCGCGTTTACGAAATACTAACTTCTATGATATCATTATCACAGCAGTATTTTAAAGAGTTTGGGCTATATGCAGAACGAAAACTTGGCACGAAGATAGCATAACCGATGAAATTGAACTGGCTCCTTAATGAGCTCTACTGGATTATTTGACATTAGAAATCAGTGTACAATATAGTGATGAGTCAGGACTACAAGATCCAGTAGTTTTTAATGTCCAATTGTACGGAAAAACTCTTTAGGGCCCTGTTTAAGTTCGTCGTTTATGCTAAAGTTCCTGCAAAATTTAGGTTATGCTTACGGCGTTGTATTCCATAATTTTTATATTGTTTTTTTTTTAGAAATTTCAAATGACGTCAGATTTTTTCAATCATGCTAAAAATCTATTCATGCACGCTCATTCATTTGATTTTTTTACACCCACGATCATGCGTGATCAGGCATGATTCGTGATGTCCATCTCTACTTTAACGTAATTTTTATAGAGTTGAATTTGTATTATTTGTTCAAAGTATGTAAATAAAAGAACATAAAATTATGAGCATAGTTTTAGGGGTAAAAATAAATACCCAGTAAACATTTTTGCCGATATGTCTGAATTCAGAAAAATCGGAAAATTTACCAGAAAATCAACCGAGTTGTCTAAAATTCCCTTCGGCAGATTTTTTTTTCGTTATTACAAGTATACTTTAAGCGACAGTTGTCCAATAAGCTAAAGAGAAGTACATCTTATACTATGTTTCCACCGGACTGGTATTGAATAAAACATCAATCAAATCAAATCAATAAAATTTGCCGGAATTTCTTAATTCAAGCTCCCGAGTAAAATATCACGACCACCATAAAGAAACTAGGACGCAAGTTATTTTTATTTTGTTTATTTTTATAATAAATAAACTTTATAAAAACTTTAATATAATTACGTTTTTTTCTTAAATAAAATAAGCAAAACTCAGAGCACACAAGAAATTTCAACTATTGTCTTAAAAAGAAATTTTTTTTGAAACGTAAAAAATAACATAGAAGACTAATTTATAAGTATTAAGCTAAGTTGAATTAAAAATATTTTAGAGATTATAAATTTTATATACAAATTAAATGGGGGCGGCCCTCGTAAGACTGACACAAAAATCTTTGATGTTCTCAAAAGCCCACTTTGGCCGCTCTGAATTGCAAATGATTATTTTCGCCTGACACACATGGCACTTGGACGAGATTGAAATAAATTGAACCCAGAAATAGGGAGGCTGTAGTATTGGTCGTTTTTAGGCAGGAGTATAACATGTCATCGCAAATGCAATGGGATCTATGAAAAGAAAAAGTAAAAATACATACATATATCAATTTTATTGTGGTTTATTGAAAATTAAATTTTTTTGGCTGTATGAATAATAAATGACACTAGGGGAAATCGAAAAAAAAACTTTTGAATTTTTTTGAAAACCCAAATTGATAATTCCTTAAAAACAACAAAAAGTTCATTAATTTACACCGCGTCTGGACTAGCAATAACAATCTTAGCAATAAGACAGAAAACGCCAGCAGAATAATGGAGCAATATTGCTTATTGCTTTGCTATGACGTAGACACAATTTTAAAAAAGCGAAACAAGAATGCATTGCATTTTTTTCATATATTTTCTTTTTTTTACGAACTTTAGAACTGAATTTAGCAGCGAAAACCATTTGTCAACAATTTTATACAATATTATTCAGCATTTTATTTCAGATTTTAATTTAAATATTTTTTTAAAGAAATAAATAATTTATTTGACATTTTATGTTAGCAATACATAGTTGTCATTGAAAG
This sequence comes from Panzeria rudis, assembly GCA_956483635.1. Taxonomy (NCBI): domain Eukaryota; kingdom Metazoa; phylum Arthropoda; class Insecta; order Diptera; family Tachinidae; genus Panzeria; species Panzeria rudis. The sequence continues at coordinate 7,796,687 of OY101448.1, read as the reverse complement.
AAAAATAGTTAACAATTATTGCTACATATTTTGATAGCAATAAATATGTACAAAACAGATCAGTCTACATAATTTTGACATTTGCTGCAATACATGTTAATATATCTATTCCTAGTCTAGAAGGGGTGTGTGGTAGTATTATTTGCCAAAAATACACATATTCTCTTTTGAAGTTGCTACCCCGCAAAACGTCTTTATAACCCTTTCGTCATCAAGCTCCAAAAAAGTAATGCAACAAAATCAACGTGCAAGTTCCGTTATGATTCAAGCTCAAATATTTGAAGTGATTTTTAGCAGGGTATTTCTTATTTACAAGCATAAGCATACATAGTTGTATTTAATATAAAAAATAATTACCATATTTTTACTATTTATGCCTGTTTTACACTATCTCACAAGACATTCGACTCCTGTAGAAAACGCAACCCTGATCTAATGGGTTTATGAAAAGTTTGAAAAAAGCAATAACAACACATTATATCAAGGTTGCATTTTGTGCAAAAGTCGAATAGCTTGTATAATAGTCTAAAAACAGTTTTAATGAGATTAATCCCAAGTGATTATTATTAGCATAATAATTGGTAATATTTTTAGTCAGAAAGAATTAGACATGATATACTTATGTAAATATTCCAAGTATCAAGAGCAAAATTAACGTTAATTAATTCCACAACCTATAAAGTAGAACATAGCAACATTCCTTTAGGAGTTCGCAACACCAACTCGTCCGTTCATGTCTTTCGCTAATGTTATTTTAAATCCAAATTTATGGAAATCATGACTGGAAATTGAATACGAAAATTATATATTAATAGATGTAATCTCATCTCCACCACGATCTATAATTTCAAACTAAACTTTTGACTAAAAGGAAAGCGATGGAAACGACGTCTGTTATGGCTTAGACCGTTGAAGTTGATACCTTAATTTCAGCCAGGAAATGCTCTGTTTTTAGAAATTGTGGCGAGTCTTCAATTCAAAATTAGTTGACTTCCTAAGTAACTGATCTTGTGAAAACTCTAAAGATTTTCTGCTCTGGGTCATGTCTACTCAGGCGATCAATGCTATTCATACAGCCATTTCTTTTTATGGTCAGTTTATTACTTTGTATATATCGAGTCATTCGTTAAATCGTATTTGGATTCGTAGGCCCTTAACTTGACGGGACACAAATCATGCAAACGGCAGCAGCGATCCATATTAATTTCTGTACCCAGATCATCATACGTTTCCGCAATATCACCGGTACCACACCATTTCGTACCTGAAAGAAATACATATATTTGTGAATTTATTTACAAAGGCAACCCTACAAACAAATGGATGATATCGCCTTAGGCAATAGTTTAGCAATATCCCCAAATTTTCGATTATTGCCGCAATAGTATTTTTCATCCAGGCAATACGTTTGACAATACATAAGGCGTATTTCTGCGTTTGCTGGGAACTGAATACATATTAATGCGCCCTAATGTGAGCTCTACACGTAACATAATATGTAAGATGAGATTGTCAAATTCAATCGCAGAGAGAATTATGTTACGTGTAGACTTCAAATTAGTGTTATCTCAATGTTATAGGAATTTTTATGAGAGCGTTGCTATAAGAATTCTTATAACAACAATCTTATGAGATGAACTGTCAAAAAACACATGTACATGAAAATAAAATAGTGTGCATGTGTGAGTGTTTATTAAAATAAATGAAAAGCGATGTTTTTGATAAAATTTCTGTGTTAAATAAATGAATAAATGTGTTTAATTGATTCGTAAATTTAAATTTGTGTGAAAAATTAAAAATAAAATAGCTAATTATGCAAAAGTAGTACATGTTAACTCGATGAGGATTTGCATAAAATGAAATCTTATCGGAAAAGTTAAATCACGTCTTCCCGTAGTGTGAGATTAAGAGAAAATTCGACATTTTGTTTTTAGTATTCTGCCGACGTTTTTTCTCATATTATCTCAAAGTTAATGTCTCGTGAAGACGCTGTATAAAGACAGCAAGATTAGTTGCAGAAACCGTAATAAACCGTGCTGGTGAACTGGCGATCTCCAAACTTCCCCTTAAACGCTCAGTCTTAGCTATGACCAGCAATGCCATTTTTAGCAATTTTTTAAGATGTGACAAAAAATGATATGACATACTGTGTTGACATATCGTGAGTTTTTTACGATATGACAACACTAAGATATCTATACACGGTGTTGTCACATCGCAGTCTTGTCATGTCGTAAAAAACTTACGATATGAGAATACAGTATGTCATATCGTTTTTTGTGATATCGTAAAATATTGTGAAAAATGACATCGCTGGCTATGACCTTCATCAAAAGAACTTCATAATCAACCGAAATAGTAGTAACCGAACGGGCCAGCACTCTATCTAGTCCATCAGCTTGCAATACCACCAGTGACCCTTTTCAACTATATCATGGAATCAGCAACATCATTAATCCCACCGATACCGTCACAGTAGGATCAATGCCATTGAACACCTCCTCAGCCATGCCATTATCAGCCGCACACTGGGAATCTGTTAGCATCACTAACCAACGTATGCCGAACCAACAACAGCAGGACCAAATATTCAAAAGTCGTCAGCAGCTAAGCCCACTATCAATTAGAATATACCAAGAAGATACTTATGCTAGCACGGACACGAACCACTCAGCCAAGCCACAAACCGGGAAGGATATTCCCAAAAAGAGTTTCGAAAATCTCCAAAATTCCAGGAGTTCCCCGGAACTTGATTAAATATAATTTGCATATATAGTTGATATTCCTTCTCCCTGGTATCCAATAATAAAATAATATACTATGTATGAAGGGTACAGGCAAAAAACCGTCAGGTTCCATTTTCTTAAAAAAAATTAGATCGTGATGTCATCGGTCAGCTAATTATATGGAAGTACTAACGGCACCATATACCGTAAAAATAAATCTATTATAATTAGGTGGTGAAATCGGCACTTTTAAATAGACGGCACATGGGAAGAACGATGATATTTTTAAAATTTTCAATAGAAAATATAGAGATTTCAAAAATTTTCCAGAGATTGGATGTTTTCAAAAACTTTAATTTATTAAAAATCAACAATAAAGTTTGTTTTTAATTTTTCTCGAAATGAGAAAAAGTGTAACCTCATCGTTTTTCCCTGTGCACTTCACATATTTTCTCCTTCTACAAAATAATTAGGGGATTCGCAGGGAAGAAAAAAAAATGTTAAAGCCGTTCACGAACCAAAAATCGGTGAGAATCCCTGAAATAGAATTTTGGTCGCCTTCTCGCAAAACGTACGGACGCCACATGGCCGACATCATATTTAGATATTAATGCCAAGTACAATGATATTCAAAATATTTCTTGTTTTATTTCAATTTAAAGTTCTCCGCCTCTAAAAAGCACCCGATATTTAATATCTTTTATCTACATTTGTATATGTATGTACATACAGACATACACATATACATATAAAGAGAATTTTTTCATTTGCCATTAGAATAATAATATTATTGCATGTACATAGTATTGATCGCGAAGAATATGCAAACTTACCGGGCATAATACCGCTCAATATTGATAGTGGACTCTTTGGAAATATATTGGCAGCCAAATTGAAAGTCAAAGTACTTTCTGAATTTGAGGTTGTGGGCGCCGCTGGTGAATAGCTTCGATTATGACGGGCAGCATAAGTAAGTTTATCGACACGTTCACATTGATTCATTAATTTAATCATTTCTTGAAATTTTATTTCCAAAGGTCGATTGTAATTAGAAAGATTTTGTAGTAGCATTTTCCGGTGCTGGTCAGTACTATAATTAGAAAAAAAAAAGAAATAAGGAAAAAATATGTAAAGTCTTTGTAAAATTCAACGATAACATTAATTAAAAGTTTGTAATTGCATTAATTAAAAACTATCGTCCATTTATTTCTTTATAAATACTCTGACTGTAGGAGACCAGTTGTACATATTTAATTAGGTAAAACTAACTAAAAGTTAAGCAGCTCATATGAAAGGCAATCAATCCATTTTCATACCGAATGAAAAAAAAAACTTTTATAAAAGGTTTTGTACATATTTATTTATATACATCACCACAAACTTATTCATAATCGTACAGTAGTCAATCAGTCAGTCCAACACTCCCTGCATACATACCAACCTTGTTATTCCATAGAAATTTAAAACTTATTTTAAAAATTCGTTACAAAGCACTTCCGTTTATATTTAAAATCTACATAAAAAATACTGACTAAAAAAACTAAAACTGCAGCTTTATTAAAATCTGTTTTTATTCATTACAAATCTATTCAATAAAATATTTATTGAAACAGATTCATTGCAAATTGGAAAATACCAAAAAAAAAAAAATAACAGCCATTTTGCACTTTAGATGAAATCTTAATTCCAGTTTTTAAATGTTTTAATGTTGAACATTTTCAATTAATTTTTGAACAATTCAAGTTTTAAAAATTATAGTTATTAGGAGATTTAAAATTAATATGTAAGTGCTTTTAATCTGAATGTAAATACGATGCTGTTCACATATTAAGCAACGCTATTTTTGCTGTTTTCCCCTTCGTAACGCTTTGAAACAAATTGTATGCATAAATTATTTAAGCCGTAAGAGCGTTACGTAATATGTGAACAGCCCCTAATTCAATTCTTCCATAAAGCCCTTACTGGGGGTCTACATTAGCCTTGAACTTGGTATGAACATCATGTCGAACATCGCATATGGCTAATGTAGACCGCTCATGTCCATAACGTAGTGTCATAACCCTACGTCTTCACGAGCCATCGAATTGAACATGACATGAACATGACACCGGCAGAGCAACTCTAAAAAATTCATCAACTTCTTTGTTGTGGTGAATACGTGCGATGTCCATGTTCTGTCTTATCAATGTATTTGATGGTAGCGCAATAGAAATGGAATATTTAACAATTTCGTTCTGTCTCTTTTCTTTCTATTAAAAATGGTTGTTGACGGCGAATCTCATGGCGAACATTGATGCTCAGACATATGTTCGGGCATCGATGTCAGAGCATGGACGAACCATGGACATGAGCGGTCTACATTAGCCATATGCGATGTCCGACATGATGTTCATACCAACTTCATGGCTAATGTAGACCCCCAGTAAGGGCTTAAGAAATGTGTCTTAAGAGAAACGAGATCATGACTGGGTGTCTACATTAGCCATGAACTTGGTAAAGGGTGAGCAAATTTGAGGTTAAGGGCCCTGGAGACTATCAAAATAAGGCATCAAACATTGCATATGTGTGGGTGTCGTGTGATTGTAGCATTTGAAAGAGACGTACAAATAAAAACTTCAAACATAATTTGTATTTTGCCGTTGTAGTGAACATATTGAAAAAATGTCGGATGATGAAAATACCAAAGCAGAATTGAAAATTTTTTATATTCAAAGTTCTTGCGGTAAAAGCACAACACAATTGAAAAATATTTGCTTTACTTGCAATATTATATTTTTTATTTTATTTATCTTTTTATTTTTTAATGAAAAAAGAACACAACACAGGTGAAAAACACAAAACAAATTATTTTTCTTTTACTGTTTACCCGCGATGTTGTTGCGACGAAAAACACAGAAAAATAAATTTTTTTTGTCAAACACAAATGGAGACGTACAAAAAATCAGCCGTCAAAATAAAAATCAAAACTTTTTGATTTTCTTCAAACAGAGCCGACAACAAATACGTGTACCCGAAAAACAACGACCGCACGCACACAACCTTGTGTTTGATGACTTTTTTTGATAGTCTCCAGGCCGCTTTAGGAAGTAAATAGGCTGTCAAATGATGAAATGTCAAGAACTGAGCTGTCATTCTTTGGCATTTATTTAGAGAAAACTTGGCAAATTTTAACCATGTAACGCTACACTGTTGAGCAACAAACTTTAATTATGAAAATTTACTATCAAAATGGTGAAAATTTTACTGTATCACTTCGTCAAATTCGAGCAGCTTATATCCGTAATCAGACTCCTTTAATTCTTGGATGAGTTGAACTTTATAAGCGTGAAGATTAAGATCTTTATGCAATATGTTGCCCAGAATGCCTCTGATGATATGCAATTGTTGCGAACGTCGACGATTTTATGTACTATGTTCATTCGAAATAATACAGTAAAGTTTTCACCACTTTGATTGTCAAATTTCACAATTAAAATTTGTTGTTCAACAGTGTAGCGTGCCATGGTTAAAATTTCCCAAGTCTTCACTAAATAAATGCCAAAGGATGACAGCTCAATTCTTAGCATTTCATCATTTGACAGCCTAATTACTTCCTAACCTCAAATTTGCCCACTTGCCCACCCTTATTGAACATCATGTCGAACATCGCTCGTGTCCATGTTTTGTCCAATAGAAAGAAAACAGACAGAACAAAATTGGTAAATATTCCATCTCTATTGCAATACCACAAAATGCATTGATAAGGCAGAACATGGATATCACACGTATTCACCACACCAAAGAAGTTGATGAATTTTTTACAGTTGCTCTGCCGGCGTCATGTTCATGTCATGTTCAAGACGATGGTTCGTGAAGACGTAGGGTGAGAATATTTTTCCTTCATAAATAGCCATGAGCGTGCCCGTTATTTTTATGGGAAATTTTTTCTTATGAAAAAGTTCAATTCTCACCCCTCAACAATTTTTTTAATGAAATTTTTACAATATCTCTGAAACTAATGTGCAGATATAGGAACAACGTAAGATCGGCTGAGAGATAATTTTGTTGTCGAATTATGGGCAAACTTTTCTCCAGTTATGCTAACTGGATATCTCGAAAACTCAGGGTGGTGACTTTGTAATTCGATTGGAAAAGAACACTGTTCGAATTTGTATGTTATTTGCATTGCAATTCGGAAGCATTCTCTTTCGTTTCGAATTACAGAGTAACACTCTAGAACTGATCAAAAAACTTTGGAGTGCAGATTCGCTTTCTTGGGAACGAAAAAGTTTCTCGAAACTAGTAAATTTATTGGCTTTTTCAGTTATTTTAAACAGCAAAATATCGAAAAAGACCATAACTTGTTTTTTTCGATATTCTGCTGTTTATTTTCTTAAATGTCCGATTTAGATAAAAGTTCATAAGGTAAAAGCTGTTGGAAACTTCACAGACAACAACTTTTTAGAAGAAAATTTTTTTATGATGTTGTCATATTTTTCGACTTGTATAAGTGCAATTGAATAAAATTTCAACCGTAAGTTGGAACGGGAAGGCGTGGCCACAGGGGCGTGACATTTTTGGAGTGTGTCCAAAGAAATTTAATAATTTTTGGCTTGAGTTCGGTTTTAATTTAATTTTTTGGAGTGTTATTTTTGCATCCAGCTTCAAAAATTTCTACTTTAAAAAATAACGGACACCTTAGTACATATGTATGTATGTATTTACATAGATACCTATTTTAATTAAACTCAAACAAACCCAATAAGAGTTCAATGCCCTCTCCTTTATAACTTGTATGCCATTAACGTATTCAAAAAAGCGAAAGGCTTGCTAGATATTAAAATTTGATTTGTTCGGCATAGATTAACAATTAACTTAAATAGATAATTAAAATATTTATAATTATACTTACTAGATTTCAATAAGTTCACAGCCCAGCAAGAGCTTTTGTGGCCCCAATTCTGTAACCGCAATTGTTGCATCGTGATAATAAATCATTATTAATGAATCGTTTGATAAACGTTTTCCACTTAAAAATAAAAAATAAAATAAATAAAATTTAATACAAAATTATAATTTAATAAGTTAATTTCATTTGTATTATTAAATAAAATATTAACAAATTAATATCTTAAATAAATCATAATTAAAAAATTATATTTGTTATAATGCTGTGCAAAGGGGTAACGAGGAAGAGGGCGATTTCAGCAGGGCTATTATGTCTATTGATATAATAGGGGATAATACCGATTTTGATTTGAATATAGGAAGAGACATTTTTGATAAATTATCTGTACGTCCTGAAAGTTCAACTAAACGTGGGGCTTATACCGAAGTTGAAATGAAATGATGAAAAATGTTTTAACTGAAATCCACGAAGATTATTATTAGTAGCGGAGAAAGTTGGATTATAGACATTGTTGCACGAGTATTTGGAAGGATTACATTTAATTAATTTTTTTTAAATAAGACCAAGATTCATCGGATGGCCCCTACTCTTGGAATGTATTGTGTCGGAACTAGGAAAATTTGTTATGGGAAGGTAGATTTATAGACATTTCATTTTAAACTTCCAACATTGAAAGTGACAGGAAAGACCTCTGCAGCAATTCAATTCCACATACGAATTGTTCGGTTAGAGAATAATTGATATTCTCTTAATGAAGAACGTGTTGTTCGCAAAAAGGGGGCCTTTACCTTCTTTGGGAAAGGGATAGAGTGGAGAGAACAGGTGGTGAAGTGGGAGAGAAATAGAAAGCTTAACTCATTTACAACCCTGCTATTGTGCGTTTTTTTTTTGTAGAGCAGTGTTTTTTTTAAGCTGTGTAGCCATTTTATTAGTTCTTTTACTTCGCCGACGGTTCTGCTACAATACCGACGAAGGAGGGTGCTGTGAAGTGCATTAGGATATGTTTGTATTAATCGCTGCCGGTACTGCCAAAGTGATCAGTGTTATGCCTTCATCACTTTAACAGTCCAACAACAACCAACACAATAACACACCAATGCACATGAGAAAAATGCATGATGTTGTTGGCTTGCCTGAAAGTAGTCTTGAACTCAAGACCTCAGGGTTTATAGTCAAACGCGCTAACTACTTAGCCAACAGCACCCTCAAGTTCAACAAAACATCCATATCCTTTTTTTAAACTACACTTACCTATATGTTTTCATTTGTTTCGCACTCCGATTTTCGATTATCGATGTAAACGTAGGAAGTCCCTGTAGACTGTCTGGAAAATTAAAAATTGTGGGTTTGGCACCAGCTGTACTTAAAAAGCCCATAATTAGAACACTACAGGCAGCTAAACAACACAACTGTATATGGCGTTTATAGTCCCACGAAGTCATCGTGATAGTAGTACGGAAACGATGTGTCACCATGGCCGAAAATAAAAATTTATTCACAATAACGAAAAATCACGTCGAAGTTTTAAACATTCCAAAATTGGAATAAAAGCGTGCTCTCTTTACTTATTTTCAATTTTATTTGTTGTAGTGCTAACTTCCATATGAAAACTGTAAAATAATAAAGAAAATATTTAATTTTTTATTTTAATTTGGGGTCTTTTATTTGTGTTTAATTTTTCGACATGTTGCTGTACGCCATAATTTTTTCATGTTTTTGTTATTAATAATTAAAAGCAACAAACCTTTTTCAATACCATCAGTGTTTTTTTTTACACCATTTTCCTGTTGTTACAGGTGTTAATGCTCTCATAAAAAGTTTTCTTTTTTACATTTCAGCAATTAAAAAAGTATTGGAACCAGACAGAACACACTTAAATTTATGGAGTGTCCCCGCCTTCATAGATTTTATCATAAACATTTTGCTTCTACAAGTGTGATTTCGAGCGGACTTTGCATCGTCTATAGACGATAGAATGCTTTAAGCTTTGAGCAACAATGTCCCAAAATATTGAACAGGTGCATATCGTTACCTTAATATAGAAAGGTCCTAACTAATTTTTTTTAAATCGAGTGTTTGAATATTTCAATAGATTAGAGTTTCATCTATCGAAATATGAAAATAACTCGATTTTAAAAAATTGAGTTAAGACCTTTCTATCTTAAGGTAACGATATGCAACTGTTCGATATTTTGGTAACTGTACGTATGCATTATATTGAAATTACTTGAGGGGTCTGGACATGGTCAAAATGCTTGACAAGCATGTTAAGGTAATAAAATTTTAATTTTTGGCATGCTTGCTGACACATGCTTGTGCGTGTATAGTGTTAACCCATCAAGCCTGAACAAATTTTCTCTATTTAGCGACATTTTTATTTTATACCAAACGAACGAACAGTACAAAATCAAACTAAAAATGAATGCTTGGTAGGTCATCAAGCATAACAATTTCACACAGCAATCACACGTACACGATTTTGACATCAAGCATTTTGACCGAGTCCAGACCCCTTTACAGCAGTCCAACTTCAATTAAACCTTCGATTAGCTTTTACAAAATGTGAAGATTTTTTTATTATAAAGGGTGACACAAAAGAAACAAATAGAACATGTAAAAAATTCTCTTAAGGTACGTTCACACTTGGCAAATATTTTCCCAAAAAACGTAACCACTACTTTTTCTAAGGGTTAGTGTGATTTAACTTGGTTTTTATATCACAAAATAAAGTTAGTTATGCTGCAAAAAGCTATTTTCTAATTATTTCTAATAAATGCGAACCCATATTTAAAAAAATATTGAATTTAAAGGAAATACAATTTTAGCTTGTCTGTTGGTCACGTTTTTTTCCGGCAAATATTTGCCAAGTGTGAACGTGCCTTTAGACATTTCGGCAAATTGCTTAGAATTTTCTCATACAAGGATGTCCGCATTCTTGTCAATCGCTCATATGATTTCCGGTACGTTTTCTGACCGGCTTCCCATACGAATTTGACAACTTGTACAAATATGGACGCCATTCGGTAAAAAAAATGTTCGCTGGGTATGTTGTAAATACAAAGTTATGTGAGTATGTAAATGTTTATTATTGGCTTTTTTTCGATTTCATAATCATTATTATACACAAATTGTTTTTTTGTTAAACAAATAATTTATGTATTTTAAAAAATCTGTTCAAAGATTTAACAAATATTTGGCTATTGACCAAAGTTGTCAACACACTTTTTGAATTGGATGAATTTTTATTTGTGCTTTTTGGCCGTTAGTTAGACGATTGTATTTCTTGGTTCATGACAAATTTAAAGTTACTATTTATTTTAAAATTTTTAATTGTTTAACACTATATGAAAATTAATTAGGGAGCATATAAACGTGAGTTTTTTTTTTTTTGTTGTTTTGTTTTTTTTTACATTTATACCCACCTAGAAAAAACAATAAACCTAAAATTATAATTTCACTTTAAGTCACGCTTAGTGATTTGTTTTGGCAAATGAGCCAAACTAATTAAAATGTTAGATAATTCATGCCAGAATATTAACAACTTTTTCCTTAATAATAAAATTGAACTTTTATCAATGAATGATTTTATTTGTAATTAATTTAACCTGATTAAATATTTTTTTCAATGGAAGCTGTACTAAACATTTTTTAATACCGCTTTCGCACTAGCAAAGTTTACTTAGCAAAGTTTTAATTCAGCCGGTAAAAAGACAAAGAGAGGAATACTTCATCTCTTTGTCTTTCTAGCGTCTGAATTAAAACTTTCTCCTCGTCCACACATGCAATTTTAGTTGCAGCAATTTCTGAATTTGTGGGAGAGTGTTGAAATAGAAATATATACCATATATATTACTCTCTCGCTCTTTCTCACTGAAAAATTAAGAATTGCTGCAAAAATAATTGCACGTGTAGACCGGGACTTTGCAAAGTAATCTTTGCTAGTGCAAAAGGGGTGAAATAAAAGTTACTTTATAAATAATAAATAATATAAAACAAAAACAGATTTGCATATTTTATTATTGTTTTCAATGTAATATTGACATACATATCATTTTATATTTATATGTATATTCAAAAACAAGCAGAAAATTTTTGATTTCTCCTCCAATTTAAAATTTTTCCAGAATTAAAATTTTGAAAAACTTCAGGTAATTTTTGCCATTTTTACTATTTGACACTCAGAAACGAAGTAAAACTTAGAACAAGTTCTATTCCTGAGCGGCACCGCTCTGGCGTTCAAAAATTTTACTCATTGCGTGGCCACTTCAATGCTATTTCTTATGTTTTAATTTTTAGCCGCTCGCTGCTCTGCCGCTTTGCTGCTCATTGCGTGGCCTCAGCCTAAGGAAACGTGTCCTTTTAACCCTATGTTATGCACTTAGTTTGCAAGATAATTTTGAGTTCAGGAGTTGCAGCCGATGGAGTCTAAAGCTCTGAAGCTTGGTCTTTGTGTTAATTAGTACGAGTTCCGTTAACTCCTAGGTCATATTCTGTAGCCCATTTGCAGAGTGTGAGTGTCCAAAACATTATACATAATATCGTTTATTACGTCCATAAACATCACCGATACTATTAGTAACATATCGTCCTCATATTCCACTGCCTTGTCTTCTGCAGCATTTAGTCTAAAAAGAATCAACGAGTTAACTACGAGAAGCCAAAGCAAAGGAGAGCTCACCCCAACTTGTGGAGTCTCTCAGCATGCCCATTTTGACTTTTCGCTATTACCTAGCCTTACGGTGACATTTTATGCCTCCAACATGGTTATTATCCAGTTGCTGACGTATTCCTCAACATCAACATCCTCGAGAGTATGTTGGATGCCTACCACTGTTACTTATTAAAGGCACCTTACCTTCTATGTCTTACAAGGCAGCCAAGGTATACTGTTAATGTTTAAGGGATCTCGCTATAAACCTTGCTACCTCGTGTACGGCTGTTTCTGTATAGCGTCCTTTTAAGTAGTCATGCTGACTATCCGAGAGCCTTGACGAACCTACGATTCGTTGCTTGATATAAGAGTCTATAAGTCTTTCCAGCGTCTTGAGCAGAAAAGATGAAAGAGCGATTGGACGGAAAAATTAATACAAATACATATGATAATCTGTGGCAACACCTTACAGATTATTATCGACCTAAAATTACACACGCATTATTTTTCAACAAAATGTTTTTACTAAAAAATAGCGATTGGATTGCGTGCATGTTTGAACTGCGATCTCCTGACTTATAGTCTGACGTATCTACCATTCAGCCATAGCCATAGCTAAAACACTTTCGTTGAAAATTAGGTCGATAATAGTAGGCAACACTTTCCAGACTACTTTCGACCTAAAATTACACACGCATTATTTTTAAACAAAACGTTTTTACTAAAAAAACGATTGGCTGCATGCAGGTTTCAGCCGCGACCTCCTGACTGATAGTCTGACGTATCTACCATTCAGCCACAGCCGTATTATACTTTATGTTAAATTTTTTCCACTTGGACTAAATATGTTTCATTTGAAGTTTTTTTCTTTAATAAAATAACTACAAAATTGATATAATTTTACACAAGGAGAAATTTTCAACACAAATTTAGACAATATATGATCGTAAATTTGAAGTAATGTTTTAGAGTGTACTTTATGTTACATTTTTTCCACTTGGACTAAATATGTTTAATTTGAAAGGTTTTTTTCTTAATAAAATAACTACAAAATTGATGTAATTTTACACAAGGAGAAATTTTCAACACAAATTTAGACAATATATGATCGTAAATTTGAAGTAATGTTTTAGAGTGTAGGTATATACATACATATGTATTTATGTAATCCATAAGTAGATACATATGTAAATATTTCTGATATTATTACATTTTTATATCAAGGTCAAACCACCTCAATTAGCTGCACCAACCGGTCGGCCACTCAAGCTGAACTGCTCAGTTTGCAATTAAACTTTGATTTAATATAAAAAAAACTTCATAATGCAAATGCAAGTACATAATCGGCTTTGACAAAGTCCAAAAAAGTTAGAAACCAGCTTGTCATAGGTCAGTTTGCAAAAAATAAATAACTTAATAAAATCTGTAAAAACGCTGAAATGGCAAAAAATATTGTACAGACAATAAAAGAAATAAAAACGCAAGTGAGCATCAAAAAACTCAGTCAAATGTATAAGTATGTGTGTATGTGTTTGATTTTGCTTTCAATTACAGCAACAATAACATACGCTAACCCCAGCAAACACACAGGTTTGCTCACAAATAGAGTCGGATAGACTTACGAAAGATTGTTGTCCAAGGTGTGCTAGACTTTGGTTCTCCAGTGAAGAACAGAGGCACAAAAGGTGCAAAGTTGTCTTCTGGAGTCTTTAAGGATTAGTCTAAAAGTCTTACAAGTAGGCTCGATAAGCTACCTGGATTGTGCCAGGGCCCGCAATTAATGTTCAATTTGCTGTTTACAAAAATTTAGGGGAATACCATAGAATACACCATTGTCTAACTCAGGTAGTTTCGTTCCCTTTTTAGCTAGCTTATCAGCGATGCAGTTACCTACGCTAGTCCCGTGTGCGTGCACCTAAGAAAAGATGATATTTGAACGTATCTCCATCCCGTTTATACATGCCCAACATTCTTGGACCTAGTTAAATTTCGTGTATACATACTGTCGTTAAAGATTCGGATGCTCCTATAAAATATCCTGTGATAGCCTTCCAAGAGTGCCATGAAAGAGGGTTGGATCTACGCTCTCCCATTCCTACAGGGAGAGCGTATCAAGATGGGTCACCGATGCTGCAACCCCCACATCGTCTGCGTATGCGGATGATCAAGTTCCACAAATTTGCGTGAATCTTATACATACATATATAAATAGGCCACACAATTTTTTTCGTACACTTTTAAGTATCTTTTTGTCAACCAATATTGAAAGCAAGACTTTGAATATTTTTTCCCCGAAATGTTTTCCCTTTCCATTCTTTTGCGATCGTGAATAAAAAATCGAAAAATTCCCCTTATCATGAATAATTTTTTTCACGTGGATTTTTTCCCTTTTCCCCTGTTTTGGCTCACTTTATTTTAGCAAGCGAAATGGATAAATACATCATGTAATTGCTATTTTATCCTTTCAATTAATTATTAAAGTTTATAAATATTTATTTTTAGGACAAATTCAGTAAATTGTGTTCGTTTACCTTAAAACTAAAACATTTATCTTAACACTGCCCCTCCATCCAACACCTTTCCGGCTAACATGAACTAAGTTTCGCGATGATGAAATAGCAATTATTTTTCCTCGTCTGTAGAGAATAGGGCGAAATTCGACAAAATATTCTGGGATCATTATTGGCTGAGAACACTATATTCGGCTGGCTTATTACAGGCCCTGTTCAGAAAACTTCATTGCAAGTTTTTTCCACCAGGGTTGAATTTTCTGAAGAAGATAATTTGAACCAAAATTTACTTAGATTTTGGGAATTGGAGGAAACCCCAAAGAGGAAAATATTGACATCTTTTGATAGGATTTGTGAAGAAAATAATAAGAAAACTACGCGACGCGACCACGAGGGTCGTTATATAGTGACACTACCATTCAAATCTGAATTTCCTCATTCCATTAACTTGGGCGTTTCTCCGCACAATGTTATGGTTCAATTTATAAGAAATGAGTCTTCGCTTCTGCGGAAACCTGAGGATAAAGCATTATATGATGATGTTATAAAAGAATATTTAACTTTAAATCATATGAAGCCAGTGTTGAATGATTTCGTTAATCCGTCATATTCCTGTTATCTTCATTCATTCATCGCATCCAAAATATATAAAAACCCAATTTTAATTACTCTTGAGAAATTTTAATTTAACACCAAAAGACTATTTGATTGAATTAGACTGCCTGCAATGGCTCGGGTACTCCAAGGCATTGGATGCATCTGGCAATCCTGGACGAGCAATTCGATTTTGTTTAGATTCCTCATGAAATAAATAGATAATTTCAATTCTGAGCACTGCATTTTTTTATTTTTTAACAAAAATTTCTTTGATTTTTAATTTATTTTATTAAGCTTCTTCCTTATTTACATTCACTAAGAAGTGATAGCGGGAAAAAATGTTCACGGGAACTTCACGATAACAATTTTCCCTCGAAGGGAATTAAAAATTTCATGGGAACATAAATTTCACTTGTTATTCGCGATTGGGGTGAATATATTTTTTTGCCTCAAAAAACAAACCCGATTACGGATCAAGTGGTCGAATTTCGACCACCGGGCGAGATCTTAGTAAAAACATATTTCTCTACACAATAATTTTCTCGTGTAGAAATTCATGCAGAGCTGCGTACTAGGCTTAATTAACACAAATTTGAATTTAATTTACTGTTGGTAATAACGTTTGATAGGATATAATAATGCAATAATATTTCAAATGTTGAGACTTGTGTTTGCTGGGATATAACAACCTCCACCTACCTTTTCATTTTCGTTTTTCTCTTGATGATTTGATGAAAACAACAACAAACAAGTTACAAGAAAACAAAAAACTTTCACAACCTTTTTTATTTAATTGTTGGCTCAATGTTATTGTTAACAGGTAAGAAGAAGAAGTATCTGTTGGTAAAGCCAAAACAGAAGAAAATTAATTGCATTTGCAATTTTTCTTCGAATCAAATGATGGCTGGTTGGTTGGTTAATGATCTTTAAAAAGCGCAACATAAAAATGCTCTAATTGAAATGATGCTGTTTGGCGTTCAAATGCTAGAAAGATTGATCACGATAATCGATAAAAAGTTTCAAGTACTCGTACAACAAAGTAAAATCGCTTAGTTAATAGAATTTGAAATGCAAACATTGGCGTAGATTGGCCAGTTTTGTGAGATGAGGATTAAGCATCTCCAAACAAATTTAAGAATTTAAGAAGCCACCTAACAATTGGTGAAACCAGAATACAGATGAGAACTGACGATGGAAAGCGTGGCGGCTTCCGAAAACAATGTTGTTTCCGTTCTGTTGTATTCCTTTGTTCCTTGGAATATTGATCTTGTCTGAATTTGAGAAATTTTTTGCTATCGATAGGACTTTCATTTGCATTCAATGAATTTAAATTAGTCCAATTTCGGGGAGATATGGAGATATTACAAATTGCAACAAAATGAAAAATATCTCGAAAAATAAGAAATAGCCACAAAGTTATACTTAAATACATACTTATGTAGTTATAAAGTTACCTCATGGGCAATTTAAGGGAGATTTAAAAATCGAAAGGAAGATATTCAGCTGCCCCCCAAAAAAGTTTGCTAGCTACTCTCGTGAATAAAAGCAATTAAAAGTGAATGAGTATATCTAGAGTTCTCAAACCGGTTTTCAGATTATTCGAAAAACTGGGTTTTCTCCAATTATTCGGGGTTTTTAAACAGGGTTTTCAAAAAGCACGGTTTTCAAGCAAAATCGAATATTTTAGTTTTTAATAAAAAAAATTTATATTATTTTGTTTAGATCTCAAGCGATTACTTTTAGTAATCAGCCAACAAAAGCTCTGAGCCACTATCCCATACGATTCATTCGTAGGAAAATCTGATAGAATTATCTCAGATTTTCCTGGTAATGAAACAAAGTGTATTATTTTTGCCGTACTATCATACAAAAAAGGTGCAAAAACACATGTTGCGGAAACGTTTGTTATTTTAAATTTTTCGTCAACTAATTTACAAGAATATATAAGAACCACATGTCGTTGCCTGAAACACAAAACACCCTAACTATTTTTCATTATTTCATTCGGTGAAGTCTAATTTTTTTGCAGTAGTGTATGTTGGTGAAATACACCGCAATTTATAAAAAAAAAGTCGTTTTCAGATTTTTTGTTAGTTAGGGCGTTTTGCGTTTTAGGTAGCAATATCTTAAACGTCTGTCTAATTAATAAATAAAGCAAACATTGCTTTTTTTTTTGCAAATTCAACTCTCATCGCATAGTTGAAAATCGGACTGACTTGTAAATAAATCTGTCATACTACATTTACACCAGAGTGAAATCTGGTAGATTTCAATTGAAATCTGTCGAAATCTATAGCGTTTACACAAGGGTTTTCAACATTTATCAATATTTCGTTTCCATATCAGAGACAGTTGTTTGAAATTTTTTTTATTTTGAAATGTCAAACTGCATAGAAAAAAACACCGTCAAATACAAAATAGCTGCTGCACACACCTTATAAAGTATATATTCTGGAACAGCGTAGTATTTTTTAGTACTAAATGAGCAAAAACACGGATGTATAACTAAAGAATAGTAGATTTTAGTAGATTTTGTCAAAATATAGTGGCGAAGTAGATTTCGTTTTGTATGGGAAATCTAGTAAAAAACAATTCGATTGAGCTCCAAATCTCGTAAGTACTAGATTTCGCTCTAGTACTTACGAGATTTGGAGCTACACACATATTCACTTTTAACACCTGAGTCTGATAGTGAATGACGGCTTTAAACAACACTTTTCTTTTAAAGACTATCATGTAGTTGATATAAATATACTTTAGTCATTGAGAAGAAAACAAATTTAGACTTATTTTATACCTCATTTCTGAAATTTGTATAAAAAAGACAAAACCGGTTATTCGAACCGGTTTTTAATAGAAACAACCGAAAACCGGGGTTTAAAAATGACGCTTTTTCGAATTATTCGAAAACCGGGTTTTTGTATTTGTCGAACATTTGAGAACTCTAAGTATATCTACATTCCTATGAACATACTTAATTATAGGACATTGTTTAATAAGTGTATAATTAGATATTGCTTTCGTATTTGAAAAATAAGAACAATGGATTGTTTCGTGTTTGTATTGTTTTTTTTAAATAATTTTACAGTAAAGATCAAAAGATTGTTAATTTTAAGCTAATTAAAGCTTAATTGTGTGTTGAAAATTTTTAATAAACTTAAAGTGAATATACTTCTTTTAGACACGGTCCAGCTCACGTGCGGTCATCGCTAGACCCCGCAAATGTTTTGGGAAACCTCATTAAAAGGACCGATCTTTAATATGAGAGGGGTAACAAAAAAAAATTTTTTCTGTGAGTCGCTTTAATGTACATATATCGTAGGATAAAATTGAAAAAATTCTCAGTCGAAATATATCACATTTTGCAACTGTTGTAGACAAACTGGCCAACATCAACGTTAATATGAACCCAAGTATGATTGAAGTAGATCTGCAATCTTGGTTGCTTGCAAAATTTACAAACTTGAATTTCTGTAATTTTCAAATCAACATTAAAAATTGTATGTTTTTTTAGTAAAGAACTCTAGACATTAATTGCATTTAACACCTTTTTAAATTACCATTCCATTTTTCGTTTATGTCCACAGAATATGCAATTGATTATCTTGTTTGTTTCTAAACATTTTAAATTAAATTAAAATATTTATAGATATTCTAGTTTAATCATTACCAAGTTCAGCAGGCTGTGGCTATTTTGTAATTGATTTATTTCATATAAAATTCTTTTTAAACACATTTGCACTTCACCGTTCTAAGTTTTAAACTTTACTTATAACTTTATGATTTATTTCTGCATTAACATTTGAAATTTCCCAATAATTCTTCTCAGAAGTGAAACGCGGTCAACATGCAATACAAATAATGCAGTCGGAACAACAACAACAACAACAACAAACACAACAACAACAACAACAACAACAATAAAACAATGCTTTTAAAATGCAAAAGCTTTACAATCACAGAATCCACAATAGCAATTCAATTGCAACATTGGGGCGAGAAAAAACCTTGTTTAATAACAACAGCAACAAACATGTGAATGGTAAAAAACAAAAAATACGTTAAGGCGGTTGAATTTTTAAATATTGTATTGTATATTTAATAACTATTAATTATTATTTTTTTTATCTTTCAATGAAACATACTTTTGTTCTCATTACCAAATATTTAGTATTTATGAATACGTTTACAGCGCCAATTTCATAGATTTAAAGCTGATATTTTTTTATATTTATTCAATTATAAATAATATTTTAATATTCAAACTGGATTTTTACTTATTTGTGCACTTTAAATTTATTTTGAATTTTAATTACATGATCAAATTTTATTCTTTTATGCTGTAGCTGCAAACACTTTGGTGCACGATAAACGAACGACTGGCCATTAAAATTGGCTTAAACTATTCAAACCAGCCAGCCATTCAGCCAACCCGTCAGCCAAACATTAAAACGTCTAAAGCTGGGCAGCTGAATTATATTTAAACCTGAACGCGAGCACTATTGTGTTTTCAGTTTCTTCTCCAATCGTTTGTTTTCGATAGTGAAAGAGAAAATTTC
The DNA here is from genome assembly GCA_956483635.1 of Panzeria rudis. Lineage (NCBI taxonomy): Eukaryota > Metazoa > Arthropoda > Insecta > Diptera > Tachinidae > Panzeria > Panzeria rudis. Next base: position 7,776,756 of record OY101448.1, on the reverse strand, counting down.
GTATGATTTAAAAAAAAGAGTCATTCGCCGTTATAAATATTTTTGTATTCACTCTTTTATCTCATAAAATTTTATGGGCAAGAGCTTTAAGGAATGCATTCTTTCAATTAAATTTAAGACTGATTATATACAAATAAGTTGCTGAAGATCCTTTAAAAATCATATTAATTATATTCTCTCTTCTACCGTTCATTCATGCTCTTAGTGCTTTTATATTAACTACGGTCCCGCCCGGTGGTCGAAATTCGACCACTTAATTCTAAACCAAGTTTGTTTGTAACCGGTTTTCTAATCGGTTTTTTTAGGGGAAAAATATATATTATGCATACTCGTATCTAGTAGGTATTCACTCGATTAATGTCTGCTCGATTAATCGGAAAATTGAAGTCATACAATGTTCGATCAAACAAAAATTTCCAATTTCGAGTAAAAATCTATTTGAGTAATTTAAGTCGATTAATCGAACAACTCGAGTAAAAATTTGTATGTAAATTTTCTTATTTTCGAATGCATTTTTGCAGATTTCTTAATCAAATCTGGCAAAATGTTTTAGTTTTATAAAAATTGCCATTCAATTCAATCGTTATGAGATACAGTTGGACCGCTTGATAGATAGGTAGATATTAAGGAATTAAGCAACAATCATAGGGCTAGGGAAAAATTGTTGTTACCTTGTAGCGAAGTTCAGAAATATTTCCATCGAGTAATAGCTATTTGCAACAAAAAAAAATATTTATAGTATTTTCAGTTTCTGTCCGATTTCCGTCTATTATGCTTGAAATCGAATAGACTATTCAATAAAATTATAAAAGCATGGACTTTGCTATTAATTGTTGTACAAAACAGCTTCTGAAATAACAGCTATCAGTGAAAATCATTCAAAATGTCATTAAATTTTTACTACGATCCACTTTAACTCACTTTTTGTCCGATCAAAGCACCAGGAGCTGGAAGAAAAAAGAAGCCAAATCGCCTTTTAAAAAAGGCTAGGAAAAGCTAGATTGCCAAAAATAAGAAGCTTAAAAGAGGTTAAACATTTTTTATATTATATTTTAGTTTTTAATAATGGTAACTTCAAGTTATTGCAAGATGCCATTATTGTAATGCTATTTTTCTACCAACACATGTATATTTCATTTTATCTTTTTCAAGCAGAATGGCTTCTCAAAGAATTTTAATCAACATTTTCTGATTCGCTGCAAGGGATAGTAGAAAGTAGTTGCGCAAACGCTTCTGTTCTTTATCTGTTCTGCATTGCACTGCATTGTAGGAAATTTGATCCTTTTATTGAACAAAATTAATTTGTTGCAAAATGTCTAAGCCGATTTATATTATTTTTGGACTCGGCCCTTAGAAGATTTTCTCGTAGGTCCTTAAATTTTTTCATCATGCACTCTCACGAATACAACACTTCTGATCACTAACACTTACGTTCTGTTTTGAAAATTTTAAAATTTCCTTACCGATACACTCACTGATTGTATAAAATATTTTTTTAAAGCTCCTCGCTTTAAATATATTGAATAATTATGAGTTTCGCATGCACTAGCTACTCAGAAAAATTCGCTTCTTGAAGATATTTGAAAGTATTTACATCTGAAATAAATTACGTTCAGCTGCTTGCTGATTGTCCTAGAGAGTTCTAAAGTTTTATAGCTCTCAGTTGCAGCAATTTGTAATTAAAATCAAACTCCAATTCATAATTCTATTAGCCCATCTTAAGGTCACTTAAATTTTGCCGATCTTATCGATCTAATAGACGAACTCATCAAGATATTAAAATAATACGGACGTTTGACATTATTTACCATTTATTTATTATATATTAAAATTTATTATTAGAAATGTTGAAAGGTAGGAAAATGGCAGATGTAATTAAATTTAATTTGAGGCTAAATGAAAAATTAAAAAAGACTAAATAAAGGCCACGAAGCCTCGAATTCTAAAAGATGAAAAAGAGGCTAAATCTAGCAAGGGAAAAGGCTAAACTGGCAACGCTGCAAATAAGTGATATTACAAGTGACAAGATATTATTTTATTCGAACCAGCCTTTAACGCTGAATGGAGTTTTAAAGCGATGTATACATTGAAAAACAGAAATGAGCGATTATCTGGACAATGACCGAAATGAAAAAAAAAATAGTTTTTCTCATGCTCTGCACACCCTAATGATCTTAACAAAATGCAATACAAACTTTAAACATTCCAGAAGTAAAAATTTGCAAAGCAGTGTTATTTAATGAATTACCCTGCAAAAAGTGAAACGAAAATATAATAATAAAATGTTTCCCAAAGCAAAAACTTGTCAAAGCGATGCATTTAAATAGCGTATTATTTTAGATGATCAACTGTTTTCATTAATAAAATATATAAAATGGCATTAAAACTTGATTTTTTTTAAATTTTCCAGACAAAAATTAGAAAAACCGAGTAAATTCAAAATGTTTTCGATTAACTCAAATAATTTTTAAACAAAAAATTTACTCTAACAACTCGAGCAAAATAAAAACTTTACTCGATTGTTCAAGTAATTTAAAAACCTAAATGTTCGATTAATTGATTAATCGAACAATTGAAAAGTCGATTAAAATGAATAGTCTAATATCTAGAGAAATATATGTACCCTTTTAAACCATATATGTTTCATCAATATTGGTGGGCAATAAAATACTTAAAATTGTACGACAAAATATTGTTTGCCCTATTTATATATATATATATATATATATATATATATATATATATATATATATATATATATATATATATATATATATATATATATATATATATATATATATATATATATATATATATATATATATATATATATATATATATATATATATATATATATATATATATATATATATATATATATATATATATATATATATATATATATATATATATATATATATATATATATATATATATATATATATATATATATGCACTAGTGTAGCCAACGGTCGACTCAATCGACCGCATTCTAGAAATATTTAAAAAAAAGTTAATATATACATATATGCACATAAATATGTACGCCAGAATTTCATTTTAATTCTCTTTTTTTATAATGTTCAGTACTCAGTATTCGTTTTTAGATGTTAAGTAATGTGCGTCATCTACTGTTGCTAATATTTTAAATCTTTTGAAAGCTTCTATTGTAGAAAATTGTATTCTAATTATAAATTTGATCGGAATTGCATCCGATACTCCAATACGAAGATAAAAATAATTTAGTTATGAGTTATAAAGCTAAAAATATATTGCAAAGTTATATAAATTATGGTCAAACAAATAGAAAAAATATCATGTGTAATTTTTCTTCATATGTGTAATTTTAAACCCGGTAGTGTGTAATTTCTGATTTCTTTATTGGCAACACTGCTTGATTTACTCTATTTTGTATATTTGCTTTTTATTTGTGCAAAAACAATAGAATATTTACTTGTGTGTTTTACTTGTAGCTGAGAAGAGAACATGCATTTGTTTATTGGTGTTAGTAAGAATTTGATTGTCGTATTAATCCTAAAGTACTGAACTGATTTAAATAAAATTAAGATTGTCCAGTTCTATGTAAAAAACCCTTTAAAACGTATAAATCTTTCCAAAATGGTTTCAGTATTACGGGCATAAAAGAGATCTAAAAAAACGTGTTTGTCTAATTAATTTTATAAGTATATAAAGGGTCCGCCAGATAACTTTTTTTTTAAATGCTATAAAAAAAACTACTGAATATTTTCTCAAATTTCTTTTTTTATTTGAAAGTACAATCCTTCCGGTTAATAATGAAAAATAATTTCATTCAAATGGCTGCCTCGGCTGGCCATGCAGTAGCCTACACGATCGGTCCAATTTTTAAGCACATTATCGATTGTGTGCAGCTGTATTTCACCAATGGCTTCACGAATATTGTCCTTTAAAGCGTCAATTGTCTCTGGCTTATCGGCGTAACACTTATCTATGACGGCACCCCACAAATAATAGTCCAACGGTGTCAATTCGCAGCTCCCAGGTGGCCAAACGACATCAGCTCTGCGGCTGATAATGCGATCTTCAAAAACAGGGCGCAAAACATTGAGTGTAGCTTCGGCTGTGTGGCACGTAGCACCGTCCTATTGAAACCAAATGTTGCCAATATCCTCCTCTTCAATTTTTGTAAACAAAAATTCGTTCAACATGGCCCGATAACGATCGCCATTGACTGTAACGGCCACTCCTTGCTCATTTTCGAAGAAAAATGGCCCAATTATGCCTCTGGACCAAAATCCGCACCAAACAGTGACTCGTTTTGGGTGCGTCGGCTTTCAATGTATGCGTGCGGGTTTTCTGTGCCTCAAATGCGACAATTTTGATTGTTTACATACCCGCCAAGATCAAAATGAACTTCATCTGAAAAGTTGATTTTTTTGGCAAAATCGGCATCTTCTGTAAGACGATCGCAGGCCCACTTAGCGAAGCGAAAACGCAGCGTTGTTCAAGCGTATACACAATCATATTCGTTCAGCGGAAGGATAAAACTAATTATCTGTCAAATCAGACATGAGCTAAGTGTTACCATTCACGAAATAACTAGTTGAAAAAAAAACGTTAGATGGCGGACCCTTTAGAAGATACAGTACTTCCGTGCGAGACCAATCCTTCACATTTTTAGACTTCGGAACAAGCGAAGAATGTCAACAATATTGAAAATTGAACAAATATAAACATACATATAGGACATTCCACGCCGAGTCGGACGGTCTGAAAAAATTTCTTTATTTACCCAAATTTGTAATATTTTTTAGTACCCCTCAAAAATTTTGAGCTTCTTGGTTACACTTTTAAAGATACATATTAAATATAAAAAAAATCACTTAGTTTTAGTTTTTTTGCTCAAAAGTTTCTTAACAATGGTTTAAATAGGAAATTAAAAAAAATTATTTAGATATTTAACAGAAAAAAAATTAACAAAAAAATATTAATTTATTTCTTTATTTTGAGGTTTGTGCTTGAAATGTTAAATAATGTTTTAGAAAATTACTGTGTTTCGATTTTTTTTCAAAATTTGTTTTTTTTAACTTCTCTTCATCCAACAGTCTTAAGCCCGGTGCGGACGTGGGCCTTTCATAACTACTATTTTTTCCATTTTAGAAAATTAAAAAAAAATCTATAAAGCGTAAGAAATCTTGCCCGCTACATCGCCGCTGAAAGGTAGTTTGTTGCCCCTTTTTTAAGAAAGCGGTAAAATGACCCATACAGCGAAGAGTTAGAGGGTTAAGATGCTCTCGCCGCCCGCTGCCGCATGCCGCGAACATTGGCCTTCCACTATAATAAGGGAGATTATATCTTAAATGTAAAGATTACAATATTTCCTATGCCGATTCATAATAATAATGTGCAAAAGGGGCTGGGGGCGACTTTAACTCCTCCTAAAATGAAAGTTCAAAGCTTCACAGCCTATCCCAACATTTTAAAGACTTCATTCCTTTGCATCAATGCATTTACGACAAACATAATAAAATTTTAACTGGCCATATAAGAAAAGTAACTTATGAAACGTGATCTGCATGTCAGCACTAAAAAACAAACTGAAAGAAAGAAAAGCTCAGCACACAAACTTAAAACAATTACAACAACCCCACAAGGTAAAAAGCACATGTACATATGTACATAATTAATAATATACCTATATACATATGTATGTATGTACATACAAACATATTGTTACGTTTTTAGTCCTTTACATAAAAACGGTTTTATTATTTTCACAGGATTCGTTGAATTGCAATAAAATAAAACACGGATATTTATTTTACAAATAAATTCTCAGTAACACTTTATTTATTACTTTAAAAACACGTACAACTAAACGCGATGTACACACTAACTATTCTTGGCGATGTTTACTCGTCTAAGTTTAGAAACACACTTCTCTCTGTCGTCTGGCAGCCTCCCCTTATATAGTAAATTATAAAACCTTCTGGTAACTTCGCTAACTTTCTGGAATGTAGTTGTCTCTTTTCATCTTTAAGTATACGGCATGATCATTTGGTCTTGCTATAGTGTAGTGTATGTGCGTGTGTAGATGCATGAGATTCTTCTCCTGTTTGTTTATCTTCGCACACACACATACTCTAATGTTCGCAACTTAACAAATTACGCTGTCATCAAGTCTACATCTCTTGCAGTTTAAGTTTAATGTCACTGTTTGTAATTGCGATTAAGCAGTCTCGAATAATCTTGAAAGTTCTAGCTACCGTTTCCTGAAGATTCCGGAAACTTCCATTTTCCGTTATTTTGAATTCTATTGGCAGTTGTCGAGTGATGCCAAGTTTAATTGTGGTACTTGGTTGCCAGGTTTTGATTTTATTACAGTGATTTAGGGGTATAAAGCAGATAATGATCGGGTTGTCAGTTTGTGTCGTTACATTTGAATCTGCATTTTCATTTCGTAACACTGCCGCCCACTTAAGCCTGTTCGTCCCGAATAGGCACACAATCACCTTTTCCATAGTGCGCCAGTGGTTCAAACTTAATTTTTGTCTTCCGTCCAATGTACTGCTCTATCATGTGTACGACGTCATTCATCCTTTCGATGATACCACGGATCTCTGCTTCCAACTTGTAGTTATCCCATGACAGTCTCTTTTCCGTGCTATAAGCGTGTGTACCACATCCACTGGGTACTGATCGATTATAATTATTAGCTGAGTACATGTGACTATTTCTGTTGTAATCTGTTCCTTTGCCGGTAGATGAACTGAAGACTTCTTTACTTGTACCGGGCGAAGTGTAGCTGTAACTACTTCCTTTACGCGCAGATCTTGCAGAGGCTGGAGTGGCATCAAATCTCATCGGAGAGCGTGTATCGTCATACCCTGGGCCTTTATTACCTTTACGTTCATTAATACTGCACTCATTGGCACCACGTTGTCTTATACCTTTTATGAAACCATCACGCGCCGCAGAAATTTGCAATTGTTGACGTTTAATTTCTCGAAGCTCTATTTCTAGCTTCTCACGCTCTAATTTTTGGCGCTCCCGTTCCAAGCGTAATGATTCAGCCTCTCGTTGCAAACGTTTTCGTTCCACAGCCAATTTCGTACGCTCCTCAGCTAGTTGGGCTTCCTTCAGGCGCAGACGCTCTCTTATTTCTTTATGCCGTCTGTCTTCGTTACGTGCTTTAGGTTGATGACACTGCTCCTGTTGTCGCTCTTGATAACAGTCATCACAACGAGACTTTTGATGACTCTTCCATTTATTATTCCATGATGGCGAGACAGATTTTGTTTGCTTTCTTGTTGCGTTGCAGTTGCGCTGGATATGGCCTTTCTCTCCGCAGCTATAGCATTTTATTCGCACTTTGTTTTTATTTAAAGCCAATGCTTGCACTACTGCCTCTTTGATGTCCTTTTCCCAATTAGCTTCTTTCTCGGTAATCACCTCCAGATTTCGGACCATATACGCTTGCGGCTTAGAAATTATCCTTGCGGTCTCCTGTGCTAAAGCATATGTCACAGTTTCTATAAAAGTAGGCTTCGGTGTCGCATATACTGCATACCTCACGTCAGGATCACTAATGCCACGCAATAAGGAATCAATTTTCAGCTGCTCCAGCAATGGGTGATTTTCGCCAGGATAAGATAGTTGCACCAACCGTTCGATTTCCATTGCGAAATCTTGTAGGGACTCATTGGGCTTCTGTCCTCTACATCGCAATTCCATACGGTATATATCTCGCTTATGTTCGCCACCATATTTCCGCTGCAGTGCCGCCATTATGTCATCAAAATTATTTCTGCAGCTCCCTGGTACGGTTTCAAGTACTTCTGCTGCGGCTCCTTTTAAGGCCAAAATCAGCTCTATGGCCTTTTCTTCACTGTTCCAACCATTTTTGCTGGCAACTGTTTCGAACTGGAACTTGAAGATGTTCAAAGGTGCGCTGCCATCGAAACAAGGCGTCTTTACTCTGCTGGAAGCCTCTGGAATAAATCGCACTGGTCCGCCTTGGCACTGGAGACTACTCACTGTTATTTGTAGCTCGTGGAGTTTCTCATTTACATCTCTTTCTAAGTCTGAGAGTTTCCCGTCAAATTTGTTGACTTGTACTTCAATGCCATCTACTCTTCTATTTATGGCCTCAGAAATTTCTTGAAGTTTCTCATTTGTGGCCTTAGATGTTTCTTGAACTTCAGCAAGCATTCTCTCATTGTTGGCTCTAGATGTTTCTTGAACTTCAGCCAGCATTCTCTCATTGTTGGCTCTAGATGTTTCTTGAACTTCAGCCAGCATTCTCTCATTGTTCACTCTAGATGTTTCTTTAACTTCTTGAAATTTTTCCATCATAGCGGCGAACATTGTGCTTAAATCCATGTTGCTTGTCGTGGCACGAGTACATACCTCTATTTCCTCTTTATCCTCAAATTCGTATGTCCCGATGTCGATGCCACGCTGCTTGAACTCATCTATCAGCCTCTTCTGAAGTTCCACTTTATTGCCTGTTGTTGGCAGTTCCAGCTTACTCAGCTCTTTTTTTAGCTGCTCAACTTTTAGCTCTTCAAACTTCATGGCTTCTATTTTTTTAATGTCCTTTTGTAATTTTTATTTTAATTAATAATGTTTTTTTTTATTTTTTATTAATGTCCTTTTTATTATTATTAATGTCCTTTTTATTAATTAATAATGTCCTTTTTTTATTTTATTAATTAATAATGTCCTTTTTATTTTGCAGTCCCACTTCTGACACCAATTGTTACGTTTTTAGTCCTTTACATAAAAACGGTTTTATTATTTTCACAGGATTCGTTGAATTGCAATAAAATAAAACACGGATATTTATTTTACAAATAAATTCTCAGTAACACTTTATTTATTACTTTAAAAACACGTACAACTAAACGCGATGTACACACTAACTATTCTTGGCGATGTTTACTCGTCTAAGTTTAGAAACACACTTCTCTCTGTCGTCTGGCAGCCTCCCCTTATATAGTAAATTATAAAACCTTCTGGTAACTTCGCTAACTTTCTGGAATGTAGTTGTCTCTTTTCATCTTTAAGTATACGGCATGATCATTTGGTCTTGCTATAGTGTAGTGTATGTGCGTGTGTAGATGCATGAGATTCTTCTCCTGTTTGTTTATCTTCGCACACACACATACTCTAATGTTCGCAACTTAACAAATTACGCTGTCATCAAGTCTACATCTCTTGCAGTTTAAGTTTAATGTCACTGTTTGTAATTGCGATTAAGCAGTCTCGAATAATCTTGAAAGTTCTAGCTACCGTTTCCTGAAGATTCCGGAAACTTCCATTTTCCGTTATTTTGAATTCTATTGGCAGTTGTCGAGTGATGCCAAGTTTAATTGTGGTACTTGGTTGCCAGGTTTTGATTTTATTACAGTGATTTAGGGGTATAAAGCAGATAATGATCGGGTTGTCAGTTTGTGTCGTTACATTTGAATCTGCATTTTCATTTCGTAACAATATTGTTACGAAATGAAAATGCAGATTCAAATGTAACGACACAAACTGACAACCCGATCATTATCTGCTTTATACCCCTAAATCACTGTAATAAAATCAAAACCTGGCAACCAAGTACCACAATTAAACTTGGCATCACTCGACAACTGCCAATAGAATTCAAAATAACGGAAAATGGAAGTTTCCGGAATCTTCAGGAAACGGTAGCTAGAACTTTCAAGACTATTCGAGACTGCTTAATCGCAATTACAAACAGTGACATTAAACTTAAACTGCAAGAGATGTAGACTTGATGACAGCATAATTTGCTTAAGTTGCGAACATTAGAGTATGTGTGTGTGCGAAGATAAACAAACAGAAGAAAAATCTCATGCATCTACACACGCACATACACTACACTATAGCAAGACCAAATGATCATGCCGTATACTTAAAGATAAAAAGAGACAACTACATTCCAGAAAGTTAGCGAAGTTACCAGAAGGTTTTATAATTTACTATATAAGGGGAGGCTGCCAGACGACATGGAGAAGTGTGTTTTTAAACTTAGACGAGTAAACATCGCCAAGAATAGTTAGTGTGTACATCGCGTTTAGTTGTACGTGTTTTTAAAGTAATAAATAAAGTGTTACTGAGAATTTATTTGTAAAATAAATATCCGTGTTTTATTTTATTGCAATTCAACGAATCCTGTGAAAATAACAAAACCGTTTTTATGTAAAGGACTAAAAACGTAACAATTGGTGTCAGAAGTGGGATTGCAAAATAAAATAAAAAAAACATTATTTGTAAAATAAAAAAAAAAAAAAAAAATAGAAGCCATGAAGTTTGAAGAGCTAAAAGTTGAGCAGCTAAAAAAAGAGCTGAGTAAGCTGGAACTGCCAACAACAGGCAATAAAGTGGAACTTCAGAAGAGGCTGATAGATGAGTTCAAGCAGCGTGGCATCGACATCGGGACATACGAATTTGAGGATAAAGAGGAAATAGAGGTACGTACTCGTGCCACGACAAGCAGCATGGACTTAAGTACAATGTTCGCCGCTATGATGCAAAAATTTGAAGAAACATCTAAAACCACAAATGAGAAATTTGAAGAAACATCTAGAGTGAACAATGAGAGAATGCTGGCTGAAGTTCAAGAAACATCTAGAGCTAACAACGAGCGACTGCTAGCTGAAGTTAAGGCTGAAGTTCAGGAAATATCTAAGGCCACAAATGAGAAGCTAGTGGAAATTTCTGAGGTCATAAATAGAAGAGTAGATGGCATTGAGGTACAAGTCATCAAATTTGACGAGAAACTCTCAGAACTAGAGAATAAACTTCATAGCCTAGAAATTGGTGGCGTCGAAGTGCATGTAAAAGATGTGGACGAGAAATTGCATGACTTGGAAGCAAAAATTGTTAATCTTCAGTGTCAAGGAGGGCCAGTGAGAGTTATTCCAGAGGCTTCCAGCAGAGTAAAGACGCCTTGTTTCGATGGCAGCGCACCTTTGAACATCTTCAAGTTCCAGTTCGAAACAGTTGCCAGCAAAAATGGTTGGAACAGTGAAGAAAAGGCCATAGAGCTGATTTTGGCCTTAAAAGGAGCCGCAGCAGAAGTACTTGAAACCGTACCAGGGAGCTGCAGAAATAATTTTGATGACATAATGGCGGCACTGCAGCGGAAATATGGTGGCGAACATAAGCGAGATATATACCGTATGGAATTGCGATGTAGAGGACAGAAGCCCAATGAGTCCCTACAAGATTTCGCAATGGAAATCGAGCGGTTGGTGCAACTATCTTATCCTGGCGAAAATCACCCATTGATAGAGCAGCTGAAAATTGATTCCTTATTGCGTGGCATTAGTGATCCTGACGTGAGGTATGCAGTATATGCGACACCGAAACCTACTTTTATAGAAACTGTGGCATATGCTTTAGCACAGGAGACCGCAAGGATAATTTCTAAGCCGCAAGCGTATATGGTCCGAAATCTGGAGGTGATTACCGAGAAAGAAGCTAATTGGGAAAAGGACATCAAAGAGGCAGTAGTACAAGCATTGGCTTTAAATAAAAACAAAGTGCGAATAAAATGCTATAGCTGCGGAGAGAAAGGCCATATCCAGCGCAACTGCAACGCAACAAGAAAGCAAACAAAATCTGTCTCGCCATCATGGAATAATAAATGGAAGAGTCATCAAAAGTCTCGTTGTGATGGCTGTTATCAAGAGCGACAACAGGAGCAGTGTCATCAACCCGAAGCACGTAACGAAGACAGACGGCATAAAGAAATAAGAGAGCGTCTGCGCCTGAAGGAAGCCCGACTAGCTGAGGAGCGTACGAAATTGGCTGTGGAACGAAAACGTTTGCAACGAGAGGCTGAATCATTACGCTTGGAACGGGAGCGCCAAAAATTAGAGCGTGAGAAGCTAGAAATAGAGCTTCGAGAAATTAAACGTCAACAAATGCAAATTTCTGCGGCGCGTGATGGTTTCATAAAAGGTATAAGACAACGTGGTGCCAATGAGTGCAGTATTAATGAACGTAAAGGTAATAAAGGCCCAGGGTATGACGATACACGCTCTCCGATGAGATTTGATGCCACTCCAGCCTCTGCAAGATCTGCGCGTAAAGGAAGTAGTTACAGCTACACTTCGCCCGGTACAAGTAAAGAAGTCTTTAGTTCATCTACCGGCAAAGGAACAGATTACAACAGAAATAGTCACCTGTACTCAGTTAATAATTATAATCGAGCAGTACCCAGTGGATGTGGTACACACGCTTATAGCACGGAAAAGAGACTGTCATGGGATAACTACAAGTTGGAAGCAGAGATCCGTGGTATCATCGAAAGGATGAATGACGTCGTACACATGATAGAGCAGTACATTGGACGGAAGACAAAAATTAAGTTTGAACCACTGGCGCACTATGGAAAAGGTGATTGTGTGCCTATTCGGGACGAACAGGCTTAAGTGGGCGGCAGTGTTACGAAATGAAAATGCAGATTCAAATGTAACGACACAAACTGACAACCCGATCATTATCTGCTTTATACCCCTAAATCACTGTAATAAAATCAAAACCTGGCAACCAAGTACCACAATTAAACTTGGCATCACTCGACAACTGCCAATAGAATTCAAAATAACGGAAAATGGAAGTTTCCGGAATCTTCAGGAAACGGTAGCTAGAACTTTCAAGACTATTCGAGACTGCTTAATCGCAATTACAAACAGTGACATTAAACTTAAACTGCAAGAGATGTAGACTTGATGACAGCATAATTTGCTTAAGTTGCGAACATTAGAGTATGTGTGTGTGCGAAGATAAACAAACAGAAGAAAAATCTCATGCATCTACACACGCACATACACTACACTATAGCAAGACCAAATGATCATGCCGTATACTTAAAGATAAAAAGAGACAACTACATTCCAGAAAGTTAGCGAAGTTACCAGAAGGTTTTATAATTTACTATATAAGGGGAGGCTGCCAGACGACATGGAGAAGTGTGTTTTTAAACTTAGACGAGTAAACATCGCCAAGAATAGTTAGTGTGTACATCGCGTTTAGTTGTACGTGTTTTTAAAGTAATAAATAAAGTGTTACTGAGAATTTATTTGTAAAATAAATATCCGTGTTTTATTTTATTGCAATTCAACGAATCCTGTGAAAATAACAAAACCGTTTTTATGTAAAGGACTAAAAACGTAACAATATGTACGTACATAGGTAAAATTTAGCAAAATTCTCCCACAAAAAAGTACAAAATCATAAAATTATGTTCATATGTATGTAAGTACGTAAGTATTAGGGAGGCCAGTCCTGAAATCCCAATCCCGAAAATCCCGGCATTTTTTGGGATTGATACATCCCGAATCCATAAGCCTGGCTTGGAATACCTATGTAGAATTAGTTATACAAAAAGCCTCTAGAGTTGTGCTGGATGCACCTCGATGAAGTATGAGCTAGGGATAGGCAAGTGATAAAGATATATCGATATATTTTTAAATATCGACCGGCTTCGATATATATCGAATAAAAATATCGATATTTCGATATATATCGATATTTTTTCAAACATGACTATTCGTACATAATACCATTTTTTTTTTTTAAATTAAACACAAAAAGTACTTTTCTTATAAATAATTAACCCGCAAAGAGTCATTTTCTAACTTCCTTACTGTTTCAACAATATTTCATGGAACGTACATCAAGAAAATCATGCTCAAAGAAAAAAATTTTCTCGCATACACAAAATATTATAAGTAAAACAAAAAATTTTGTTAAAAATATTCTATTTAATGAAGATTGTGTCGAATTAAAAAAAACTGAACGAAAAACAAGAGTGGAGCTAAAAAAATATCGAAATTGATACTGTCGATATATTTGGAAAAAATATCGATATATTGCAATTAAAAATATCGACGATATATATCGATATATTTTTGAGAAAATATCGATATATCGATACTTTTGCCCATCCCTAGTATGAGCCCTAAAATTATCATGTAGATTTATGAAATTATATGGATATGTTCTGTATCCATGCAGAATGAAAATGTTCGAAGTTACCAAACCATTTCTGTTGCAAATTATTATTTATATGTATGTATGTAACAACAATGCTATGACAACTCCGAACCCTTTTATTCTGCAAGTAATGCAGAAATTGCCTGAATATCGGACCGACTATCACGTACGCGTACGTCGCGATTGTATGGTGGCCGAGAGCTCGGCTGGTTGTAGAAGCTACTAAGCTATGCAAGGTCAAGATGTTGGCATATCTTCTTGCTACCGCTGTAATGCGGATATGTCTAGCCTTTGCCATTCAGCCCTTAATTAGTCCAACGCCTATTCAGGTCTTCATAAGATCCTCTGCAGCAGCGGCTGCTTACAGGATGACTCTTGGAAGCTCTGGGGGGTTACTCTGTATTGCGATGCAAAAGGAAAACTGTTCGCATTTGTATGTTATTTACATTACAGTGCGAAAGCTTTTCTTTCGTTTCGAATTACAGAGTAACCCCCCTGTTCATTGTGATGGCAGCAAGCATTCATCGATCCTGAGTACAATATCTCAAAGAGAACTATAAGCTCTGCCGAATGACAGCATAAACCATGAACTGAGGCTCGTGAAAATATTATGTTACCTTTCCACTTAGGGCACTCAAGTCTAGGTTCCCATGTGGATTCCAGAAATATACTACGGTGGTTTGAGAATAGATCGAAAACCTGGTATTACTGTGCGAGTCTTTGGGCCCATTGTTAAAATATCTGTTTCGATGTGCAAATAACCTACGGTATTTCCTATTGAAATTGGGACAATTCCAACATGTGCCGTCATTATTTTAAATAAAAGTCCTAAGGGCTCAAATAAAGCTATCTTTTCGGATAGCCCAGCAGCTCTGTAATCTCTTCTTTCATGGAAATTATCATCAGAGCTTGTGCTATAGTACTTTGACTAACTACAAAAGCTATAAATAGGTAACAAAACTTTGATTTAGTGATTACCTGGTCATAGTGGACTCAGAGCATTTTTGTGGCGTCATTTGGTCAACGGATAACTCAGTAATAGAGGGAAATGAAATTTCAGTTGCTAATGCTGACTTTAGACATGTTTTTTACATATGGCTTGTCAGGTATGTGAGACATATGTAACGTCGCATGTTTGTCAAAATTGTCAATTTACAGACGGTTTAGAATTTTTGCTTTCACACGTACATGTGCAATTACATCTGACATAACATCTGAGTGTTCACAACAGCTGAGTTTTTGCACAATTTTCATAAATATATAAAGCGGCCTATGCTTTTTAATATTTGTTCACTTAAACCACACTTTTGTTAATTCAATACAGCTGATGTCATATGCCTTGTCAGATGAAAATAGAACACGCTCTAAGTGCAAATTTTTCATATAACTTTGCTTCTGTAAATGTCATCTGACAATGTTTCATATGTTTCACACGGCATGTATAGCTTTTGCAGTGGGAAATTTTACAAGTCAGATGTAAAATACATGTCGTCTAAAGTCAGCATAAGGGAGCAATATCATTGTTTTATCTAATTTATTTTCTATGATCCTAGTTTAATGAATTAGCTTTTTAACGTCTTGTAACGTCCTTTTTCCCAAATTTATATTTTACTATTCAGTAAAATATTAAAATGTGTATTAAAATACACTAAAATTAGCTTTTCTTCCTTAATATTTTATAGTTGTTATTAAGAATACACACAATGAAAATATTTTACTCTATAAATTGAGTATTCTATTTTCAAAGAAAATATTGCCAAATTTTCCTGACAGTGAAAACAACACTGAACAATGTTGCCACCACATCACACAATTGAGGAGCTTAAAGGGCATAATACAGAATCAATCAGCTTGATGTCAGATTCGTGTACGTGTGCTTGACGAAAAATCAAAACCAAGTAGATTTTCCATCAAGCGTCGTCGGTGTCACTAATACTAACGAAATTTCACACATACTATTACCACGCTTGTCCAGCATGTTGACTGTGTATATTGCCCTTAAAAGCAAAGAGGTACAAATGCAAAAAAGAAAATGCTGAGTAATTAAGCTTCGAAGTTTTTTGTTCCCATGCATTTCATGCACAATATTTGCTGAAGTCATCGTACAGTTAAAGTTTTTTGTAGAGCGATAGATATTGGTATTAAGCGCGGATGATAAAGTTGGTACAATTGTACTTTTTTTTAGTACTATTGGAAGCAAAAAAGTACGATAGTACCCCGTGACTCATTTGATACTATTTACAAATTTTCCCAACTTGTTGGGTGGTATCCATTGATTATTCAATAATTATCTCTACTTTGGCCCTTAACTTAATTCTCTCTTAAGTCTACTTAGGCGGTTATTTCGTGAGTGGATTTGTGTACTTATTTAAGGAGAATACATAGCAGGTGGTCTTGAGACAACTGCTTATAATATTTGCTTGTTAGTGTGCAAGCCAAATATCAACAGCGATGCTGATGGAGTAGCTTAATGTCAAACTCCATATTCTATAAACAAATCATTGGTTTTCTTGAATAAAGGCGTATGTCTTAACACTGATCTTTTCAGTAGAGCAAAAACAAAATATTTCTGAAATTGTGTCCACGGTATGAACATCTTTGACTTTTTTAACACTCGGCATATATTTGCCAAAATAATTTTGTGTAAAAATTTCAGACAAAAATAACGTAATAACGAGATCCTACTAGAGAGGTGGCATAAAACCGTATATGTCGACACAAATAACATTTACTAAGCAAATTGAACAAAATATTTAAAAAGATTTCAAAATGTATTTAGATAGTAACATCCTATTTTGTGTGTTTAATTAAATAATCCATCACAGAGGAATACTTAAGTCGTTATATCTGAAAATTTATGGAATAAATATAGAAGTCAGGTTGTTGTGCATGAAAAATATGGAAACTACTCCATGATATCCCGAACATTTTTACTCTCATGGAAAGAGCGCTAAAAATAGAGATATTTCGCATTAATAACTTAAAATCGACGTAAGTCGACATACGCATTTATTCAAGAACACCACTGAAATGTCTGATTTCAAATTTTAATCGAAGAAATGTCTTGTTTATCCATTGTGAACGAATTAAAATTTTTTTTAGCAAACTTTAAGTTTATAAGAATAAAGAAATTAGAAAGTAGGTTCCTTGTCATATGGCAGAAGTGAAGTTTCATTAAGAATTGACATTTAAATTATTTGATTTTTGGCACCATTATTTCAAAAAGAATTTATCAAAAATATTTGTAGAAAACAAAGTCATATTTGGTTCTTTGACACAATGATCACATAAAATCAATCAAAATCGAGTGGCGTACTTGGTTGCAACAATTGAAAAAGATTTTAGTACTATTTGAGCCGAAAAAGTACTATTTTAGAGGCTCATTGGTACGAAATGAATTTTTTCATTTATCATCCCTGGTATTAAGTGTTGATTCCTGCATATAACTCAATTTTTATAGTTTTGACACTTTAACCCTTTTGATTCTTCACCCCCTCAATTGTCGTAATTGTACTATAAAAATCAAGTCTTTTGATATTTGCCAATATATTGTGCGACCTTCGAATATTACATACACATTGGGGATATTATTGTACAATACGAAAAATTGCATAATTATATTGCAAGTGGGTGGGCCGGGCCGCTTTAGCTCTAAAAAATAGAAAACTACAAAAGTCTGGAAAAATATTACTCCTAGAGGATTTAATTTTTCTAAATCGAGTAATTTTAAATCGGTTCAATTTACAGAACAGGCAGTATTGAGATATGACCTTTCTATATTAAGGTAACGATATACACTTTAGATTTTTGTTGAAGGGGAATATGTTTTTATTACAAAAATAAAATCGTCTGAAATAGCTTATCGTACTGCCCTCGTAGGATTACAATAGTACAAGCGATTTGTGTTTAGGAGTTAATGCCTGCACGACTTTTACTTACCAAGAGTGGACGGACGGGTAATTGAAAAGCTGCTGGTTGGTGCTTAAATAAATACGGGATTTAAAAATTAAATACTCGCTGGTATCATTTTAACTGGAAGTGCAGCATGATGGAGGGTATGAATAACCACTTATCACCTATTGTTATTGATGTTGTTTTAAATTAACTAAAAGAAATTTGAAGAAGAAAAAACGTAACGTTTTATGTTATATTTATACTCAAGTTCAGGTCTGCATACTAACTTGATTTCAAGTTTAAAGAAAATAATGAAATGAAAAGGCCAAATAAATACAAGTGAAATTTCTTGTTACGAGTATTTTTTGGGCATTTGTACAAAATCTAATGAGCTTTATATACATACATATGTATGTATGTATGTATGTATGTATGTACATAGTTTGTTAGAAAAAATGTTTGTAAGCGACATATTAAATTATTTTTAGCTGATCGCTGTTAAAGCTGTTTTAAATAAAAAAGTGTGGTACAAATACGATTTACGGCTGCACATATATCCCCGCTCGAAGGGAAATCGCCTAAGGCGATGTACAATCGCCAATATTTGGGTATATTCTGTATTTCATGTGGAATGAAAATGTGCGGAACTATCAAAGCATTGTTGTTGCCAATTCCACATGAAATACAGAACATACCGGATTTTCTCATTGTGACCGATATCATTAATTTGGAACGATTGTCATCCGATGTCAAATTTGGTTTGTAAACAGACCGGTTTCGGCTATGTGCCATCTTCAGTGTTCTATTGAATATTTATTTAGGATTTAGTATTCAATAGAACACTGAAGATGGCACATAGCCGAAACCGGTCTGTTTACAAACCAAATTTGACGTGGGATGACGGAAAATCGTTCCAAATTCAAAAAAAAAAACCCCGTCGGAAGAAAAACACAACACTCGATATCATTAATGTTGATAAATTTGTTGTAAAAAATATTTTGTTTTTAAATAAAAAAAAATTAAAATCAGAAATCAAGTAAAATACCAATTTTTATCAATATTGACCTTTTATTCCATGTAAATATCTTTTCTAATAACATTTATACGCTTATTTTCAATAAAAAGTAGAAAATGTCATCTCAATACACAGCAGTTTAGTATACACATGCAATACAAAAAGATACTTTTTAAAAATAAAATAAAAAAGTGAGTAATGCAGCACAAAATAAGATTTTTTACTTTCAGTAAAAACATATTAACTTCTAACTGCATTTATGAAAGTTCACAAAAATGTACGTTTTTCTTCCAAACATATGACGTAAGCAGTGGTGAAAATACAAATCTATCGGGTATATTTTGAGAAAACTTCATATACATAAATCTGCTTTGTCCTTTTTTGACTTTTTGGCATATGTGACCTTCTCCGAGAAAAGGGACATAGTTTGTCAAAAAACGGGTTTGGACTTAAGAGTGGATTCTGGTACCTAAAAGGGTTTGGAATAAGATGAAATGAGTTTTCTCAAAACTTCATTTTCACACACTAGGCCCCTTTTATCGGAGAAGGTCACATATAAGCTAAACCTGCAATGAGGTCGCGATATATCCAATATATATTTTTTTTTTCATTTTCCATCCCTACTACGAACACAAGACTTTGTAACTATTTTGAGCTACAGCAACGGAAAATTGTATCTTGTATTACTTTGTGCGCTGAACTCGAATCTAAAATCGGTTTCTTACAATCGGTACTATCTTTCGAGATATACTGTTATGCCAAAAAGGAAGCAGCTGCTCGACAAATAACTGGAGAACGGTTTAATCTATTCTGTTAAATTAAAAAAATTCTAAATTCGACAACAATATTATCTTTAAGCCATGCCAACATTGTTCTCTAATCAGCACAGTAGTTTCAGAGATATTTTGGAACTTATGCAAAATTTTTTTTTTATATGTACATAATTCGTTTTTAAAAATTTTATAAAAAACAAAAAAAACAATAACAAAAAAAAAACATAATAAATGAGCAAATGCTAATAAGGTTTATCAAACAGATTTCCATACACAATTTGTTTCATAAACCTTTTATCAAATTTTAATAAAGGATTATAAATAAGGAGGTAAAAACTCCGCTCTTTTTCTATTAGCATTTAGCCTAAATATGTTCCAAACAAAACGAGCCAACTTTTGAGTTTATTCACAATTAAGTGAATAAAATGATAATGTTTGTCAATTAAGTTCCCTCACTTAA
The DNA here is from genome assembly GCA_956483635.1 of Panzeria rudis. Classification (NCBI taxonomy): domain Eukaryota; kingdom Metazoa; phylum Arthropoda; class Insecta; order Diptera; family Tachinidae; genus Panzeria; species Panzeria rudis. Next base: position 7,756,616 of record OY101448.1, on the reverse strand, counting down.
TTGTGAATAAAAATAAAAGCTGTTAATATATTTTAATGAATTAGCAAAGCCTTTCACAATTACCTAAATTTGCATTAAAAAGTATAAAATCTGCATACTTTTAGAAGCGTTAAATAAAACACAAACTTAAAGGGAGCTTTATGTGTGAGTCAGAATAAAACGAATACTTTTGAGCCACCCTGCTCTACTTAGTTTTATCTCTTTCGAATGTGTGCACTGGAAGTTCCAGCTAAGAACTGTTCACTTCATTTCTGACTCCGAGAGCTTCAAGGAAGCGCCTTAAGGTATGCAAGCTTTTGTAAAGCAAAATAAAAACAGAAAATACAGCAAAAAAGATCAGATCTGCAAATACAAAACAAAAACCATTTCGAGCAGAACAAGCTGAAGGCCAGATATTTTTTATATGCATGTACATGCCACAGGTTTGTTTGAACAATTTTCTTGCACACTGTTTAGTCTGTTTCTTCCCAGCAGTGTCCGGCTTAGTCCGTCTTTAATATCTTTTCATTCGACATTTTTTCTTCTTTTTGGCTAGTTGCTTTTTTAACGATATTTTTTTTTTTACTTTTTTTATTACTTCTTGTTGTTTTCATCCATTTGACTCGTAGTTGAATGGATGTGAAGGTGTGATGTACCACAATTAACAACAATTGCAACAAAAAACGATGTATTACGGGCACTCATAACTAGTTATTGGCCATGATCAACAATTAGAGTGTGAGTAAGTAAATGCACTGCAACAACTGCGAGTACAAGTTTCTTGTTGTTTTGACGTTTGAAATGAAAAGTGATAAACCCATAAAATAAAAGCAAAAACAAAAAAGAACCCAAATTAAAAATGTATGTCAATTGCACGCACACGCACACACACACACACACACGGCATTTATATAAATGTTTAAACTTGCATACAGTGTATATTTAAAGCTTAAATGAAATTGAAAGCTTTTTTAATGGCTAAAAGTATCAGTGATCTTTTAAACGCTAGTTTTGTTAAACTAAACTAAAATTTAGATGTAGTTGAAACTCAACAGCAGTAAATCACTTTCCCATGTGTTATCCCTAGTTTAAGCAATAATAATGTGGCAGCACCACGATAAATGTCAAAAATAAGTGGAGGTTTAGGCTCTACGAGGGAACAGACAGACACACAGATACACACTACAACCTTATGACACCCCTTTTTTGGTCAGGGGTTAAAAATGCGAATATCTAATATTTTTGTAGGCCAAAAGGTTACGTATGAGTAATATTACTCATACGCGCTAAATTAAAAATATTGGATATCGTAATTTTTTAACATGTATTTTTTTTAATTAAAAATTTATAATGGTGGAGTTCACGTAACATTTGGTAACGGTTTACTCGTTAAATTGGTAAAATTTTCCATATATTTTATAGCTGTAAAATTTATTTTAAAATTTTTTGAAAACGAAATGCATGGGAAATTTTACCAATTTAACGAGTAAACAAAACAGTTACCGAGTGTTGCAAGAACTCCACCAATGTATCGTTAAAATTTTTAACCATATTAGGGAGCAGGAAATTTTTGGGTATCTGATATGGTATACACAACTCTAAGATACTTTATTGTATCCTTTCTGTCAGCCGTTTCTCATATTATTTTTCCTTTATAATCAAAATGATTTTCACAACACTTCGTTTGAAACAAACTGAAAATGAAATTTGACGTTTTCGAAATTGAGAGCACAAACAAAGTTCAAATTACACTTTCATTTCATTTTACTTAAGCAGGACTTGACCTATTATTGTCTAAAAGAAACAGTTGGTAAAAATAATAATGAATATTTGTTTTTGTTTAGAAAAAGCAATTTAATTTAAAAAAAACTCACAATTCATTAAAAAAAATACAGTGGAACACAAAGAAATAAAATTAATAACATATAAAATATCTACTAATACAAAATATATATGAATTACTAACTAAATATATAATTGCCCAATTCACAATGTAAAAATATCGTTGGAAAATTCCATGTAAACATTTGCTTAGAAACATGTTTATTTGGAAATTAACAATAACATTTTTATGAAAAAGTTATGAATTGGGCATATACAAAAAATATTTGTTTAAATTAATAAGAAAAAAAAATAGTATTCAAACAATATTTATTAAAAAAAATATTTTGTAAAAAATAAAGTTTAATTAAAAAACAAAAAATTATATAAAAATCACATTATTGGAGAAATCAGCAGAACTAAACAAGGACATTGGGAGTTTTATATGTAATATTTTTTTAAACTATTTAGAAGGAAACTTTAAAGAAAAATCCACTAATTTGTTTACGTAATTTTTCGAACCAATTAAACAAATCAATAATTTAAAAGTAAAAATAATATTATTCTTCGTTCATAATTTATTTTCAATTTGAAAAATAACTGCAATTCGAATCGAAGAATGCCAATGTACATAAATAACATATAAATTCGAACAAATTTCTTTTCGTGTCGAAGATTGGCCCTCCTCCTTATTAACAAATTTTAATTATATTTACTAACGAAATACTGTGTAGATTTTCAACAAAAAATTTACTTTTTTCTAGATTTCAAAACCCGTTTAATTTTACATAAAACATCAATTTAAATTATACAGCCAGCTCATTTAATTCTATTTGAAACGAAATTCAAATCCAATTTCGAATTAGTCCATGAAACAAAATTGCTTTGTTCGAAAATTAACAAAAGCAAAAAGCATAAACTGAAAGTTCATGAATTTAAATTTATCCTTATTTTTATTTTTTAACTGAAATTTCGCAAATTGTTTTCGTTTCCAGCGAATGAACTGAGAATGTACCACGAAACAATCAGTATTGAATTCTATAAACGAGTTGATTTTCTAGTTTTACAACAAAATGTTTAAATTATTACATTATTTTCGATAATTTGTATATTAAAATGTTTTGTTATGAACTACTTGTGTATATAAATTAGAAATTCCTAATAGCATCATTTTAAAGCGTCTAGTCATGATATCATGAGTGTATGTACTTATTTTAATAAAATTTAAATTGATTTTAAAAGATTTAACAAGCTAGTCGTATTTTAATAAAAAAAATGTCATAAATTGTAAAAATTCTAAATAACTGTGGAGCAAAAAAGAAATGCCCTAGTGTGAGGAAAAATGTTGAGAAGCAGAAAAAGGAAAGAGTTTATCTATTTTAATAATAACACATGTTTATAAGCTCAGATCAACTTTTGGACTGCAGCAACGGAAAGTTGTTTATTATTTAATTTGGGGCGCTGAATTCGATTCTCCGCTCGGGTTCTTTAGCTTGGGTCTAATGTTCTACCGTTATGCCAAAAAGCAAGCACTTACACGACATATATAGGTTTTCAACTTCAAATTCGGCCTTTCCCAAATCAAATTCATATTTTTAAAAAACAAGTTGAATCAAATTCAGTATTATAAAGGGTGTCCCAAAATTAACGCAATATTTGAATTTGTCACCATTTGTGCAGTAGTGTTGGCAACCAAAAAAAAAAAAAAAAAACAATTCGACAGCTGACAGTTTAGGATTAGTAAAAATGGAGCGTTACACGATAGAACAACGTCTCTTCGTTATTGAAAAATATTTTAAAAATAATGGAAACTTGGCGGAAAATTACAAAATATGGTCGGAATAGTGTTTTAATTTCGTCAACTGCGAAGAGGTTAATTGAAAAATTCAGGTAGACTGGACCCGTTGGAGACGCCAAACACACTGTCCGTCCAAATCCAGCCTCCCTGAATTTTTCAATTAATTCAGGGAGATATTATCTCTAAGAAGCGCAAACATTATTTTTTAATCAGCTCAGTAGTTTCAGAGATATTGTGGAACTTTACCAAAAAAAATTTTTTTTTTTTATAAAAATGTTTCTTTTAAAAATATTCGTAAAAAATAAAAAATCCTTTCCTTTTAACCGACTTAAAAAAAGGAGAAAAGTTATCAATTCATGTATTTTTTTATCTATGTTCCCTCAAAACTCTGCCATTTATAAAGCGATTTCGGATTTTTTTCTTTATGGGCAGCGTCACGCCCATGCGCAGTAAATACACAAGCCTTTTCAACTACTCATTGAAACATTGCATACACATTAAGCTTCTGTTTGAATACTACATCATGATTTAAGAAGTGGGCAGTGCCACGCCCATGAAAAGTAAATATGTATTAATTTCAACTACTTCTACTTAAGCGATTCTAATGAAGCTTCGCACACAATTAATTAGAAAATACATTATAATCAAAATTATGGGCAGTGCCACGCCTATTTTGTAGTCGGTATTTTGCTCCAAAAATTATTCTATAAGCAAAACGAGCCATATTTCATTAAAATCGATTCGCAACTTTTGATTTGATTCACAATTAAGTAATGGAAATCAACTGATAAAACTCACGATTTTCATACAACAGTAACATTTTAATTTCCCTCACTTAATTGTGAATAAAATCAAAAGTTGTAGATTGATTTCAATGAAATATGGCTCGCTTTGTTAGGAACATATTTGCCTATGTATGTATGTATGTATGTATGTATGTATGTATGTATGTTATCGTATTTTGGATTTTTTATTTAATAATTTTAGTTAACTATTCTCCAGTTATAATACTAATATTTTCCGTGGAACTGTTGCTTTTTAGACGTAACAGTATATGCCGAAAAATATAAACAATTTGAACAAACCGAGTGCAGATTCGAATTCATCGCCCCAAATAATATAAGAAACAACTTTTCGTTGCTTCAGTCCAAAACCTTGTATACCTACTTGTGTTATTTTATTAAAAGAATATTCAAGTAACCAATTAATGGCATATCTCTGGTACTAGTCACATAAATATAATTGAACAACTATTAAAAACTTAGTTCAGTGGTTAGGAAAATCTATTAAAACAAAAACTTATCGGAATAGAAATCTAATTGCTATTATTAGTCAATAAATCAATAACTATAATTTTAATTAATGAACGGTTTTAGATTTTCATAAATATTTTACTTGTTTGCACTTTTTTATATCAATGCTAAAAACTTTCCAATGTCCTTGCGCTGCAAAAGTTGATTTGAATGAATACAGAAAAAGCGACAATAAAAGTTTATTTGTTTTAAATTTTAACTATTTACAATTTATACTGAATACTTGAAAAATATTTTAAAAATATTTAATGCTAGTGGTATCGTTTTTACTCATAAGAAAAAGACAACAATTATTTATGAAACACTATAAAAGAAGTACAAGTTTTTCTATTTGCACGATAAGACATACAAAAAATATATTATGCGTAGAGTTTTTAAAATTCTTTATAATTAAGTGTATGCATTAATTCTAGTAATTTTTAATTAAGATTTTTTTAAACAATAATTGTGCTTTTATAACGAAAACATGATGGATGGATGTATGTAAATTTAAATTATAAGAATTTAATAAAACTAATAGAGACATTATTGCAATAATTGTTGAACGTATAAAAATTATTGAGGAGGCCTACTACACCTGATTTTGCTTTTTTTTCTCAATTTATCATAATGCAAAGTGTAGAGTTTGGACTTATTATCAAGCGTTAATTAACAATAATAAAAGAAATTTTTAATTAAACACAATATAAAGATTTCGTAGGAAAAGAATTCTTTTTTCTTCTACCCCACGTCTCTACGAAGAATTGTTATATACAAGCGAGCATCAAATTTCATATAAAAATAAACAACAATTGAAAACGCTGTTTCTTTTTCATATGCAATTTGACAATTGCAAATATATAAATTGATACCACAAGACGGGAGGTTTAAGGAAGATTAAATTGTAGTTTTTTTTTTACTTACATACTAAAAAGTTTATTAATTTATTTTGTTGTTACTATTATTATTTGCTTTTTTTTTGTAAAAGTTCCTTAAATTTTTCAGTAAACACAATAATCTTACTTCACAACATTAATATGTGTTTTGTTTTAATTTTTCTTCTTTTATTTGTTGGAGATTTAGAGATTAACAGTTTTCTAAGGTTTTTTCCTCAGTTGCAAGCAGTTAAGTTGTGTGTGCACATGGTAAAAAATTGATATTTGATGTCCTCCAGGGTACAATCTTCATTAATAGCAGGATAAGTAGTTTTCTGAAATTTTGGATAATAATAAATAATTATTATGGTCAAAAAAACCATGGCTCCTTGAATGAAAAATGGCCCCAAATTGAAAAATGGCCCCAAGCCAAAAATGAAAAATGGCCCCAAAATAGGAAAAATTTCCCCAAAATTTGTTTGTTGTTGTTTGCAATAGACAATATATTGGGGCCATTTTTATTCTTCAGTTTGGGTCCATTTTTCATTGTGGCCATTTTTCCAACTTGAAGAAAAATGGTCCCAAAATTTTTGCTGTCAAAACAACAACAAAATTTATTAGGCCAATTTGTCCTATTTTTCGGGCATTTTTTTTATTTATTTATTTGGTGCCATTTTTCCTATTTTGGGGCAATTTTTCATTTTTTAGTTTAGGGCCATTTTGCTATTTTGGGACCATTTTTCGTAAAACGAGCTTAGGAAATGTACCCTTAAGGCCGTCTTCGGCCGGGCTTAAAAAACCTTTAAGCCCGCCCAAAGGCCGTCTATACAAAAATCTTTATTCAGCGAAGCCGTTTTTCGACATACCTAGAGGAAAAAATCATTAAGCCCGGCCGAAGGCCGGCTATGCAAAAAAGTATTTACTCAGCGAAGCCGCTTTTTGCTATACCTAAAGGAAAAAACCCTTAAGCCCAGCCGAAGGCCGGCTATGTAGGAGCATTTCCTCAGTTCGTTTTACGAAAATGGTCCTAAAATAAACAAAATGGCCCCAAATAAATAAATAAAAAAGGCCCCAAAATAGGAAAATTGGCCCAAACATTTTGTTGTTGTTTTGAATGCAAAAATTTTGGAGCCATTTTTCATTTTTCAGTTTGGGGCCATTTTTTATTGGGGCCATTTTTCGAGCTTGAGGCCCCAAAAAATTCTATTGCAAACAACCAAAAAATTTTGAGGCCATTTTTTTTGGGACCATTTTTCACGGAGCCTTTGCTGTCGTATTGATGTGACATCGACGCCGCCATTCATAATAGAGGGGAATATCTCTTGAGAAATAATTTTCGTACAGAAAATTGCATGTTTGTTGAAGGATAACTTTTCCCTAAGAAGATTTCATATCTGTTTCGCTAAGAAAATTATATGACTCGTATAGTATAATTTTCGATTAAAAAACTTCGTGTCTCATGAGCAGGGCTCGGACTTTCATGCAAACGCATGATTTTGTGGTGATAGATAAAGAGGTATTGACTAATTATCTATGCGGATCATCAAATTTTAAATAGTTTGGCGTTGATTTGTAGTTGCATATTTTGGTGGTAAGTGCATATTATTGCATATTTTGGCAATAAGTGCATATTTTTGGAGTAATCGAGTTTTTTATGCATATTTCTCAATTTAAAAAAAATATATATTACCAAACCGATTATGGATGGCAACTGAGGCTCAGTGGGTTCCCGGTTGCTGAAAATGATACTACTGATGGCGACTGGCAACTGAGAGCTGTCAATTTCAGTTGCTAATTAGTGCCTTTCTGGCAACCATTAATTTTCAGTTGCTGACTGGCATCGCAACTAAAGTTCGGTTGCATTAAATATGTTTGTTTTATGTTTTTTCTCTAATAATAATAAACATAAAAGATAAATGTTTCACATTATTTTAGTTTTGGTACTTTATTCGCAGATAAATGCATGTTTTTGCGCATATTTTTCATTTTAAGTTGCATTTATTAAGCGCTTAAAATTAATTTTTAGTTGCATGAGCCCTGCTCATGAGACATATTTTTCACTAAGAAAATTTCATACCTCATGAGACATACTTTCACTAAAAACATTTATGTATCATGTGATATAATTTTGTGTAAAATAATTACATTTCTCATCAGACATATTTTTCGTACAAAAAAAGACAAAATTTTATTTGGAAAAAATTTCATGTAGCATGAGAAACAACTTGAGCTAAAAAATGTTCATTTCGAAGGAAATCAAATTTTTGTTAAGAAAATTTTCATATCCCATTAAATTTCATAATATGTATACCTCATGACATAGTTCTTGTAAAATATACATATGTATGTGCTTCAATAAAAAAAATTGCTTTTATTAAAATTTTCATGCCGCATGAGAGCAAATATTGCTAAAGAAAATGGTTTTACATCTCAAGAGAAAAATTCATAACATTCGTAAAGAAAAACTTCATGTCCTATAAGGAAGGCACAATTTTGATAAGAAAAATTCATGTTTCATGAGATATATTTTTGTTAAGAAGATTTCAGTTCATATGACATAAACTTCGTTAATAAAATTATATGACATGGCGAGAAATTTTGAAAACTTTTCACGACGCCTGAAATCATATGGTCGGGATTCATAAATATTTATTACCAAAATTTAATGTCCCATTAGATACATGATTTTCGTTACGTAAATTTCATTATTTTCTTTACGAAAATTTCATGATTTTCGTTAAGCAAATTTCTCGAGATATATTTTTTCTTAAGAAAATTTCATGCATCATGAAACACAATTTTATTTAAAAAATTTTAATGTCGCACGAGAGAATTATTTGGTTAATGAGATTGTTGTCGTACGAGAGCCAATTTTCATATCGCAAAAAATGTTTGTTTAGAAGATTTCATCTATCAAGAGATGTAGTTTTATTTAACAATTTTAATGTCGTACGGCAATTTTCGTTTGGAGTGTAATTATTTGTCTAAAATGAAAAATACTTTTCGTTGCGAAAATTTCCTGTCGCATGAGACATGAAAGTTTCCTGCCTCCTGAGTTTCGTTAAGAAAATTTGCATGTGTCTTGATATAAAATTTCCGATAATATGTACATAGAAATTCGTAAAGAACTAAAGAACGACTTTCTTTTAACTGCTACAAAATTTCTGATTAAATTGTACTTACATCCATTGTTAAATTTTGTCCACGCAAAATTTGCCAATTATCCAACATATTTGCATATTTTAAATATTTTTCATATTCCCTCAACACCTCATAAACATGACATAGTCCTAAGTAATCGTATTCCAAACCAGAATAGGAACGACCAAATAAGCGTAAGCCTATATATGAATATAAAATATATTAATTAACAACAAGAAAACATGTAAATGTTCAATCAGTCAATCAGTAGTTTAAATAAGAGGCAATTTTATGAAATAATTTAATTAACCTTTTAAATCAAATCTGACATATTGTCAACATAATAAATGGAATTGAATACAAACTTACTTATTTCTATACTGCGTAAATACAATTCTTCAGCTTCGCGATATTTTTTCATTTGATAATTATATAAAGAAGCCAAATGACCAATGGAGAGACCGACTTCGTAGTCGAAGGGACCCAAAAGATCTGTTTTAATTTTAATAGCTTTTTGGTGCATACGTTCGGCTTCCTAAAAATGAAAATAAGAAAAACTCAAATTTAAATATGAATTAAATACTATAACTATAAAAATAAATGTGAGGTACATATATTTCCTTTATTTCATCAACTAAACTTTTAGTTAATTTAATACACTATTAATTTATAAAACATGTCACGTTTGATTTGACGCCTTCAATCAGGGCCTTTTAATTGCAATTTTATTATGTACTTAACAATTATAATTTACACTCACATCAAAGCGATTCATTGTCTGATACAATCTTCCCAAGTTACCATACAATTTGGCCGTTTGTACATTCACTTCACCAAACACCTCCAAGGACAATTGCAAAGCAAATTTATGCAATTCTTCAGATTGTTTAAGCAATCCCTCATCATCGACACCCTCGGCTATTTTGTCAAGAGCAATTTCCTCCAACAGCAAAGCTTTTACTCTCTTAGCTGAGGCTAATTTTAAGTGATCTTCTGGTACAAGATGTTTCAAAATTTCTACTGCCTTTTCCACATGATCACGTGCACAAGAGAAATTACCGGTACTGTATTCATGGACGTAGTAGGCGTACGAAAGATCTTCATGAGCGATAGCAACATGGAAGTTACGATTACCGAACACGCAGCGTTTGATATCTAAAGCCTCTTTGTATACATTGACACTCTGATATGGCGAATCGACATTGAGAAGGAAGAAACCATAGTCGAGAAGTGTATCGGCATATTTTTGATGTGTAGCACCGAAAGTTTTTCTGAAAAATAGTTGTTATTAAATAATATGAAAATAGCTGTGTGTGAGAAGGTTTAAAAATAGTCGCATGATGCAAAGTTTACTTGTCGAAAAGTAAATTTTTGCTAAAATTGATACGAATTAGTATTCGATGATAAAAAATATATGCTTAAACAAACTTTTATATCGCACGATATGAAACTTTTGCACAATTTATTAAAATTGTATATCGCTTGATAAATAGTTTCGTTTAAAAATATAAAACCACATGATATATAGAAAACTATTCTTGCTTGGGGAAAAATTATGTTTTGCTTATGGATAGAATAGACAGAATACATTTATGTAGCATGATATAAATTTTAACTTCTTTTTCCGACTGTAAAGATTCTTTCATGGCGTGATGCAAATACGAAAAACCAACGTTTTTCATTCTAAAAAATTAATATTTTTAATCATTTAATTACATATGAGAACGGTTTTTAATATAAAAATTGCGCATGGTGTATTTTATTTTTTTCAAAACTTTGGTTTTTTATTAGATTTTTTTTCCTGATGCCAAATTGTGTTCCTTGACATACAATCTCTGCACCATACTGCTATTCTCTCAATGAATACAAATCTTTCATTCCATTTGTGGTTTACACTTCACAATTTTTTTACATGAAACAGCAATCTTGAATAAGAAATGTACGTGTACATGATATAAAATTTTCATTTCAAAGCGGTTTTCGAGCTGCGACATTTTTTCGATGGTTCACATATTTTCTTCGCATGCTATAAAAATTATATTATATATATGCACCAAGAAACATTTTTCCATTTTGTAAAAATTTCTGTAGCGAATAACAGAAAATTTTTAATCTGCATGACGTATGATATCTAAATAGAATTGTTGTAGGATGTTGTAACATAATATGGAATTGTACATCTAAGGCATTTTTTAAACACCGACATTTTTCCGTCTGTATCAAATGAGAATATTCTATGTAAAAAACTATTGTAAAGAACGCTATAAAATATGTATATAGTGTTTTTCAAATAATTTAGTCTATCATGACAATTTTTTTCATATGCTCAAAGATTTTTATAGTTAATATATTTGTTAGGCGTGAAACAAGAGCTCGGAATAAATATAACACGTTTGAACCACGATATAAAATTATTTTTAGAAATATTATCGCACGATACAAAATTCTTCTTCTCAACCGACTATTTGGTATTTTTGTAAGCATTGCACGACACAAAAATGTTGTGGAGAAAATTTTCATCACGCATGATACACAATATTCCTTTAATTTAAGTTCACTATTTACTTACTTTGCCCTTGCTTTAGCCTGACAGATTAACATATTAGCGCGCTGGTAATCTCGTTTAACAACACAAGCTTTAGCAGCTTGACGCAGCACATCAATGGCAATTCTACAAATAAATGGAAATAATTATAAAATAAACTAATGATAGTTAATATTATTGAGTTTGAATTACCTCTCGGGTGTAGTTTCCTCAAGATTACGCATTGATACAACGCTCCACATATGACTGTCATCATATTCATTGCGAGCAAAATACATTTCTGAAAATTGTGTATAAGTATTGGCCAGCAAAGGTTTAGGTACTTCATCTGTATCCATTTTTTTAATTAAATCCATTATCACGTCAAAAGTACGTTCAGCTGCTTTAAAATTACTTAAACTTGCTTCTGAATGTAAAAGTCTTAAAGAAAAAAGTTTAGAAAAATTATTAAAACTTAATTTACTATTCCATGGAACGTCTTTCCTCACCTTTGTAAACAATCTAAATAAATGATTTTTAAATTCTTATTTAAAGTCATTCGTTTTAGTTTGATGGCGACACAGCTTAAGATTTCTATACTTTCATACAACCAACCAGCTTCAGAAAGAAAAGAACCCAAACGCAAACCAAAATCTATGGCATCTAAACCAAAAGGAAAGTCATTTTCAGTCATTCCCATGAAATCAGTGTCTTGGAAAATTATCTCATTTATAGATTTTGTTCCTAAGTTGGTATCAGTTAAACTAGTTTGTGATGTTAAGGGCATTGATGCATGTGCCGTTGTATTAATTAAGGTTTGTTCATTAGAATGGCCTTTGCAATTTAAAGCCAATTTAGCCTTGGCCAATTTAGCCAATTTGAAAGCAGTCTTCGTTTTTAATGTCGTGTTTGTTGTTTGTGCTTTGACAATATTATCGGCGGGTTGTTGCTTATAACGTTCGGTGTACGTCTGTTTTAATTGTGATGCTAATGGCTTTCCTCGGCTTATCAAAGTAGCCAGACATAAAAAGAGTTTCTGGCGTGCTGGATCAAAACGCAATAAACGCTCAAAAATTTCCAAGTCAGCCAATTGTTCAAAGAGCATATCTTTCAAATCATCCCTTTGGGACATCTGTAAAAGAGAAAAAAAAATAAATATTTCTATAAATAAATTTTAGAACTTGTCGTATCATTTATTACATATTTTTTTTTATTAAACGACCGACCTTCCTCAAAGAATGCATGAATTTTTTTCCGCGCCAAGTCATTGAACTTTATGGATTATTTGTAGTTGTAGCAAAATATACACATAAAAGCAAGAGATAAAAATGTATTCATACAAAGTAAATACTTGACTCTAATCTTTTTGAGAAGCATGAACTGAACTATAAACAGTTTGCATTTCGAATCGTAAAATGTATGTGTATCTATTAAATGCATATGCTGTATTCAACGAATATTAAGTAACAAAAGGTTTCAATTAATCAATAGATAATAAAGAGTCAAATTGTAAAAAGTGATCTGAATAATTTTCAATACAAAATTTAAATTTTTGGACAAAAAAACAACGTATGTAAATAAAATAATCATTGAAATTATGATTGTTTTCCTAAACGTATGTTTACAATGTGTCAATACAGTATTAATACCGTATTGATTAATTGTAAATTTAGTTTCTGTATTGCTAATGCATCCAAATTTTGATAAATACACAAGTTGCTCTTCTATGCGTATCCACAAAAGAAATGATACGTTTAAGAACAGATCAGATTGTCATAATTTTACGTGTTACTTTTAGCAACAGGTTGCAATGTATTACTACAAAGCAATATGCGTTTAGGATAATAGCCTGTGCATACGTCTGATTCTGATAGTTTAAAATCAAGGACACTAAATAATAATTATTCTAGTTTTTCAGGTAGCAAAACATTTTTCACTTTTAAGAAATATTCTATAAAAATTGATTTTAATTATTATATACAGGGTGTCCAGGCGAGATAGGGTGGAGTTTATAATTAAATAAAAAATATTAATTACATACATATAAATGATTTATTTTTTAAATTTATGATAAAACTACACAAAATGGAAAATCATTTCTTAAAAATTATGTTGTCGAGATATCGACCATCACGCTGCTAACACTCTTCCAATCTTGAATGAAAATTTCTCGTTACGTTTGAACAGTTGCTCTTGAGATTGCTGTCATTTCTAGGACGATGTTATGTTTCAGTTGTGCCAAATTGGTTGGCTTATTGTCGTATACCTTGCCCTTGAGGTAGCCCCACAAAAAATAATCAAGAGGGCTCAAATCAATTAATTTACGGTCTGAAGTGATTGGTCAGATGTATGGCATGTATCCTGCTGGAACCATTTCCTCAAATTATAGCCATCAAATTCTTGTAGCTGGGAGGCTAAAAAATCCTGTAGCATTTCACAATAACGATCGCTATTCACAGTAACAGCTCGTCCTCTGCGGTCTTCATGAAAAAACGGGCCAATATCCTGCTGGAACCATTTCCTCAAATTATAGCCATCAAATTCTTGTAGCTGGGAGGCTAAAAAATCCTGTAGTATTTCACAATAACGATCGCTATTCACAGTAACAGCTCGTCCTCTGCGGTCTTCATGAAAAAACGGGCCAATAATGCCTTTAGCCGACATAGCAGCCCATACAATTACTTTTGGTGAATGAAATGGTCTTCCGTGTTTTTGTTTCGGGTTATTTAAAGAAAAATAGCGGCAATTTTGTTTGTTCACATGACCGTTTAAGTGAAAATTAGTCTCATCACTAAAAAGGATATTTTCAAAGTTTGTTAACCGATTAATCATTTCATCTCCATTGCTACTGAATCTATAAGCGCTAGCGCACGTAATCGTCCGCACCCGGCACCTCCACGCCGCATCTATGCAATATAACTGCAGAAATAAACCCCCCTACCTCACCTGGACACCCAGTATATCGAAAAAAATATTTTTTGAACATAACTATTATAAATTAAGTTATGAGTTTTAGTTAGTTAGGATGGCTAAAAAATTACTTTTATCGCGAAATTATCGAAAATTTGCAACAAATTGCAAACAAGCGCTAAAATTTTTTAAAAATAGCTAAAACTGTAAGGAATGCCAAAAACTTGGAAAAATTTGCAAAGATGACGAAAATTTGGAAAAAATTGCTATCATCAAAAAGATAGCAAAGTGTAATATTATTGAAATGTCGGTAGAACTGTAAAAAGGCAAAAAAACTGGACAATAGCGGAAATGGCTTGAGTCAGAACTAATTCATTAAAATTATACACAAGAGCAAAAAGCTTTATTAAATATTATCTGTATCGAAAAACTTACTAAAATTAGCAAATACATTCTAAAGTCGTAAAATTTTAAAAGGATATATTCTCGCAAATATTACAAAAATTCGCAAATAATTTGCGGATACAGATATACTTAAGCCGTTGAATTGTTTTCACATAATTTTGCATTATCGTACCAAATATTATGTTTCAAATAGCACATTAAAATATGAGGGGTTGTTCACAACAGTAATATTTTTTTAATTTTTTAACTTATGACTTTATGATACCGTGTGAATCCCCTAAATATGTATAATCTGGTATGTGAGGGAAATTGATCAATTTCAAATTCTCATGAAAGGAGACTTATTAAAGATTTTTTATTGTCTACGAGTCTTAGAATATTTTATTCAAACTTAAATTTGATTTTACTGTATCGTGCGATTTTCAGAACACTTATTTTACTATTATTATTAGTTTTGTTAAATCGGGCGATTTGAAATCGATAGATTTCCATCACATACCAGAATATAATGAAATTACTCGGCAGACTACAAATATTTTTTGCGAATATTGATGATTGGCCCATTTGGTCCCTTTACCGATACCCTAGAGCAGAAAAGGGGTTGATTATTGTGGCCTCACTGCAATTTCAAACCATCCTGACTGTTCTAAGTAGGATGATAGCTTTTCTATCTCTACATTTGCAGGACTGCATAAGTCCAGCAAGGTGCTACAACCAAGTATTCATCGCTACAACTTTCACAATAGTCGTTGTAACTTGGACCCATCCTTCTGGCATGGGTCCGAATGTTCCAATGCTCTGCAGAACTAGAACGTAGAACTAGCCACCTGGCAGGTGCTTTCGCCCTTGCCCTTAAAATAATTAGTTTCTCTTTTGCATTAAATAAATGGAAGAGATTTCAAATAGATTTTTCATGTACAATTGTGAAATCACTCCCAACAACTATCGTTGATTTTTTTAATAGAGTAACTTTAGAAACGTTAAACACTCACTCTTAACTCGACTTGAACATAGAATTTTTATTAAACAATAAAAAAAAGTTTAATTTGCTAAATTTTTCAGGTCATGAATGTCACATGAAATGTGCTGAGAATAATTAGAAATGTTAAGCGTTACAATTAATAATCCACAAAAAATATCTATTACACAAACTGTTAACATTAGACTATTTTAGTAAACTGGAACCTTGCTGGATTTATTATCTGCAATACAAAAAGGCTATAAGGTCACGAGCGTAATATCATATATATCAACCTCAAGTTCACACTTTAAATGACATCAAACTACTTTGTACTTACGAGAACATAAATATCGATGAGTACTCCAGGAGGCAGGTAACGTAATTGCTGGACATTGTTCAGGGTTTGTTGATTGTAATTCAGTTTGGTCACAAAACAACAAAGACATCTGTCATACAAGGTTTCGCGACTTGTCCCTGCTGACGAAATAAGTTGGGCCATTGTCAAATATACCACTGCAGCTCACGTAGGCTCTTAAATACAAACACAATACTTGAGTAGTTGTAGCAGCAGCAATGCAAGACCAACGACGGCAAAATAAACACACAATTTTTATTTTAGTATTTCTTTATTGACACCTTCACTTCGTTACTTTTATTTCTTGCTACTTTACTACTCACTTCAATTAGCGCATTAGAAATATTATTTATATTTTAAAGTCTAGTTTATGGGGTGTGTCTATTATTAAACTATTATTTCCCGATGTTTATTTTACTATTCTTCACACAATTCCCTAAATATTTTAACAAAATCTGTAATAGTTTTCCAGAGTTGCGTCTTCTCAACTGCTGATGAAACAAAGAAATAAATAGGGAGGTACCAGTACGAGTGTTTGGGTGATGAGTACTCAAGACTCATCTATTAAGTAAGTACCCAGGTTAGATATGTAAGTGAATATTATTACAATCAGTTATTTATGGCATCTATAAGCAAGTTAGCACATTGAACAATGAATATACATAAATGAAACAAGTTTTTAACAACTATTTACTCATAATATAAGCCCAGTAATAAATTTATTATCGAGTACCCAAAATCTTTATTTCACAACAATAGAAATTCCATTACGTGATGAACGTGATTTAGCACACACTGTTGCTGTAATTAGTACTAACATGGTAATATAATTCTACAGGTGGCAACGTTCCCACAGCTGATTAAACTTTGCTCTGGTGGTTTCGTGTTTACCGTACATCAAATATGTGTATATTTTAACAATCATCATTTATCTAACATTTGTTTTATCGTAGTTTTTGTTGCCCTTATGCATCCGCCTCGTACACTTTTTACACCATGAGTAGTAGATCAATGGCTATAAATACACGAGCCCAATTTTTAAGTCGCACAATTTTTGTTCTTTCCAAAACACACGAGACTAATTCAATTTGCATAAAATGTATACGTACACACTTCTTTAGTGTGTATTAGTGTATTTTGCATTCATTTGGTTTTGCAAAGTGTGCATGTATTAGTTTTGTGCTGCTAATGCGGGGTTGTAGCTGGTGGAAAAATTATGCCAACCAAAAACCATTCTCTTCCCCTCTCTTGCCCATAAGCTAGCATTTATGCCAGCACAATTAATAGCGTGTGATCATAGCCAATAGTATTAAACGAAGCAGCTTAACACAGATATCAACATGTCGACAACAAATACAATACAAAAAAAAACACATGCATTTTGTTGGTAAAAACATACCAGAAAATAATCAAAATCTACTGTCTATTACTACGTTTATACGCTGGTCTTATTTGCAAATTAATATGTAAAATGCTTCCAAATACTTTTTTATTGTCATTTATTATATCAATACGTAACGCACACATTCATAAGCTCTCCCAAATGTACTAATACATGCATCTTGTTTATAGAAAAATATCAAAAAACTGTCAAAACCTGTGTCCAGTACAAATTCTGAAATTGGCTGAGTCAGCTGTTCTTCTTCTGGTACCTGTTTTAAGCTGGCTTAGTATTAAATGAAAAGAACGGATAAAAAGTTAACAAAAACAAAACTCAGGGCCAGGGCACACAAGTATTTTTAAAACGCGCATTTCTTAGTTTTTGTATTAAATTTTAAGGTTTTAAATATTTTAGCTTTTTGAGCCCTTAACAGTTTTATAATTCAAATTTGGTTTTTGACTATATATATTCAGCTTAGGTTCAATTATACTTTCCATGAATATAAATGGAAATATATGTTTATCATCTCTACATAATATATTTTACAATTATTTATTTCAAAATCACGTTTCAAATATAAAATGCATTCGTGAAAAACAGTAAGACTTTAAGAGATAGTATGGCATCATAGTTTTCATATTTGGGCGTATGGCAGCACCATGATAAATACATATGAATTTGGTAGCACTTGACTATATACAGTTATTTTTGTGCGAAAGTGTAGAAGTGAAAATTTGCAGAAAATACAAGAAATTTGTGTATTAATAACAGAAAATAATATATTAAAGTGTTGTGGTATAAATTCTTTTTTATTTATTATATTGGTGAGCTGAACTTGTATATTAAGTGAATATATCAAAAATGTCGCTCTCCACTTGTATGAGAGTAAAATCCGTGGAATTACCGAACAACCACCAGTGCCTTAATATGTTGCGTACCATTATGAGGCGCGTTGTAATAAATTCAAAGAAATTAAGGAATAAAGCACCTGTAAATGACCAAAAAGGAACAACTTAAAATTAAACATTATTTTTTGTTGGTAGACGATATCTAATTACTTGATGTCATTAATGCACTAGAAGCCAAAGCCACTTGTTTAAGTGTTAAATCTTCATTAGGACTTAAATTGATATTTTCCATGCATATGACCACCTGTTGGAGTATTATGTGGGTCAATGGCAGTAGGGAGACACTAAAAAGTATATGTTTCAATATGGGCCCGGCACAGCGGCAAAAAAATGTTTTAAACATGCGGAGTATGCTAAAATTTTCCTCGGGAATATCAAAGAAAGCATTGCAAATTTCACAATGATTATCACGTCTATGCATAATCCATCTTTTTAAGCATTGCAAGTGTATAAAGCCCTGAAAAGATACTTGTTGAAGTTATATTCTTTAACAAAAACATTTGTTCCAAATAACTAACCACACTGCCCTTGCATAGGCAGGGACATTTTGATAATTCCATGTCACTGCGATTCCAACGACAAATGCGACAGGAATTGTTAAATTCATTTGAAGATCTTATTGATTCTATTGAGCTTTGTTGCATCGTTTGCGATTGCATTTGTCTGATAATTACTGTTCCATTGCTAGATTCATCTCTGGCCCTTACACTGTTGTATAAACGTATGGCTGTTGCTTCCGTTAGGGCTTGAATTAGTGACATTTCTTGTGCAATAATGTTCTTTTGCCCAGATTTTTTTAATTTTTATTTACGGGAATTTTATTGAATATTTTATTGGAAATTTGGGTACATGTTTTGCTGAATTATTGAAAGATTTTTAGAAATTTAACAAAACAATTTTTGGCGTTCACTTTTTTAAAATTATTATCCTAAATGACAATTTGTAAATTTTTAATCAACTGTGCTTACAGTGGGTCTAGGCCTGTTCAAATTTTATTATAACAAATCTCAAATCGTTATCAGATGTAGACTTATTAGTGTTATTACAGTGCTATTACAGAGCTGTAACTCGGTAATTTAAATTACTTTTATTGACAAAGGAATATACCTATACAGAAAAGCTAATTCATACTTGCAGAACGTAATATTCACTGTTTTCGATGGTCTGCTCATCAGTGTTAATGTGTTTGATTTTTCCACTTTAAAAGTGAATGTAAGATACTCTGCATGAGTGGCCCTTATGGTATCTACCTACATATCTATCAATTCCTTGCTCATTATAAAATTAAACTCATTTCTTTTTGAATGTTAATATTTTTTTCTTATTTTCTTTATTTTTCTGTCTTATCGCAAAGTTAGTCGCATATAATATAATTAATTATAAAAAATTGAGCTGCAATTTCTGGTTTGATTTCGTTTCGATCAAACGCTTGCAAAAAAATAAATTCTTTTCTTTCTCATTTTCTTCAATGAAAAAAAAAACATAACAAATAAAATAAAACTGTTGAAATATAAAAA
Organism: Panzeria rudis; assembly: GCA_956483635.1. Taxonomy (NCBI): domain Eukaryota; kingdom Metazoa; phylum Arthropoda; class Insecta; order Diptera; family Tachinidae; genus Panzeria; species Panzeria rudis. The sequence goes on along the minus strand of OY101448.1, from coordinate 7,736,749 downwards.
TTCCTTTAACTGTGTATTCATAAATTGTAGTATGAATTTAAATTGTTAGTACATACTAGAAGATATTAAAATCAAAATCATAAAAGAAAAAAAAAAGTAAATGAGAAATGAAAAATATAAAACATATTACATACAAATTAATAATTACAGAATTATATTAATATGAGTATCTAAGCAATAATAAAAGAATCTAAGACATTTTTAACTTTCAAATACATATTATTATTTTGATGGTTAACATGTAAATAGTAGTTATCGTAAAACGAGTAACAATAAATTGAGATTTTCTTTTTTCAAATCTTACAAAAAATGTTTTTTCATAATTATAAGCAAGAGTTGAATAAAAATGTTTTTAGTTTTCAATTTTAATATAGTAGTAGTTAAATAGTTTTATTAGTTATAGATATTTATTATTTATAGTTGATATTGCTTGGTGTGTTTGATTGATTAGTAATTATTTCTTCGTTGAGGGATTTGATTGTGATTTTGGTGTTTTATGTGTTTAATAATAGTGCTGTAGTAGTTGATTGAACACTATGTTCGTTAATTACAAATCGTTTTATGTTTATTGGCAATTACGGAAACGTCTATAGATGCTTTGTACGTAGACAAAAACACATTTCCAATCAGGCCGTTGCATCACAACCATATCTTCAACATCCAGTAGCGGGGCAATGCCGGCTTTCTCACTGTAAATAGATAAAATAGAAATAAATAAAAAATTAAACAAGAATTTTCAGTTTTTTATTTTGATGGATTTCACAGAACTAATAATAGAATAGCCAAATAGGTGTTCTGTAAATCGCACGATACAGTGAAATCGAATTTAATTTCTAATAAAAAATTCTAAGCCTCAAAAACAATAAAAAAGCATCAATAAGTCATCTTTTAGTAGAATTGTTTTTGGAAATCGCTCCATTACATCAATTACATACCAGAATATGTTTAAATTTTGGCAGTATATATTGAAAGCAAAATTCGTTTCTAACAAATAATGATGAAAACTTGTTTACTTATTTTTTATTTTTTTCCTAATTTGGCCTCACTTTTTAAATATGGGCTACAAAACTTTTTTAGTCCTGATAACACTGCACAGTGTAAGATTTGGCCAATCTAGCTGGACAAAAGTAATATTTTCAACTTTGAATAATTCAGTGGATGGAAAAAGAATGGAATATGTGATAACTGATATTAAAAATTTCCTATTTTTTCTTACGGGTACTACGAGTATTTGATCTCTTATGAAAAAAATGCAATTAAAAATGTTATATGCAAAGATAATTTATGTTAACTTACTCAGCCACTGTGAAAGCTAATTCGAAATTTTTTCTTCTATTTTTTGGGGTTAGTTGACTATAATCGAAGGCATCTGGCAAGAAATGATGTATAAGGGCACAAAACGCTAAACCATTATTCCAGCTCGTACTAAAGTTTGTTATTTCGATGTTCTAGAAAAATCAAATAGAAAAGAAATTTGAAAATTAACAATCAAAACAATAAAACAATTAATTTTAAAATAAAAACCTCTTAAAATAGAACAGACATGCAAAGAAATTATGGTTGTAAATATTAGATCGAGAAAAAATTTAATAATATTTACAATAAATAATAAATAAAAAATAATTACAGCCTTAAATAAATAAATAAAAGCTAGAACGGCAGGCAATCCGCCTTGAAATATCTTGAACTCCACAGTTATGAAATTAAAAGCTGAGTTAAAAATTAATAAATTAAAGCATTAATTAAATTAAAGCCTAAAATAAAATAAAATAAAATCAACAAGAAATTTAATAAAATTAAGTTATTAAATTAATATTGTACAATATTATTATTGTTTACAACATCAACAACGTTAAACAATGTTTTTTTTTTTTTATATGAAAATAAATAACGTCTGTAGGTAGTTTTGTTTGATTGTAGTAGAAGTTTGTTTGTTTGTAGAAGAAACTCTGTACCTCGTATTCCTGTGTTTTCGATTGGCACCACTGTAGCAATTGTTCCTTAACAGTGGCCGCTTTAGCATTGAGCGCTGGATCGGTAAATTTAAATATTGGTTGATTAGCGGACAAAGGAGAGGCAGTTGAACCGCCTACGGTTGTTGTTTTCGGTGTTGTTGGAGATCTGAACAACAAATGATTTACATTTATTTGATATTCTAAATAATTTAAATCTTTTGATTTATTTTCTATTCATCTTTTAATTGTCTATAAATTATTTATAGCTTTGATTTGTTTTTGTTGCATTGTTAAACAATAAGAAAATATACTACAATGTTTATAGGTTTGTTTGATAAGTAATAATAAGTATTAATGTATATAAATTATTCTGTAATTACAATTATTTCACTAACTATTAAAGTGTGTACACGGAATTATGTTTCTTTTTTTTTTGTCAGAAAATAGTATTTTACAAAAAAAAGATTGTCATAATTATACTACGTTTATGTTTGTACTCGGATATTTTCTTTGCAGTTTTGTAGTTTTTTTTATTATTTAAATCTTTGCACAAGAGTGAATCAGAAAGAACCTTTAGTTTCATTGCATTTTAAACCATACCATGGATACATGCATATATTAAATTAATAATTTAAACCAAACCATTATCATACTAACTTGTATCTAACACCCCGTCTTCACGGGACATAATTTTGTTCTAACATTTGTCAAACTTCTTCATACATAAAAACATCAGCAAAATGTTAGTGCTATTTTTTTCATTTCGACTTTGACTTTTGTCAAGACAAATAAATGGCTCGTGAAGGCGCTATGTAAAGGTTAAAAGGCACTAGACATATTCGGAACTAGGAAAATTGGTTATGAGAAAGAGTATAGAGGGAGTAGTGTTTGTAAACATTCGATTTGAACTCTATCAAATTGAAAGTGACAGGAAAGACCTCTGCAGGGAGTATGGCGTAGCTAGAAATTTTTCTGAAGGGGTGGAGGGGCGATCTAAAGCCCACATTAGTCCCTATTAGAGTTGCCACATTCAAATAGTAGACTAGCTTAATATTTGATAAAAATCAGCTTGATTTTCAAAAGAGAACTTGACACAATAAAATGTTTAAAACAAGCCAATATAGGCCAACAACAAAATATTTTCTGAAGCAGAAGAACATTTTCTTGTAATTCCTTCTTAAGTACTCCAAACCGTGTTTCTATGGCTGAAAGTACCTTTACTAAAAGAGCAAGCTCATCAACGATCTTAATAACTGATAATGATCCTAAGCACAAGGTCCACAAAGTAAGATCATGGCTCTTACATAATATACCCCATGACATGGAAACAATATGAACAATTTGTGGTATTATCGCAATAAAAAAAGACCAGGAGCACATGGTTTCCGCAAATCTGAGCCAAAAAAAGGGCATATTAGAAGAATGGGAACAATTACTCAATGGTTACTATCAAAAATTAGTCGCATCTATTCCTAAGACCGTCCAAATGGTTACGAAAAACTAGAGACTGCACACAAATTATTTTACGGAACATTATTTTAAGTTGTAAACAGTTTTCGTACTTGTATGCTGAGACATTTTTTCATAAAATTTTTCAAGTTACATAAAGGGTTGTCAGATATGGCGATTTTACAATTTGTTTGGCGACAAAATTTTTGATTTGGTTACATGGCGATTTTTCTGGCGATAAATTGATTTGTTGGCGGTTTTTATGGCTATTTTTCAACAACATTGAACTTAGAAATGTTTATAATTCAGGAAAATTACTTTGCGGAAAGAGTATTTTCGAAAATAACTTTCACCAAAACTTGTCTGCAAGAAATTAAAACAAAGTAATTTTGATGCTTTTTCTTATAGTAATTACACTCATTTGAATTTTGATTTTGATGAGAAAAATGAAGAAATAGTTTTCGGCGATTTTATTTCTACTTTTAGCGATTTTCTGTTAAATTTTTATACGATTATTTTATAAAAACTTATATTATATAAAAACAAATTTACTACAAAATATATATTAAGAAAAACTACATAAAACAGATATTGGCGACTTTACGCGATTTTTAAAACCAATTTAGCGAAATAGATTAGAAAAAATCTGACAACCCTGCTTCCATACATACATATATGTATCTTTTTAGCATTATTAAATAAAAAATATCATTTGAGCTCGACAAACTATGTTTGAGGTTGTAACTTGACAACACATAAAATATCGTGACAATCAAGCTCATTCAAGCCCGCCTGGCAAGCCTAAATCTGACAGAGACATAGAAAATTTGCAATTTAAAATAATAATTCCGGTTGAAGGGAGACTTTTAAAAGACCTGTGCGGTAGTGCGGTACTGCTCCACACTCATAGAAAGCTTTTGGGGTAGCACAATAATAAGCTTTATGTTGGGCAGTACAATAATAAATTGTATGTCCAATTGTTTCTCAGGGAAGGAGCTATAGCGGGTGGAATCTGACATCTTTCTATCCTACAAGAGAAATGTTAATCTAACTTGAACTGTTTCGTGTATAAAGTATATAAGCTGAATGAAGCAAATTGTGTTTAGTATCTGATTTATACGTGGCTGCCTACTGCACGCAGCACTCAAGTAGAATCAATAAGATTCGGTTTTGACATGGTTGGTTGGTAACATCTGATGTATAGAAATGTTTTTTTTTAATAGTATAAGGTCCCGATTGATTGTTTTTATTACATATACATACATTTTATAGAAGTCTGCTGAAAATTAAAAATAAACACCAAAACCAGTTAAACTATTTTGTACATAGAAGATATATTATACAATACATATACATACATATCTTATATGTATGTATGCACAGGCCAACACCTTTAGAAATGATTAGATTTGTATTAACATTTCATATAATGTGTCCGATAGTATTGAAAGATAATGTTCAGATTTTCTTTTTTAGCTTGATTTTGAAAATGTAAAATAATTAACCAATTGTATTCTTACTTTGCAGATTGTTGTGAATTTTGTCCGTCAAGTTGTTTGAATTTTGCAAATGGTGATGCAGGCTTTTCTGCTGATCCCGTAACAGTGCGCGTAGTAACTGAAATTTTAACACAATTTGTTATTAAAGGGGTAAGGTATGTATCTAAAGAATATCTTTTTTTCTTCTTATATATCAAAATATTTTATTTGAAAAAAGCAAATTTGACCCAATAGGCCAATAAACATTATTAGGCCTGTTCTGTATTCCATGCATAATGAAAATGTTTAGAATTATCAAAACGTTGTATTAATAACAAATTGATATTTATAATAACAATGCCCTTTTATTATTCCAAACTGGATTTTGGATTGGCACCATTTTTCCGAAAGGAAACCCAATAAGTCTCCTACTGAAACCATACAGCCGGTCGCTGAGTAAACTGTTGGACTTCAAATTCTTCACAAGATGGAAATTGTTCATGCTTCCCACTAGTAATTTTCAGCGTTGCTAGCCTCTTCCTTTTTTGTGGACTGACGGTACATTAATACCATTTCAAGACATTGGAAACTCACCAGTATGGTACGAGGTGCTGAAGAGGGTCGCCGACGAGTATGCTAATATGGTAGTGAGAAGGTTAAATCGAGAGATATTGAATTTCTAGTTTATTTTCTGTTGGAATTTTGGAACCGCCACAGTATTTATATACATAGTATTATTTTACCAGTTGTATAAAATTTGCTTTTTCCATTGAACAGCCATAATGTATATGGACATTTCCACAGAAAGTCACCATTTTCTCACGTTACGTCACCAAGAAATTAAATTGTATTTTAGAGCCATGCTGTTAGATTTTTAACTCTCCTTAACTAAGTGTAGAGCTAATTACGCTCTACATAAAAACACAAAAAAGTAAAGCTTAATTGCGTGGTGATGTAACTTGACAAAATGGTGACTTTCTGTGGTAATTCCCACATGCAGTTCTTATTATATTCACCTTTAGTTGTTGTAGTTACCACAGCTCCATCTTTCTCTTTCGTTTCAGTTTTCTCAGTTGTAGATGAAGAAGATTTTTGTTGTTTTTGTTCTATAGAAAACAAAGACAAATTTAGAAAAAAAACAAGAAAAAAAAGTATATTGATTAAAATCTAAGTTAAAGCCAAAAATAACGAAGAAAGGAAATTTATTTGGCATGCAGCATGTTGCAAATTAGAAAGTACAAGTATGTATGAAATACAAAAATTAATCAATACTTTTACACTAGACATACGGGTACATACAATAAAAATTACTAACTAATTCCACAAAAATATCTTATAATTATACATACAATATAAGAATAATCTTTAATATACATAAACATACGGATATTTTATATTTACATACATTGAAATTCTAAAAAAATTATGCAAAAATTTGGTTTTAGGCAAAAATGATTTCAGTTTAATATATAATGAGCAGGGCTCGGACTTTCATGCAAATGCATGTTTTTTGTGGTGTGAATCATCACATTTTAAGTAGTTTGGCATCGATTTGTAGTTGCATATTTTGGTGGTAGGTGCATATTTTTGCATATTTTGGCTATAAATGCATATTTTTGGAGTTATAAAAATTATTTTAATGCATATTTCTCCATTTTTGAAAAAAAATAGTAATAGGCTGATTATGGGTGGAAACCGATCTCCAGTTGTGTTGCCAGTTTCTGACAATTATATTACTGATGACAACTGGCAACTAAGGGCTGTCAATTTTAGTTGCTATTTAGTGTATTTTCGGCAAACATTTATTTTCAGTTGCCGACTAGACACGCTAGTAAAGCTCGATTGCACTAAATAATAGACCGAATTGTATTTCTTTTATGTTTTTTTTTCGCTAATAATAAGAAAAAATTAAAAAAAAAAATGCTTTCATATTATTTTAGTTTTGATAGTTTGTTCGTAGGTAAATGCATATTTTTGAGCATATTTTTAGTTTTTAACTGCATTTGCATGAAAGTCTGAGCCCTGGTAATGAGACTTAGCGATAAAAAAAACATGGTGATAATGAGGTGCGCGTCACAATAATAAGGGTACTTACTTTCTGTTGTGATCTTGCGACTACATAACATGTAGTCCACTTGCAAACACCGCTATGTTAATATATCGAAATTTGTAGAAAATCGTTTAAAACTTCAAATAACGCGGTGTTTTCAAGTGCACTACTCATATATACGACATACCAGGCGCGGATCCAGCATATGATTTTTGGATGTGGGGGAATTGAGTATGAAACCTGAAATTTTTAAAGCAGTGCAATAGAAATAGTGAGTATATCCCTCTTCCCTCCCTGAGAATCCGTGCCTGATACTAACATATGTAACTGTACCAAGAGTCTGAAGTACTTTGCTCAAAATGTTTTGCTTATAAAAGACTTTCCGATTAGTGCAGGTCGGTGTTGATTGTCCGTGGCGGTCATATTGTTCATTAGTGCGAACTTTGAGCCCGTTTTGCGGCTAACGCTGTTCAATAATCTTTAGTGGCACAATTTGAGAAGATCGGCTCGGTAAATGATCACCTTTTACTAGCTGGTCAACAGATCTCTCGATAGAACCCGAATGTCCTATAATGTCTCACAAGGGGGCACTTCTGCATTTTGATAATTTGCACCCATACCTTGGTGCTGAACTTTCTGGGTTAAAAGGCTAATTCCGATTTTCTATACCTTGATCTATTCCCAACTATCCGCAAAAACTTTTATCTAAGTACCCAATCTCTAAAATAACAGCGCAACAGGAGTACATATAAGTATCCAGCATACCCATGGATTGGCGTTCCCACGACAATTGGATCTACGCTCCGGAACGACCCGAGTCTCACTCGGCCAAAGATTGTCAACCCAGCGACAGCTGTATCAGACGGAAGTTTTTTCCTCAGGTGAGCAAACTATGCCAGCAACTTTGCTCAATATCCTACTAATTATTGCTGGCATCGAACAGAATCCAGGCGCATTTTGTTGGTAGACCCTGGTGGAGCATAATATATAACTCAAGATTGATTCTGATTTGATTAGTGTCCTCATACAAGCTCACACTTTATTGATAGGCCCTGGTGGAGCACCATATATAACTCAGGATTGATACTGATTTGACTACTGAGAATCATCAACTCACACTTTGTTGATAGACCCTGGGGAGCACCATATATAAGTCAGGATTAATGCTAATTTGACTACTGAGCATTATCAAGTCATACTTTGTTGATAGACACTGGTAGAACATCATATATAACTCAAGATTGATAATGATTTGGCTAGTCAGGAACACAAACTCACACTTTGCTAATAGACCCTAGTGGAGAACCACATATTGATAAAGATTGATACTAATTTGATTAGTGAGCAATATAAGCTCACACTTTGCTGATAGACACTGGTGGAGACTATTTAAGCCCGTGAAGTGACTAAGCTTGTCTGCGGAAACCCCAAGGTGGGAATCGAAGACATGAGTTTGTGACTAACTAACGCTGCAATAATCAAAAAAGGCTTCACGGTTTAAGTTTCTGTGTATTTTTTTTAATTTAGTTAAATTTTTTTTAATTTTTTGTTTTATTTCCTTTTTAGTTTCTCCTCGTATAAAAAAAACAGTTGATACAATTGGTGGCAAAACAATAAGTGCTTGTGATTTTAAGGATGAACAACAAGTGAGCAATAAGTCTAGTTAATCTTATTAACTTAACGCGCACCTTTTAGAGACAATTTGCAAAGAAATAACATGACAAAAATATTCCACCCAAATTTTATTTTTCTTAAGGTGATTTAAAGTGATGATAAAGAATCATGCAGTAAAATGAGTGGGTGGGTTGAATAAATGTTGATATATTAAATAAATAAAAATTAAATAACTTAAAATACTATATGTACAAAAATAATTTTAAAAAATCTGGGGACAAAAACAAAGTTGACTTCATTTCGTAAAAAACCATGCTGAAGCTTCCGCAATTTTGGCGAAAAAAAAAACAAAGACACATAGAGGAAAAAATATTTACAATTGTTTTATTTTATCTGCAATTAACAAACAGCTGAAACAGGGTCACAAATTTAAAATTTTTATTGTTTGGTAGTACGAGTAGTAAGTAGGTGGCAGTTTCTTTTGGTTTGATATTAATTTTTATGTACAAAAAAATTACAGAAGGAGGGACATCATGATTGGATTTTTTAAATTATTCTTTTTCTTTAATTTAAATATTAATTTAATGCATAATTAAATTGTTTGGTTTTTTTAATGTGGTCAGTAGCTCTTGGTAATTATTTTGTTTAAAAAAGCACTGTTTATGATTAATTTAAATTAAAAAAAAAAACGTTTGAAAATGTTTTGGTTTAAAGTGATTTGATTTTGTATTAACATGAATTTAACTTTTTAAGTGCTTAAGTTACTAAACGTTTGATTTTTCAACTCAGTGTTCAACGTACGTAAAATTTTTCAATATCGATACTTATCTGATTAGTATGGAACATAAAGTCACACTTCGTTGATAGAAATATTGATACTGATATGACTAGTGAGAAACATAAACGCACACTTTGTTCATATACCGCGGTGGAGAACCATATATAACTCAAGATTGATACGGATTTGGCTTAGTGCGGATCATCAGCTCACATTTTGTTGGAGGTCCATATCTAACTCAAGATTGATATTGAGCTGATTAGAGGGGAAGATAAACGCTCACTTTGTTCCTAGACCCTGGTGGAGCACCATATACATATAAAATGTGTATACATGCAATTATTTGACTAGTGAGGAACATTAACTCACACTTTGTTGGTAGCCTCCGGTAGAGCACTATATATATGTAAATCGCGATTGATACCGCTTTGGTTAGTGAGGGACATTAACTCACACTTTTCTCATAGACCCTGGTGGAGCACTATATACAGCTCGAGATTGATACTGATTTGACTACTAAGGATCATCAACCCACACTTTATTGATAGACCCTGGTGGAAAATCATATATAACGCAAGATTGATTGATTGATATATAACTCCTCAAGATTGATACTTATCTATGTAGTGAGGATCATCAACTCATACTTTGTTGATTTTTCAAAATTGATGCTGATTTAACTAGTCAGGATCGTCAACTCATACTTTGTTGATATACCCTTGTGGAGCACTATAGATAATTCAAAACTGATACTGATTTAACTAGTGAGGATCATCAACTCATACCTTCTTGATAGAGCCTTATGGAGCACCATATATAACTCAATATTGACACTTATTTGATTAGTGAGGATCATCAACTCACACTTTGTTGATAGAACCTGGTAGAGCTCCATATGATTCGATTAAAGGGGTACATAAGCGCACACTTTGTTGTTAGGCCCTGGTGGAGCACATTATATAACTCAAGATTGATACAGATTTAACTATTGAGGATCATCCACTTATACCTTGTTGGTAGACTCTGGTGTTGCACTACATATAACTCAAAATTTATACTGATTTAACTAGTGACGATCATCAACCCATATTTTGTTGCTAGACCCTGGTGGAGCACCATGTCTAACTCAAAATTGATACTGATTTAACTAGTGAGCATCATCAGTTCACACTTTGTTGATAGACCCTGGTGGAGCACTATATAAGTCAAAATTGATACAGATTTAGCTAATGAGGATCACCAACTCATACTCTGTCGATAGACCACCCTGGTAGAGAACCATATATAACTCAAGATTGATACTACTTTGATTAGTAAGGATCATCAACTCACTCACACTGTTGATAGAACATGGTGGAGCTCCATGTGTATATATTTACAGATTTAACTAGTGAGCATCGTCAGCTCACACTTTGTTTATAGACCCTGGTGGAGCACCATATTTAACTGGAAATGGATACTGATTTAGCTAGTGAGGATCATCAACTCATACTTTGTTGATAGACCCTGGTGGAGAACCATATATAACTCAAGATTCATACTAATTTCATTAGTGAAGAATGTAAATAAATGCATAGTTTCGATAAATCCTGGTAGAGCACAATATATAATTCAATATTGATGCTGATCTGACTAGTGAGTAATATAAACGCATACACTGTTGATAGACCCTGTTGGAGCACCATTATACTAACTTAAGTTTGATAATGACGGGACTAGTGAGAAACAAACTCACACTTTGTTAATACTGATGTGATTAGTGAAGAACATAAACTTACAATTTGTTGATATACCCTTGTGGAGCACCATATATTAGTAGAAATTAATACTGAATTAAATGGCAAGGATCATCAACACACATTTTGTTGATAGATCCTGGTGGAGCATCATATCTAACTCAAGATCGATACTGGTGGAGGCTATTGAAACTATGAGTGTATGAGTGATGTTAGGTACTTCCCATATGAAGTAGTCCTTGAGGGACTACTATCTGTTGAAGACTTTGGAAAATTGCATTATAAGCAAACCATAATATACTTAATAAAAAAAAAATAATTAAAAAAATAGAAAACTTGAAACAAAAGCAATGAGTAAAAATATTAAATATGACAAAAAAAATCAAAAGCGTGGTGTTTAAGTTGCTGTTTTTAAAGCGTCAAAAGCACGAAACTTAGTGCCACGTTATCGTGTGGTGTATACATCCAGCTTAAGGGTTACTCTTATTCTGTCAAAGAGTTTCTTCATCAAGGCGTAAAACATAAAAATGTCACTCCTGTTTGCAGGCTACGTATTCCTATCTTTAAGGTCAAGAATTAAAAAGTTAAATCATATTTCTGTTAATCAAGCATCACTTTAAACCTTTTTTCCTTTGGAAAGGAAGAACAAAAAAACATGTTAATACGAATCAAAATTCAACAATTAACGATCAAGCAAATGAACAATTAAAAAAACAAAAAGATTTAAAAAAATTAAGAAAACTTAACAAAATTTCATCATGCTTCTTTTAGGCGTGAATTAGATGAAACGAAGTTCAGCGTTTAAAAATTTACTTTTTTTTTTGTTAAATTTTTTTCTTATCACTCACAAGTTAAAGTTATAAAAACAATGTTGTTTCCATTTGTTGTTGGTTGTATTTTTGTTTACCGACTGAGTTGTATTATATAATTTGAAACATTTAAGAGAGACAGACTTGTCTTGGCGGCGTCGACAGTGCCAGCGATAAGTGATTGCAGTTGTAAATTATTCTTTCATCTAGCGGTAACTTCCACTGATTTGTATTAAAAATATATGTTTTTGCGTGGAGCGGGTTGGGCCGAGTTGCTTGACGTTGTCATTATTGCGCTTGAGATTATTTTTGTTGATAAAAGTTAAGCCACGTTTTGAAAATTCTTAATTAAACAACAACATGAAGTCCCTCAACTTCCGTTTTAAAGCATTTTTCTCTTTCATTTCACAAAAATCTTTAAAAATTCTCATTAGTCGTACAAACTGTTGTCGTTCACATAAAAATGTTTTTTTTTGTTATTAAAGAAAATTTATAAAAACTATAACTATGCATAACATTAAATCATTCTCTGATGGCAGAACTTAAGAAGAGTTGTTAGAGTGACTGAGTTTTTCATTTTTAATTTTTATTTAATATATAAAGTCTGTGGAATGGCTACTGCTGATGGTTTTGTTTAGCTTTAAAGCCGGCTTTAAGGTTTAAGAAGATAATTGTCTTGTCTTAATAGAGCTTTTACGAACCCATTATTAACTGTTCAAAAGCATCCTCCACATTGCTTTCATCTAACAAATTTATATTGGCAATATGAGGCATGGTGGCACTACGTTGCAGACCTGGTGTTATTATGGGTAGATTGGAACCCAAAGACTTACGACTGGCAGCCGATACTTTTTCACTAGTTTTGGTGCGATTTATTACTGAACGTTTGGTGATTGTGTTCTGCTGTTGCATTTGTCCCACCATCGTTTCCTGTTGTTGTGTAGGAGACTTTTGTCCCGAGAAATAAGCAGCTACAGTTTTTTGTTTTTCATTTATATCGGTTTTAGTTATGGCAGCTTCAAACATTTTGGGCAACGCTAAAGTATGGCCTGATTTGGTACGTCTCAGTTCATTGGTGGGACTTTGATTGAATTTTGTTGTATTGCTGGTTGCTACGTGTTGGCTTTGCAGCATCATTATTTGATTCCAAGAATCAGATTTACTCAATTTGCTGGGTCTAATTGTATGATGCTGTTCCACGCTTGTTGAGTTGATGTCATCACTTTGGCGTCGGGCCATTGACGAAAAAGCATGAACATTATTAAAGACAATATTTCTAGGTATATAATCATCATCTGGCTGTGGTGTGGCGGGTGTTTCCATAACTGTGGGTCTGGTGTTATTTGGGAATTGTTGAGATGTCTTCCCGATGGTTTGTTTGTTGGTAGTCGTGTGTAGATTTTTGCCTTGTATCTTGGTAGTAGAGTGTATGGATGTGGTCACAACTGATGAAGAAGAAGTCGAATTTGCATTGGGACTTTGATAGGAGTTGGGCATATAATGATGCCTTTGAGGTGGTCCAAACTTTTTAAGTATGGGTTGACTTTCATCTTTGGGCAGGGAAGATTTCACTATATCGGGTGTGTCTGAAGGTGCCGAAGATTTGTATACTTCTGCGTTTTGTGTTTCATAACGGGCTTGTTTTTCCATTTGATAGTCCAGTGTATTGCCCAAACTTTTGCGACGTGCTTCATTCGAAATACGTTCCCGTTGCTGATCTAAACGTATGAGCATTTCCTGGGATATATTTGAATTCTTTGGATTTATGACAGCAGTTTGATCTCGACCTCTTATACTGTGATGATCTTCTGTTTTACGCATACTCACCACAGATTTTTTCTCTTGCGTTGTGTTGGAGATAGAAGTTATAGCTTTTGCCGAGTCTTGTTTTTGATAATCAATGGGCTTCTGTGTTACCGAAATCTTTGGATTTGTTACGGATTTTTGTTGGGGAGTTTGTTGTTTTTGGTTAATTTTGGTTTGTTGCAATTGTGTTTGAGCAACATCTTCATGGGAAGATTTCGAGTTTGGCATTGCACTAACTTGAGTTTGTGTTCCAGGACGCTGTGTTACTGTTCCATTATATGCTGGTTTCACTGGCGTTGATAGCATATGCCTTTGGGTTGGTGCTTCATATTCTGCTGCCATATTTTTATAATCTGACGGTGGTGGGTTATAATTTTGGTTTTGTTGTGTTACCTGACTACTATGAGCTTGATATGCTGGCTCTGCAGGAGAAGAATGTTGTAAATTTATGTTGGTATTCTGATTAGGTCGCGACACATTTTGAAAATTGTTTGATTCATCTATCACAATGGGATTAGAAGTCCAACTGGTGTTGGGTGAGGGTAGGTTTTGACTGAAAGACATGGAAGTTGTGGTAGAACTACCAGTTGAATTTTCCGATATTTTACGATGCCTTCTCAAATCCAAACTATTGGGCGGCATCATCTTTTTCTGGCTCTGACGGCTAAAATCTTCATCATCTGTCGTATCATCAATGGGATAGGTAACTACATATGATGTTTGCGTCTCACTTACATAAGGCTTAGGTGGTGGTGGCTGTTGTGCGAACATTGCCTGACTATTACCTGTGGATTTATTCAGATTTTCCAGGCTCTTATACATTCCCATTTGATTGCGTGGTACGGTTTGAGAGTATGTAGATGCAGTGCATTGCTTTTTAGATTCTTCAATATAAAGTGGCTTACGATTTGGCTCGAATTTATTAATTTCCGGAAATAAAGGTTCAACAATGGGGGCCTGATAAGAGAGACCATCTGGTGAGAGGCAAGTTTTTGGTGAGGTAACCGGCTCAGGTCGCTTTATTACTGGAGCCTTTGGCCTTGTTATGCCATTAGAATTTCCTAAACTTTTCATAGTACTCAAAAGATTTCTTGCAGCCCTAGAGTTCTTGCCATACAACTCATCATCGCTAACATGGCCGGTACGCCTGCCAACTGTAACAGCTGTCTGACTTTGAGGTTTTCCCATTACTCTACTGACAGCACGATATTCCAACAAATTATTATCGGAATCTAATTCATCATCCGTACAATCCGTTTGTTGCATATTGTATATGCTGGGACTGGTAGTTGTACTATTGGCCGGACTTACTAAGTCGAATTGTCGTGGTAAACGAGGCTGTGTAAAATGTTGCTGCTGTGCTTGAGTTGAAGCCTGAGTAGGTGGACAATATGAAGGATTTGATGAAGTTAAAACCAAAGGTACGGAGTGAGGATCTGTCAGAGAGTCTTCTCGAAGTCGTCGTTGATAATCGTTTGCACTGTAGTTGTTGACAACAGCTGAGGGTAGACAAGGATAACTTTGATGTGTGGTTTTTGGTTTGAGGCTGCTGTAAGTAAATGAAATATTTTGTGGTGGAGGCAAATATGCCAAAGGATCATGATCAGATGGCAGTTGTAGTCTAACACTAAAGGGATCAAAAGCATTGGGTAAAGAAGGACGCTTTCTGTATTCGTCTGATGTGTAGTTGCTGGTTCCATTAGAAGATCTTAAGGAGTTGTGACGTTGTATAAAAGGTGTAGTATTGTTGGTGTTATCATACTTAGAACGTTCCTCAAATCTGTGGGCCTTCGATTTGAAACTGCTGCTATCCACAGTAGGCTTGGAAGCCCAAGGTAAAGCTATGGGTGATCTGGTGGAGGGAGGTGGTGAAGTTATAAAGGAGTTGTCTGGTCTGGTGTTACCGTATTGGCCAGGCGATGTAGCTGATAATGAGTTTGTGTGACTTCTTGCAGGAGTTGCATTGAAAGTCTGCCAATTACTTGAGTTACGAGCCAGCTGTGGTATAGGCTTATAAATAGGCTTAGAGGGAGTATCACCACTATCAATGGGTCTAAATACCGATTGAGGAGCATGTTTGAATTCGTTTACGGGTATGGGCTGAGCTACATTCATGTTGGCACTAGTTTGTTGGGCAGCTGCCAGTTGTTGCTGTTCCCTAAGAATAGCAGCATGTTGAGCGGCAGTTATCTGATCTTGTTGTCTTCTTTGCCGTTCGAAATGGTCACGTTCTAAACGTTCCCTCTCTTGCCGCTCACGTTGTTGTCTCTGTCTTTCCAATTTATCACGTTCTCGACGCTCATACTCCGAATGTTCTTTCTCCAATTTTCTTCTACGCTCTTCAGCTTGACGTTCGGCTTCACGTTGCAATCTCAGTGCAATTTGCTGATTTGTCATATAGTTGGGAGCTTGATAGAGAGCAGCAGTATTGCTCACAGGCTGTAAGAATAATTTATTGCTTTGCTGAAATTTTGTATTGCCTGAGACATGATAAGGAGCCTGGGGAGGCTTGCCAGCTAGACCTCCTTCGAAAGTACTCTTTATGGAGCCAAATTTATTAGTCCAGTTTGAAACGGAACGCGAATTAGTCCAACCCAAACCAGGCTTATCACTTTGCTTATTAATAAAGGCCAAAAATTTGCGGTCATTTTCTGTTTTAGGTTCAAAGGCTGGTACAGCATTTTGTACACGTTTCTTAACATTTACTTGTACAGCTCGTTTCAGTCCCAAATTGCCAGTCTTGTCTTCAGCATCTGAGTCGGTATCACATTCAGGATTGTATTTATGAGCTTTGGCCAAATCAATGGTATTGGCACGTTTCATTAAATGCTTTTTATTGCTAAATCTAGATACTTTTGAACTATCATCGGGACTGCCTTGTTTGACACTCCCCTGTGGAGACTGCTTGTGCTCCTCAGGTTCAGAATTTTCAAAAGAAACTGAATATTCTCCAGAAAGAGGCCGACGCTTATTACCATTGATTGTTGAACGATTAGTGTTGGTCATGCTTGTTACATTTTCCTCGGTTACAAATTGTTTGGGTCTTTGAAGCACTGGTGCTGAAGGTTGTGTTAATATACTTCCCGTGGAGGCATTTTTCTCCAGAGGATACCACTGAGGTGGTGTACTGTTCGTCATGATATTGGCATCGGGGATGGTACTTTGAGATATGTTGCTCATAAGCAACATATCTTCCATATAGCGTCTAGCATCGGCTAATTCTTCACGGCTAACACCAACCGTATGGCGACTTACACGATTTTTGCGTTTACCAAAACGACTACGATTTGAACGATGAGCATCAGCCTCTGGCGAAGAAGTTTCACCGTAGGGATCATCATTGCCATCCAATTGGGACATGGCTGCTGCTATTTCCGCCAATTTCTCAGGCGATGTTAAACCAGCACGCAAACGGGCCACCAAAGCCAAAAGAGCTTTACGTTTTTCAACATCCACTGAAATATCTTTGCCCTCCTTAAGAGAATTCTCCAAACGACTTAAGGCACATGTCACTTCTTCAATGATATTGGAATCACTTTGAATTTGTAACTGATCACGCAAACCAGCCGCTATTAAGCGTAAATCTTCCCCACTCTCAGTGCCAGAATCTTCTTTTTGAGGCACACCTAATCTGTCTACTTGTCTGGGACTATCACTACTACTACCTACGACTACAGAGTTACCACCTAAACTACCACTACCACTACCACTATTACTATCAGTATTATTGTGAATACTATTTATATTGCTATTCGCTTGGCGAGAACTAGTATTTTGAATATTCTTATTGCTCTTATGGCTTATTGAGGTAGACGAGTCTGCTCCGCCCTGCCCTGCAATCCGTTCAGTCACAACTGGATTTTGCTTGGATGTTGGCGCAGTAGAGGTTGCTTTTGGAGTTTTATAATTGTTGTTATTGTATGAGGCGTGCATGCTACTATTTTCACTAACAGCTGTTTTACTTTTATTATTATTATTATTATTATTATTACTACTTGTTTGTGCAGTCTTCAATTTTTGACTATTTGTTGTTGACTGATTATTATGTGCGTTGTTGTCTTGTGGCATAATAGTTTGTAGATATTTTTCTGGTTTATCATGCACAATGGGCTTTGAGGATGACTCACCCTTTTCAGAGCTATCAGTTGTATCGTCGTCGTATTCCTCTACAACTTCTTCTTCAACTGTTTCAGTTTTGACAACAGTTTTAGTTTTTTCAACTTGCTTTGTTGTTTGGGATTTGTGTTCGGCTGAAGATTCTTCCGATTTTGCAGTAACAATTATAGACTTTTCTTCAGCCTTTAGTTGTACAGCTTGGGAAGTTTCGCTTATGTCTTTATCTGGCGACTTTGCGCTGTCAACTACTCTTTTGTTTTGTTTGTTGTTATCATCAACTTCTGATTCTGCTTCACTATAATCGGTAACCTCTTCGATAATTTCTTCGTATTCGCTGGCACTACTTTCCTCTTCTTCGGGAACATTAGCTGATACGGCTGCTGTAGCTTCTTTTTCGTCGCCGCTTTTAGGGCTTTTCTTTGTTTCTAAAGAGGGGAAGGGAAATTTGATAAATGTACCAGCTTTAAATAAAGGCTTTATGAACAGAAACAAAAAAACTAAAAAAACAATGGCAGGATAACGGAATACAATAGACGCCAGACGTCTAATGACTGTGATACAATGCACTAAAAACGGCCATCCAAAGGCCATTATATTCTTAAGGGCACAACAAGAAAAACAAATCAACAGTACAAACGACTATGATGATTTGGAGTTTATTACACGTGTTCAAGGACTGAGTGGCTTAATGAATTTGGTTATAATATATAATTTGGTTGTTTGTGAGATGAGAGAACAAAACAGAACCTCGAATTGTCGTTCAAGAGCTAAACAAGTGAAATTGAATTTGATTTGCTTTTGATCTGTTATGACATTAACATAATAAATGCTTACATCTCTTTTACTATCTCTTTCTCTTTCTTTCTCTCTCTCTCTAGAGTTACGTCTACGTATGTTTAAATACCTAAGTAGTTAAAAACAATAATTGATTCTTGATTCAGTGTTTATACAAATCCAATTTCAAATATTCGTTTGTTTATGTTTGGCTTAGCTAAAATTTCATATCTAGAATAAAGTAAATATAAAATAAAAATATAAAATAATAAAAAAATAACAAACAATAATTAACTATTTATTATAAATAATAAAGTAAAGTAAATTTAATTAATTATCCCAACACCATATTTAAAAGAGTAATTTGACTTTCTTATTGCAGAATAATGAAACGAATTTAGATTTGTGTAAACTGATCGTTTTAAAAATTGATGTGCTATTTATATAAAAATCAAGCAAAATAAGGATTTATTATTATGACATCTTGACGTGATTTTTCATTAATAACGACAACAAAATTTCCTTTATTTCATCTCGGTCATTAAAACAAAGGAAGCCTTGTTGTGAACGCACTTTCTCTTATTTTACTTTTCGCATTCTGCAATAGCCGGCGAGGTTACT
This sequence comes from Panzeria rudis, assembly GCA_956483635.1. Lineage (NCBI taxonomy): Eukaryota > Metazoa > Arthropoda > Insecta > Diptera > Tachinidae > Panzeria > Panzeria rudis. Next base: position 7,717,563 of record OY101448.1, on the reverse strand, counting down.
TTTGTTTGCAATTTTTTTGTTTTTGTTTTTATAATAAAATTAATTTTCTACCGCATCATGCAGAAAAACTAATTCGCGCCTTATTTTTTTTTATTTTTCATTTTATATACTTTTTGGCATAAAAATAAATCCATTGATTAATTGAATATCGTCATAAAAAGCACACCAACATGTGTGATTTTGAATGTGATGGGGGTTTTTTTTGTTGTTTAATTTAAAATACCTTCACGGTCAGCCATAAGTTCCCTCAAACGTGATCTTATTTTACGACGTTCTTCGTATGTTCTAGCCTGTTCCAACTGCAAGAAGAGAAATAAAAAGAAAAATATGTGCGTCAATAAAAATCTGGCTATAAGTTAATAGCTTCTTTTGAGTAAAGTAAAAATAAATAAAAAGAAAAAATATATGTATATTGAAATCCTTAATAATAAATGGAGTTCCTAATAAGCTAAATTGTACGTGTCATTTGAAGGGCACCTAGGGTACATTCATTTTTTTAGCTGCTTACAGAGAAATATCTAATGATTTTTAAAAAGTAAAAAGTTGCGGGGAAAAAAGCTTCTCTTACGCTTCTTGAAAAATTTATGATACGAGTATCTTCCTGTTTTAGTTAAAAAAAAGGGTATCGTTATAACACAATAGTCAATTCTTTCAAATCTTCTTTGGTTAATTGTTTGCTCACCAATTGCCCACCGACGAAATAAAAAAATCTTCAGGGTTATTATATGACACGTCAATACAGTTTTCATATTTATTATAAATTTTTTTGGGGGGGGCCAGCACTCAGGCGATGATCCCTACTCATGTATTGTACTGAATCTAGGAAAGTTGGTTATGGGAAGGAGGATAGAGGGAATAGTGTTTGGGAACATTCGATTCGAAGCATTCCAAACTAAAAGTGGCTTATCCCACACACGAACTGTTCAGCTAAAGAATGAATTTTCTCTGTAATTCGTAGTGCAAGTCACTGGCCAATCGAGCACAAATGCATGTGCTCGTAATGAAGAATGTGTTGTTCGCAGAGAAGAGCGGGTTTCGGGGACAGTGAAACACATCCCACATTGCGACGATAACATAGTGAGTCAATAGAGTTGGCTAACCTACTGTCACTGATAAGCTTCTTCGTTCTCTCCTTTAAGTGGTCGAGTAACTCCCAAATAGACTTAGAAGCACCGGCCCATACATGGTAGTTGTATTCCATTTTCGGTTGTTCTAGATGGTATAAATAATAACGATATCATATAAATCGAAGTATCTCGTATACTTTCTTAGAAACCCGAGGGATTTTAACGTTTTTTTTGAAACTTAAAAAATGTGATCTGTCTATCGAACATCACACTGTATTTTCATGCCAAGAACATCAAGAAGTAGTGTTTCCTCGATATTTATACCGCTAATATTTACAGATGGAGCAGGATGTTGATTCATGTGTACGTCTGTCCGTGTGTATAAGGCACTGACCCTTACGAGCATTGAAATTGGACGACGCCATTTAGAGATTGTTACAGGATCGTTACAAGATTAAGTGTATCATTCATGCTTTGCCTCATGACGCCAAACTCCGACATGCTTGATCTATTACTGAATGAATATGAATAGCAAATGCTGGCAAGGACATTAAGAAAAATTAGAAATAGAATAAGAGAACCAATTTTCAGATCACATTTTCCACTTTGATTGAGGCACAACCAAAACATGAATTTTAAATTAATTAACCGTTTCTGTAGATGTCAAAAACTTTGTCTACGCAACTTATTATTGACTAGATGTGTCCGGGGTCTCGCACGCTTAAAGTTCTGTTTATGAGGTGTAAGGTGTTGTAAAAAATTATGGTATAAAACTGTTCCAAATTTTATAAAATTTGCGTTATAAAAACTAAACAGTGCTACCAACATTAAAAAACAACCGAAGGCGAGTGTAGTGTTTATGGCAGGATGTACTTGATTTACTGATCAGTGGTTGGTTTTTAATGTATTTTGTATTTTAAATACACATCGTTAAAGTGTTTTTTTTTATGTAATTTGTTTGTTGGTCACTGTAATTAGTTCTTAATCCGTTAGGACTCCATTAATCCGTTTGCTATTTACAAACTAATTCATAACTCTTATTTACCAATTCTTTTAAAAGTTCTTCGTCCCAAATCTCCTCTATATCACAAGTTGTATAAGTAACTGGTGTAGAAGAGCTTCCAGAATTAATCGTTTTCGTTATACGTGTAGTTTTTACCTAAAATTAAAAAGAAAAATATATATATATAGAAATGAATTATGCTAATTACATTAAAACAGCTTTCATATTTTTAATTAATAACAAAAATTAAAATTTTTAAAAAGCCCCGATGCAATTGACGTTGTATCAAAAGTTTAAGTTAAGATATGTTGCACTGCTGGATGGATTTTCTTCAAACATTTCTAAGAACACTCTCGATCAAGTCACCTTTCAAACAAAATTTACTAAATTAAAATCGATCTAACCGTTTGGGAGCTACAGTGTCAAAGACACACAGATTCAACAGCATACTCGTACATCTAAAAAAGATGTGATATCTTCTAAACGGCTGGACCAATTTTATTCAAACATAGCTAAGAACAAACACTCTCGATCAAGTCACATTTCAAACAGATAAAACTAAATCAAAATCGGTCCAGCCGTTTGGTCTCTACGAGGTTTCGTATATCCACACAGATACACAGACACACACTACAAACTTATAACACCCCTTTTTTTTAGTCGGGGGCTAAAAATATAAATTCCTAAAAAAATTATGTATAATAATTGACTGTTTAAATTTATATTATAAAAATATAGAAACTAAATTTTCTTTTAAATTAATTTTAAATATTTGCTTAAAATTAATTTTGATTGTCATTACGATTAATTGCTGATTTTAAAAATACATAGAAATTTTTGTACAAAAATGACGTAGAATTTCACTTGTCTGTTTTAGGTTTTTTCTTCCACTATTTGTATTAAGAAAATTGTGTTAAAACTTTGTTGTTGCTTTCGAGGAGGAGGAAGTTAATAGTGGCTGCCAAAAATGTTCATGTAAAACACAATTAAGAAAAAAGAAAATTTCAGTATTAAAACCGCTACATAAAGGTGGTCAATTGGCACTGAATCGAGGGTACCATCACACACCTAAAGCGATAAATCATCGTGTCAGTTTAGTTTTTATCTGAACGCTGTAAACAAAATGATTAATAGTTGTTAAGAAACACAAGCGTTTACAATGTAATGAAGGGGGAAGAAAGGTTTTCATATTTTACCTTTTTTCATTGTCCAAAAAAAAAGAAAAAACAATTAATTTAAGATGGCATTTTTATTTTAAAAATAGAAATATTTCTTAAAAATTTATTTATGTATGTGGAATTTTTTTAATTTAAACAAAAGCTGTGCAGATTATTATGGTACTTGGTCACGTGGTAAAAATTTTACCCAAATCGGGTAAGTCTCAGGCGTGCCGCATTGAAGTCAAAATTAAAATTGACCAAATTTAAGCTCAATTTATGTCAAACTATATTTCAGTTAGCGTATGCTAAAATTTATCCCAAATCGGACATCTATGAAACTGACCCCTAGGGGACAAATTTCAAATTTTATAAAATTTACCTTAATTAAGCTCAATTTACATAAAATGATATTTTAGTCCGTATGCCAAAATTTAGCCCGAATCGAACAACTGTGGGGCTGACCCTCTGTTTGAAAAATAATCATAAAAGCATAAAATAATATAAAACTTGAAAAATATAAAAACCAACAAAATTTAAAGAAATTCAAAATCATACATAAAAATTCAAATTAGGTTTTGCAAAATTACTTGAAATAAATACTGCCGCTGGCTGGGATTTATCTTTTGTAATATTTTTTTGACCTTTAAGGGTCAAGCCTCACAGTCGTAGATTTGAACGGACATACGCTTACTGAAATATTGTTTTATACAAATTGAGCTTAATTTTGGTAAATTTTACAATATTTTAACTTTGACCTCTAGGGGTCAAGTCTCATAATTGTCCGATTTGGGCCAAATTGTGACATACGCTTACTGAAATATAGTTTTACATAAATTGAGCTTAAATTTGGTAAGTTTCACAAAATTTTAATTTTGACCTCAATGCGACACGCCTAAGAGTTACCTGATTTGGCTAAAATTTTAACCACGTAATTTTTAGGCCAAATGCCACAAAGTCCGCACAGCTTTTTACAAAATTACAAAACTGGTTTTCATTGCCACCCTAATGTGCATACATAAGTGCAAGCAAGAAATGAACAATTACGAGTAATTGCATCAAGGGTATTTATTGAAAGAAAAAAAAACTGTGTTTCTTACCAGCAAAATTTATTTTTATATTGTCAACTATTTTGAACATATTTGGAATGCATTTTAATTTTATTATACTTTTTTAATAACCGCCATTTCTAAATGATTACATTAAAGTATTGTTACGATTTTATTATTTTCTTCGGGTTCCTTTGAATTGCAATAAAAATAAAACATAGATTTTATTTTTAAAGATATTTCTTTAAAACATTGTTTATTTATTTTCCAATTGAAATAAATACGAATTGGAATAAGCACGAGGTTAATCGCCTATGTACTGGCTTCCGAATCGTTTTCACAAATATTCTTGTGAATTCGGATGTGCTAAAACACATACTACTCCAGTTTAAGTTGCAATTAAGAAAAGAAAAAAATAATAGCATGTGTTCTAGCATCTAAATTTACAAGAAACAATTTGGAATTGAACGATTTAAAATTTCTTTTTTTTCACTTTTGAGCAAAAAAACTCGTTTTCTTCTCACTTAAAAACAGACTTGTGAAAGCAAAACGAAACGATAAAATCAAAAAAAAAATTGAAATCGTCCGTTTTCACAATACTTCTTGTCTGCTAGAACACATGCTATTAATTTTTCTTTTCTTAATTTCAACTTAAACAGGTGTAGCATCCGAATTCACAAGAAGATTTGTGAAAACGATTCGAAAGCCAGAACATAGGCCAATATGTTTACTGTAGGCACGTTCACTCGCCGATGGATAAAATTATACTGACTGGCTTGATGGCAGCGACCCTTTATATAGAAAATAATAAACTTATGGCATCTTTTTCGAGTACTATCTGGATGTTGTCTATCTTATTTCAACTGTTAACTAGTTAAAATGTAGTGTGTTTATATGACAACTTTTTTTGCATGGAATTTTCCTATAAATCACAAATGTTAGTATGAGTTTGCATTGCATAAGCAATTACCCCTATCGTGAATACTTTTTCCCTCGAAATGTTTTCCCTTTCCCTTCTTTTGCAATCGTGAATAAAAATTCACAAAATTTCCCTTATCATGAATGATATTTTTCACGTGGAATGTTTCCCTTTTCCCCTGTTTTTGTTCACTTTATTTTTGCGCGCGAACTGGATAAATACATCATGTAATTGCTATATTATCCTTCAAATTAGTTATTAAAACTTATAAATATTTATTTTTAGGACAAAATCAGTAAATAGTGTTCATTTATCTTAATTGCAACACCTTTCTATCACACATGAACTAAGTTTTGTGGTAATGGAATAGCAAAAAAAATATATATAAAAACCCAGTTTTACTCACTCTTGAGAACATTTTATTTCACATCAAAAGACTATTTGATTGAATTATGCTGCCTGTAATAGCTCGGGTACTCCAAGGCGTTGGATGCATCTAGAAATCCTGGATGAACAATTCGATTTTGTTTATATTCCTCATGGAATGCAAAAATAGTTCCGATTGTTCTTTTATTTTTTAACAAAAATTTCTTTCACTTTTAATTGATTTTATTAAGCTTCTTCCTTATTTACATTCACTGAGAACTGATGGCGGGAAAAAATGTTCACGGGAACTTCACGATAGCTATTTTCCCTTAAAGGGAAATGAAAATTTCATGGGAACATAAATTTCACCTGTTATTCACGATAGGGGTGAATAAGTGCTGTTATATTCTTATCAACCATAGCAACTGAAGTTTACAGTTGCTATCTATCACATATGGTAAATGTCATAGAGAAAGTCGTAAGCTATTATAGCCGCATACTCTCAAAGCCTTAGAGGAACTACTATGTGACGTGACGTGAGCTTCTGGCAGTATTAGAGTGCATAAAGCATTATCATAATTATCTATATAGCCAACACTTTACACGAAGGACCGACAACTCTGCTCTCAGATGATTGTTACAGTTTAAAAACCCTGAAGGGCAGCTAGCGCGCTGGATTGAACGTCTCCAGAGTTACGATTTCAGCATTGAGCATAGAAGAGTTGCAAATCACAATAATGAAGCTGCTCTTTCGCTGCAGTTTGGAGTGCAGACTTTTATGTTAAGAAAGAATACGTCATTGATGTTCGGCTAACGCACATCGATTTCGCTGAAGAGTGGTCAAGGGCAAAGAGGAGTGACACCATATTGGTAAAAATTATAACGGCCAAAGAAGAGAATAGAAGACTTAGCCGCAATGAGATATCAACTGAAAGGCCACTAGTGAAATCTTATTGGGCTCAATGAAATAGCCTAAGCTGACAAACGGGTGCATATACCGCATATGGGGAAGTGCAGATGGCAAAACGGGTTCCAAACTAATGGCCGTTCCATCCTCCAAGTTGAATTAAGTTTTGTAATAGTTCCATAATGGTCCTAGTAGCGGTCATCTTAGAGTGACAAAAAATACATACGGCTGTTTGCTGCAGTAGTTAGCACGTGGACAACAAAGCAAATGATGCTGGGTTCGATCCCTGTGCCAGGCAAGTCATCAACATTTATAAATTTTTCTGATGTGCATTAGTGTGGTGTTGTGTTAGTTGTTGTTGCACTGTTTAAGTGATGAAGCCATAGCACTGGGTACTAAGCAGTACTGGCAGCGATCGAGCAAGAGCAAGAGCAGAGTTATAAAAGAACAAAATTTTCTATCTCTAACTCACTTCAGCATCTGTTCTCTCTATACTCTATCCCTATCCCAAAGAAGGTAACACATTAATTAATAAACTGGTATACATTAAGTGCCTGACTATGTTACTTCTCTTTAAAAAAAAAAAAAGAACAGCGTTTTTATTGCGTTGTCATAAGCATGGCAAACAGTTCATAATAAATCGCTGCCAAAAATCCATTAGAAGAAGTGGAGGACTGCTGCAACAGCAACGCGGGTGCACAATTTCAGTAAATGGCCAGAAGTATATGCCACATCTAATCAAGAAGCAAGAATAATTGTGGATGCATTAGTCACCAACTGAGTATGGCGCTATGGTGTTCCAATAGAATTTATATTCTGACCAAGGTAGACATTTCGAGTCTGCCATATTCAGGGAAATGTCCGAACTATATGTGATAAAGAAAACCAGAACGATGCTGCATCATTCACAGTCTGATATGGCATGTTAGATAGATTTAATCGTACCCAAGAAAACTCGTAAGCTTGCATCAAAAGGACTGGAACGAGCACATTTCCAAATTTTTATTGGTATATAGGTCAGGCTAGAGAAGAGTTATGAGTTTAATAACGATGTACATATGCTGTTCGTTGACTTCAAGCAGGCGTTTGATAGCGTAGACCGAACTAAGATCCGCAAAATATTTGCTTTATTCGGTATAAACAACAAACTGACTCGTCTGACAATGGTAACACTCAGTAATACAAGAGGAAAAGTAACATTACAGCAAGAGCAAAGTGAACGATTTCACATCAACACAGGAGTAAGACAAGGGGACAGTTTGTCCACAGTTCTATTTAATCTATGCCTGCATTATGCTATAAGAAACCATACAGGACTTGGAAATATGTTTAATCGGTCAGCGATGACAATCGCCTACGCCGATGATATTTCGATTTTAGCTCGAAACAGGCGATATCTGGAAGAGATATTTCGAAATATACAAGCATCTGCAAAAGAGATAGGGCTAGTGGCTAATCAATCAAACACCAAGTATATGATACTATCTAGAAGCGCTGAAAGAAGAAGGCCACGACATATCAGTAAAGGAGAATATAATTTTGAAGGAGTCGACAAGTTCAAGTACTTGGGCGTACTTATTAGTAATGATAATAGTGCAAGAGACTGTATACAGGACCGAATTGTAGCAGCAAACAAATCATATATTGCACAGAATAAGATATTTAAATCAAAACTTTTATCAAGAGCCTGCAAGCTGAGAATTTACAATACCATCATAAGGCCTATAGTTACTTACGGATCAGAGGTTTGGTCTATGACGAATTCTGAAGAAGAGTCTCTCAGAATTTTCGCAAGAAAAAGCCTTAGACGAATATTTGGGCCAAGACGAAATGAAAGGGGAGATTATTTCCTAAGGAGCAATTAAGAACTTTTACAGCTAAATCAAGGCGAAGATTTAGTAAAATACATTAAAGCGCAAAGACTAAGATGGATAGGCCATGTACTAAGGATGGATAAAAACCGGGCGCAAAAGCTTGTTCTTGTGACTACACACCACAAATTTCAAGAAATAAAGACCGGCCACGTAAGCGCCTAATTGACAATATTGATGATGATATGAGAGCAATGGGACTAAGGAATTGGCGCACCCATGCTAGAAATAGAGAGGAATGGAGAAGAGTTGTGGAGAAAGCCAAAACCCACCCCGGGTTGTAGAGCTGAATGATGGTGATGATATAGGTCAGCTGTGCATAACTCAACATTACGAACAGCTGGAAAGATTTTTTTGGAACCGAGCTAAAATTGCCTGGTGATTTTGAATTCGGTGTTAAGTCTGCACTAGATATGGGCGCGTGTCTTGTTTTTTTCGTGTCATGAACACGTACGACTCAACATGAAGTGTTCGTGACAAAAAATCTAATTTCTTTCGTATTCGTGTCGTGTTGACACGGGAAAACACGAAACGATTTTAAGATTAAAATATATATGAATGCAGAAGCTTGCGGCACAAGATTATTGAGCGAAAGTCTCAATAAGTTACTGTTTCTCAACAAAAATATGTAAAAAAAAAATACAAATAGAACATGAAACGTTAAAATAAAAGAAAAATATGTCTTTGAATATAAAAAAAATTATTGTTTTTGGATTTGATTTCGTTCGTGTTGTGTCGTGTCGTGTTGTGTTTTGAAATTTTTTGGGGTGCGTGTTTCGTAAGTGTTGGACATCCCGGTATTGGTGTTCGGATCGTGTCGTGTTAGAAAATTGCGACACGCGCCCATCTCTAGTCTGCACCAGTTAGTGAAGAGAGTTGATAAGATGAAGACTAGATATGACCGAGCTGCAAATTCTGAGGAATTTAATGAGGGTTAACTGCAAAGGAATAAAGGATTGCCTCTAAAACTGCAGATTCACTGGGATGGACCGTATAAAGTGATTAAAATTTTGAATGACCTAGTCTACAGGATACGGAAGTACAATAATAGCCCAAGGTCTAAAATGAAAATCGTACACCTGGAGCGATTGGCGTATTATCGAAAAGGTGATTGTGTGTCTATTTGGGGCGTACAGGCGACAGTGTTACAATTTTATTTTAAATTTTAATTGAAAAAATTTGGACAATAAATATAAATTTTTATTGGAAAATTGAATAAAAAAAATGCTGAACACCTTCTTATAAGAAAAATTTTCTCTCAACAAATTTCAAAGCATAAATTTAGTCTCTTAAAATTCCTGCCAAATTTTTTTTTAATTGAAATATACATAAGTATGTTTTATTGTAAATATTCTTCCGCTATTAAACGACTTAATAGCGATAATTTGTCATAAATAAAATAAAAATAATGAGCATAAAAATAATAAATATATTTTTAATGTTTTGCCAAAAAAAGACATCATTATTTAATGTTAAAATTTTCATACTTCCACGTTTTTTCTTAAAAAAAAAATACTTAAGATTTGCCTCTACAACACGCTTTTAACATAAAATTGACAACAACAAAAAAAACAGCTGATTTTATTTAAAATTTAATAAAATATGCCTATTCATGCATATCGTCAATTGAAATTCAAAAAGACGCAATTGTCTACGTTTTTAATACTTTGCAGGGGAATTTAAAAGTTCTTATGCATTTTTGTCATTTCTGAAGAGGTGGAAAATTTCCTAAATCAGTGATGATTTAGGAAATTCTTTCTACAGACCAATTAGCTTATTGTCTGGCTTGTCAAAACTATTTGGGAAAGTATTTCAGAAATATTATCAAGCTTAATTCTAGTTCTCTAGTTTAAACTGAACTACTAAACTATTTGGTCCCAAATCTACTATCGAACAGACTGTTTAGGGTAAATAGTAGAGTATTCATTTTAATCGACTTTTCAATTGTTCGATTAATCAATTAATCGAAATTGAGGTTTTTAAATTACTCGAGCAATCGAGTAAAACTTTTATTTCGTTCGAGTTATTCGAGTAAGCTTTACTGCTAAAAATTATTCGAGTTAATCGGAAAATGTTTGAATTTAATCGGTTTTTTGTACATTTTGTGGACAAAAATAAAACAAAACAAGTTTTTTCGCGTTTTTATATATTTTAATAATAAAAACAAAACAAAAAACACAACATTTCTACATAAATTAGATCATAAACTGATCCTTTAAAATAGTTTGTTTTTCACTATTCAAATGTTGCGCTTTGAGAAAATTTTGCGTCAGGAAATATTTAATAACATTCCGAACTGTCCTGAATTCAATGAAGAATAAAAATAATCGGAATTGGCATAGCATTATTGTTGTTATAAGTATTAACTTGTAACAATAAATTTACGATTACAGGAAATATTTGCTCAAAAAAACGTAACCACTACTTCTGCTCAGAGTTGGTTTGATTTAACTTGTTTCTTATATCACAAAATAAGGTTAATTATGCTGCAAAAAGCTATTTTTATATTATTTTTAATAAATGCCAACCCATATTTAAAAAAAAAATATTTGTAATTAAAGGAAGTACAATTTTAACTTGTCTGTGGGCTACGTTTTTTTTTCGGCAAATATTTGCCAAAATGTGACCATACCTTAAGGCTTTTATAATTCCGAACATTACATTCGATATTTTAATACGAAACATCTAGTTAACTAGTTGCTCTCGAAATAACTTCTTTATTTCAAATAATTTTTGTTTGATGTTTATATCTCCGAATTTTTTTAAAGATATTTGAAGTTGGTTTCTTTCTCCCTATTATTGTTATTACATTATTTACTTAATTTGTTGATCATGCGGACTATTAGTATGAAATAACGTTCCAATTGAATGGCAAATTTCATATAAATTAAAAAAATTTCCACTTTTCATTAAGAAATCTACAAAAACTCATTAAAAAAAAGACAATTTACATAAAAATTTTTATTCGAGTTATTCGATTAATCGACCTAAATTACTCGAATAAATTTTTACTCTAAATTAAAATTTTTTTTTGATCGAACATTATTTGACTTTAATTATTCGATTAATCGAGCAAAATTATTCGAGTGAATACCCTAGTAAATAGATAGATTTCGGTCGAACTAGACTTTGATCGAACTCTTTCAGTAGCTCACTTTAAATACAGGCGGTGTTCTTGGTCGAATTCGATCCAATTCCAATAACAGGGGATTACGAAATCAAGACAGTTTTTTTTTCGCTAGATCAAAGGTTTGTGTCTAACCTGAAATATTAAACGATTTCAGATGACGATATAAAATTTATAGTTAAGTTTTGTCTATGTAGAAACACGTTTCTTTTTTATTAATGGTTTTAAAATCCAACAAGAAATTTTTCCGTTTATGGATTATTTGATTTCGCCATTATCATCGAAACAGAAAGAAAATTAATATATTCCAAGAAATAGAATGTGTAATTTCTAAATATTTGGCAAAAAAATTTTAAACTTATATTCCTAATGAACACACATGTAAATGTATTTGAGTGATTAAAAAAACGCGTGCACACGCCATTCATTTGCTCCTCGTGCTTTTTTTTTATACACAAAATGCTCGTAAACTATAAATATTTTTCAAGCAACACCAATTTTTCTAAAACTATTTAATAAATTATAAAAATACTACTCATCATGTCCAAAACTTTTTGTTTATTTATTTTTGTTATTTATGTATTTCTTCTTTTCATCCCAAATAACAAAAAATATAATCTAAAATTATACCTGCATGTAAATAAACTTTGGCACAAGTATAAATTAAACAGAAAAAAAAGTTGGTACAATATGTTTTAAATAAGTTTCACTTGCTTTGCATAACACAAAGCAAGACACTTAAATAAAACATTTTTTCGGTATAAAATTAGAAAGTTATTTAGGGCTTCGATGTCCGTCCCTCGTAGAATTCAACAAACAAATTGTTTATTTTTTTCTCCTCAACTTCAACACACAAAAAATAAATGCATCTTTCCTCTTCTTATCCATTTATTTTTGTCTATTTCCCCTTGCCCTCTTTTCGTTTTTGTTGCTATTTTATTTGTGCTATTTTATTTTAACAGAGTGGAAGTGAAACTTAGTGAATTGTGAAAAGTGATTGAGTGAATGAGTGTGTGTATGCTGCACTTAGTGTTATTTGCTTGCATACGTGTTGTGAATATTTGATTTGTATTTCTGTTCCGATTTGTTACGAACACCTCTGTTAATATGTCTGGCAGTTGTTGTTGTTATTATTGTTAAAATAATAGCGGAGTTCAGTGTTTGATGCAAAATGGTCTTGTGAAAGTACTAATTCAAAATATCGTAGCTTTTTATGAAATCCAACAACCCAATACGCAAAATTCTATAAAAAAAATAAACAAATTTGTACATATTTGCATTTTTGCAACAACATTTTCATCAAACTCTGAACACCGCTAATGCCTTTAAAACAATGTGGTTAATGCACGCACCAATGATGCCAATTTAGAAACCAAAAAAAATTGCAGATATGACCAGAAGCAAAAAATATAATATGAATACATATATACGATGGGAGGTTTTAGAAAGTCATAGAAGAAACCCTAAGAACTTAAATTTTTTGAGAAATAGAAAAATAATAGAATTTTCTGCTGTCACACTTCTGCTAAAACGGCGACACGGCCAAGAAAAACAAATATGAATTACAAAAAGCTCATGATACTTCTGCACCAGCATTTTTTTTTAATAATACAATGAATTCGGATAGAAGTTGGAAAATGTGTTATGGGAAGGAGCAATGTTTGTTGACATTCGAAATTTTATAATAAGAATAGAAGAAATTTCATTGGCATGAAAAAAAATTGAGAAAATCGTTTAGACTATGATGAAATCATACGTTCACTAACGCAATTAAGTATAAAATGGATTTTTATTACTCCGTTCTGTTGGAGCAAAGGAACTGTTGGTGCAATCAATAAATGAGACTGCAACGTCCCAGTGGTAAAAATACCCACTACGTAATCGCTGATGCAAGCAATACTTAGTAGCTGCTAGCGGTGACGCTTTGGCTTATTTTCCCACTTAGATTTAACATAAGCGAGTCATAGTCTGTTTAATCGGTGAGCTCTCGCTTAAAATCTAAGCTACGATGTCAGTACCTATCGCTACTGTGCGCTTACAGCATAAGTGGAACTGTAAGCGAATTTGTTTTTTAAATATAGCCCAAAAGTAGGCCACAATTTTTTAATTTTTACATATAAGGGATAAATTCAAATACAACAAAATTCTCACATACACAATGCAAAAATTATGTGTCTGAAAGCTGAAAATATTACACTGTGCAACAAAAAAAAAGCAAGGTTCTAACAACTGATTTTGGTAGAGAGGGCAAAAAATATATGTACAAAAACAGCCTTCAAATCACGTTTACAAACCTGCTTCGGGCGAAGCAGTAGTTTTTTCTGGGATTTAGCTCAAGGTACTCTAAGTGGTGTTTGCCTTCAAGATCATTTCGGTTGCGGAATATAATTTTAGTTTGTGACTTAAATCTTCCTGGCTCCAAATGGAGACATGCGTGAATTTTAAACCCTTTTTTTTTGTTGAGTGTATGCTGTTGTAATTACGATCAAGAGACTTCTATCCAAACTAGCAGTTTTTGAATTGGAAAACTAGTTGAGAATTTATCGGAACAAATTCAAGGGAGTAGGAAATTGTTGGTTTTACTTATTTATTAAATAATATGTAGTTTAAAGTTATTATTATTAGCCTAAGATTGTTTGGTTGGTTTACGTGGATGCCTGCGACGCGCAAGCATTCAAGTAGAATTAAGATGATTCCATTTTGACAGACCACTTCACTCGTCTGTGTCAATCTATGTATGTATGTATGTCCGAATCCAAATTCTTGGATCCGATTATCAGTACTAGATCCATCCTGTCACATTGAGATACAGATCTGATCAGGTCGGCTAGATTCATCTCTAATAACTCTGACATGTCGTGTAGTATATGATTGCCGAAAAATGTACATATGTATTGAGAGAGATGCAAAGCCAGGCATTCACAAAGAAGGTGGAAACGGTCCTACCTTGTTCACGGCAACCGATTTTTCAGTGGAGGTATGTAGAACAGAGCTAGCCCTGACCAACTCATCCGTCTATTCGTTGCTAGGAAGGTTGCTATGTGAGGGAACCCAGATAACAGTAACTGAGTCTGAAAACCTAACCTCGATACCAGAGTAGAATAGTGGTGTGTGACCTTAGAGGCAGAAGTGCCGCCTGGTTGTCGACAAAAATGCCCATTCTTCCTCGGATCCTCCTGTCAATCAGCACCCTGCCCGCTTTCCTTATAGATAATATTTCAGTCTGAAATACACTTGCTCCATCAGGAAGTCGGTAGGAATATCTTTCGCCAAGATCATCTGAAAATACTCTAGAGTCAACACCGCAGATCATTCTTGATCCATAGATATGCACTCTGTAATCGTAGTCTCTATATATATTACCTTCCTTTCACTCCCTTCTGGATGGAAGTAAGACTTTGAAAACACTATTGGTGAGGGTAGGATTATCAGGTCACACAGCAATCTTGAATGAGATCAGTTTTTCCGTAGCCTTTGGGTTCACGGACTATAAGATCGTTGAAATTAATTTTAGTACGGCACCCTTTTGGGTCTAATCTAATAAGGTCTATGTTGGTTGCGCGGTCTTTACAGACGGGTCAAAATTGCTAATAGGGACAGGCGCTTGTGTCTTTAACTTGGGGACGGCTATACGTATACAGACTACCGAATAAATGTAGCATTTTCCAAGCTGAGATCCTGGTGATCCTCAGGGCCACGGAACTGCTGGCCAGAAATGTGGAAGAAGGCGTGGAGGTAACCTTCTATGTTGACAGTCAGGCGGGGCTAAAAGGTTTGAAGGGACACAATGTCAAGGGACACAATGTCAAATCTAAACTATGTAGTTAGTGACTGTAGGAGAGCCCTCAACTTGCTTATGGACAAATATAGTGTCATACTATGTTGGGCTCCGAGTCACTGCAATGTTGAGGGAAATAAAACCGCCGATAAGCTGGCAATAACAGAGTCAGCGGTAGATGAACCAATGTCTGACAGATCGGTTAAATTACCGATGAGTCATTACTATAGGGAACTCAGTAATTGGGTGTTGAACATCGCTAATCATTCGTGGAGTACTAGGGAGGATTGTAGAGTCTCGAAGGATATGTTGCCAAAACTTGACTTAGGAAGATCCAAACTGCTACTGGATAAAAATAGGAGGGTGCTAGGATTCTTGATAGGCGTGTTGACTGATCACTGTTCGGTCAGAGCGAAGGCCAGCATTTGGAAAATTGGCACTCTAGTAGAGTTGGGCATAATCGTTCTTTTTAGTGACTATTCATTTTTGAATTTGGAACGATTTTCCGTCATCCCACGTCAAATTTGGTTTGCAAACCAAATTTGACGTGGGATGACGAAAAATCGTTCCAAATTAAAAAAAAAACCCCCGTCGGAAGAAAAACACAACACTCAACTATTCATTTTTGTTCAGATCAAAAATATGAACAAGTTCGTTCTTTTCGTTCAGCTGTTCACTTAATTTGTGAACTGAATGATTGAACAGCTTTTCAAACATAGTGGGAGGTATTATTATATTTTAAGCAATTAGATTAAAAAAAGCAAATTTAAAGCAAATATATTAATGCAAATTATTTTATTTAATAGATTTGGATATATTTTGTGAAATATTAACGTATTTAGAAAGAAATTTAGCATTTGTGTAATCAAATAGAAAGAATAGAAAAAATAAAATGAACAAAAAAGATCAAAAGGACTGAACAAGTGCACGTTGTTCATACCACTGAATTGTTCAATTGAACAAGTTCGTTCATGAACAGCACAACTCTACACTCTAGATTTCTGTAGGATGTGCGAGGATGAAGAGGAACCAGAGACCATCGAGCATATTATCTGCCATTGCCCGATGTTGCAACGCCATAGGCTTAGGTGGCTGAGCAGACGTTTTCATGAGAGCATTAGTCATATCGCGAAGTGCAAACTGGAAGATATCAGGTCCTTCATCATGGGAATTAAATGGCTTAATAACTGGTAGTAGGGGTTTTCCGGGTACAAAGGGGTTTAATTTAATAACGGATACAAGTAGAATGGAATCGCAATGGATCCAATTGGGTCTCCGAGTGAATGTGTGTTACAGCACTACCCTTCCTAACCTAACCTAACCTTGAAAGTACTAGCAAAGCCGAGTTGGGGTATCATGTAATCAGAAGGAAGATAATGACATGACTACATATAAGTTCTTGATCTGCATCAACCTTGAAGGAATTGCGCGTAAACAACCTGTACTCCCGATGCAAGCAGATCTCTGTGTAGTTGATCTGCAAAAGTTCGTAACATTTTTAGTCAGACATGGAATATTGTCTTGATATTCCAAAGGAACAAGGGAAAATAACGTCGCTTTTGAGTGACCGCTATACCCACATCATCAGTGCTCATATGCATTTTTCGGTTGAGAGTGATTTCAAATTTTATTTATACAGATTATTTCCGAAAATTTAATACGACATTTGTATAATTTTTCAACAAACACAACTTCACCACGATCGATATTTAAATTTTACCATCACCAAATTAACGATAAGTTAACCAATGGTTACTTCATGGTTTTACCTCATGCTCCACTTATTGCTACTCTGGAAGCAGTTAAAATATAGTTCCTTAAAAGTGGCAAAAATAAAAAATCCAAACATTACTGGCGGTTGGAGTTCGTCCGTCAAAGGGTTCAGAAAAAACATATTTTTGAGAGAATAAACTGTTGTATTACAATTTTAGGAACTTTTTCTTTAAAAAAAATATGAATTTATTTAGAAAAAAAATTATTAAATCTTAAAAACAAAACGTTAAATTGTGATTACTAGTACATATTTTAGAATTTCTAAAATTTTCAATAATTTATAGTATTTTTTCCCAGAACCAAGCAATCAATACAACACAAAGTCTTCATAAATTTAAAATATTATTTTTTTGTTATTATTCCTTTTCCGAAATTTTAAATATTTGTATTGGACTCATTTTTCTCTCATGTGTCTATATAAAAATAGTGAACGAATATTCTATTTTTAGCAAAAAATTTGTGGACGTTGAGTTTGAAATGTCTTAGATGATTATTTGACTGGCCGTTTTATAATGTTTTTATGCTTTATTATTTATTTATTTTACTTATTTCAATTTTTAAATTAAAACAACACAAACAAATTACAAAAACTGTGAAATATTAAAAGAAAAATACATTTAAAAAAAGAAGAAAACGATAAAACATAAAGAAATCAGGTGTACTTAGTATATTTGCACATTATTTTATTTGAAATCATTTTCTTTTTTATTTATTTTGTTCTTTTTATAAGCTTTTATTTCAAATACTATAATTAGTTTATACTGCAACAACGAAAAAAAATCGTATATTTCAAAATTTGGCCAAATATAGTAAAAGAAAATGGAATAATATTTTCTCATTCTTCGTTTTTAAATTGAATTGAATGTGTGTGTATAAAGAATAGAAATGTAACAGCGTTGCTAAAAATAATAGCGGTAATAACTAATGTCTCAATAGTATGCTGTGCAATTTTTAATTAAAACAATTTTCTTTGATTGATCGAATGTTGGATGCCATGTCGGGTTTTGAAAAATAATCACCCCTACAGCGAATGTTTTGGGAATAAGGTGCTTGGGAGCAAACCTATATTCCCATTCCCAATAAATCGGTATCGCGAATATATTGGGAGTAAAAGTTTCTATTGTGAATTATTTGGGAGTAATAGTTTCTATTGTGAACTGTTTGCCAGTGCTTTATAAATAATTTGCGAACATAGTTGTGAAAGAAAAATATACACATTTTGAAAAAAATAATAGCGTTTAACCATGTTTTGTGGTGCTGGAAGAGGAGAAGCAATCTATAGAGATTGCAGCAAAGATACACATGCAATGAATCGGATCCGCAAGCGTTAACGGAGACAAAGTAGCAATAATACAGATTAAAGTGCGTTTGTCTCTAAATCAAGTGTTCTTTACAGATTCCATAGTATTACAGGTTGAATAAAGATGGATTCCGTTAGAGGAAATTTTGGCTGCTAGCGGTAAGATGTTTGCGGTAACTCCCGTAGTGAAAATCACTGGTACTTTAACTGGCGCACGTCTCTTCCACCAGATAATTGATTTGCTCTTCATTAACACTTGCGATCCTTTATTAAAATAAAAAAGTAATTCAATAGAGTCCTGCCTTAAATACAAATTACAACTTACATGATCCCTTCTCGTTCCCATTGACACTTATTGTGAATTTATTTTGTAAAAAAATTCGCGGATGTAAAAAAATTTGGCGATGGCAAATTTTTAAGGTTTGTGAATTCGCTCCCAAAAACTTTGTTATGGTAAACATTTACGATAAAAAATCTGAAAATTTTGGAATTTTTTCATGTTTCGCTATGTACGTTTAAAATTAAATTGATGTTGATTTTTCCCTGGCTTCTTGAAATATTAATCATGTGTAATTGTTTCTGAAATATTAATCATGTGTAATTGTAACTGTTTCAAAATAAAGAACGTATAAAAATTAACCCAAAAAAGTTCGACGTAAGCAGAACAAAAAGCAATAAAATGAACATGAAGAACATAAACCAACAGTTACACTGGGATTTGTTGCGATAAACATGAGATGAGGGTGCTGTTGGCTGAATGGTTAGCGCGTTTGACTACAAACCCTGAGGTCTTGAGTTCAAGACTAGTTTCAGGTAAGCCAACAACATTATGCATTATTCTTATGTGCATTGGTGTGTTATTGTGTTGGTTATTGTTGGACTGTTAAAGTGATGAAGGCATAGCACTGATCACTTTGGCAGTACCGGCAGCGAGTAGTACAAACATATCCTAATACACTTTACAGCACCCTCCTTTGTAGGTATTGTATCAGAACCGTCGGCGAAGTAAAAGAACTAATAAATGGCTACACAGCTTAAAGGAATTAATGCCTCTACTCGACATCAGAGGCGTTGCAACACTGCTCTATAAAAAACACCTGTTCTCTCTACACTATCCCTTTCCCAAAGAAGGTAACACATTAATAATTAACTGTTAGGTATTAACTGCTTGATTGTGATACTTCTGTTTATAAAAATAAAAAAATTAGTAGTGATATAATTCTCGTATTCAAATTTCACGAAAAGTTTGTGTTTGTCGGAGACAGCTTAGTGCCAAATTTACAATATTTAGTTAACTAATGATGATGGTTTAACCAATGATATTTATATGAAAGATCATTGGTAAAGACTTGGGCTTTCAGCCTTATTCTTTTTAGAGAGAAAATTTCAAATGAATCATACAAGTTTTCAAAAATTCTTTTTAATAGAAATAGTAGATAATTAGTTCGTTTAAAGCGGGAGAATATCCCTCTTTTTCCTCGCACTTTTTCGCGTGCTCTCTGTTGAAATTACTCCTTCACTTTGAATTTAGAAAAGCGTAAAGGTTCGGAAACTTTGACGTTCGTTTTAACCCAAACCGCGGTTCTTAATGCATAAAAACCGAAAACGAAACCCGATAAATTCCGGTATGTTCTCTATTTCATGTGCAATTAAAATGTGCGGAATTATCAAAGCATTGTTGTTATAAATGTTAATTTGCAACAACAATGCTTTGATAATTCCGCACATTTTAATTCCACATGAAATACAGAACATACCCGATTATCAGTTTTTAGCTATTTATTTTTACAATTTGCTTTCTGTTACACTCATCCGTAAACTAATAAGTAAATATCTGAAAATTTTTAAAATTGTGCTTAAATTGTTTGAGGGTGGTGAATGTCAACTAGCTTCCGAAAATGAGGAAAAAAGAATTTACTGCATGAAGAATTGGTGTTGGATGCAAAACAATCTTAGAGTTTTATGAGTTGAAAAAATATTAACACAAAGAAAAAATGTTTCAAATTATATATTCAGAGAAGCAGTTGTTTGGAATTAACTTTTAAATTTAATAAATAGTTTTGTTTGACTAAGTAAATGTTTCACTTTGAGCTCTTATTTACACTAAAAACAACAACACCCAATTTTATTTTCATTAAATGTGTTGTTTGATTTTACAAAAACATTTCATTGGTCCGTTTTCAGTAAAAAATTTGTGTGAATTTTAAATTCTTGTACAGATTTTGAAAATAAATTTTTAGACAATTATTTCAGCTGATTCAGTAAATAATTTTGTTTGAATTTGGTTGTTCCATTATCGAATACAAAAAAAAATCAAAATTTATTTTTTTCAGTAAAAAAATTTGTATCTAATTATTTTGTCTGAATTTAAAAATTTTTCATTAGTCCGCTTTCATCATAATTTCAGCTTCGGCAGAAATTGTTATGGTTAATTGCTAGCATTTGCGCGTGGCTGCCTCGCACGATCGTTCGGTTATCATAGATATCAACGCATATAACAATCACTAATTTCCTGATCTTGTTATATACCACTTTAGTGATGTGAGTAAACCTACTAGTTTAGCTAAGTTAAAGCCGTAAGAATTCCTTACTTAGTGTTTCCAAATCTAATGTTTTTATTCCAAGGATTTGAAAGACGAATATGTATCAACGATATTCAACAAGTATACAATCCGTATTTGCACTAGAGTTGAGCGATACCGTGATTTTTGAAGAACATCCTGAATAGTGATCGTGATTTAAAAATCACTGTTACTTAAAACTGTGATATATATTCTACAATAAAAACATTGTTTTTTTCTTACTGAATAAAGATATCAAGGCAGATTTAAATACGCCTTAAAATATACATTGAATTTTAAAAAGAACTACTAATAAGGAAGAGAGAACACAATAAATATGTATCATCGTTATTCGTTTATTGTTTTTGTACTCAAAAAAACGTTATTACCCAAACAAACAGTGAAATATCATAATTTTGTGTATGTAACAAATAGAAAATAACGACTTCACAAGTAGCAGTCACTTGACAAATTTTGTCACATCTGTGACTCGTTATTTTTCAGTAACAGTGATTAAATCACAGGTAGAGAAATATCGCTCTAATTTGCACTACTAAAGTAGCTAAAAGGATCTGGTCTAACGACCTGTACTGTGAACCCCATTCAAGATGAAAATAAAATCGTCAAAACGAAAAAAATCTCCAAAACGAAAAAT
The DNA here is from genome assembly GCA_956483635.1 of Panzeria rudis. Classification (NCBI taxonomy): domain Eukaryota; kingdom Metazoa; phylum Arthropoda; class Insecta; order Diptera; family Tachinidae; genus Panzeria; species Panzeria rudis. The sequence goes on along the minus strand of OY101448.1, from coordinate 7,696,030 downwards.
ATCCTAAGTGAAAAAACACCAAACTTAAAAAAACTCCAAAATGAAAAAAATCTCCAAACCGAAAAAACCCCCAAAGTGAAAAAAATCGCCAAAACGAAAAAAAGCTAAAAACGATAAAAATGGCCTAATTGAAAAACGACAAACTTTAAAAAAAGTCGTAAAACTAAAAAAAAAATCGCCTAACTTGAAAAAAATCTCCAATACAAAAAATCCGCAAAATGAAAAAATTTGCTAACTAAAAAACCACCAAACTTAAAAAATTCCAAAAAGAAAAAAATATCTAAACCGAAAAAAACTGCCACAGGGAAAAGTATTGTTTAGTGCCATGTTTACTTTTTCACTGTCAAGTGTCAGAAAAATTGTGCAATATTTTGTTTGAAAATATTGTGCCGTTTATTGCACTGTTTAGGTCAAAACAACAATAATATGTACAATAACATATTCAATAATATCGTATAATGGTTGGGCCGCTTAACTGGAAAAAAATCTCCAATACAAAAAAAAGTTACCAAAACGAAAAAAATCCAAGAAAAAAAAGCGCCAAAACCAAAAAATATCGCAAAAACGAAATATAGGGAAAAAGGAAAAAGAATCGTCAACATGGAAAATTAAAAAAATCAGTAAAAAAAAAATCTTTAAAACAAAACTCAAGGAACAACAAATTTTCAAAGATAAAGTTTAATAAAGCAGATGTGTCTAAAGCTTTTTGCAGCATAATTAATTTTATTTTGTACTATAAAACTAAGTTAAATCACACTAACCCTAAGCAAAAGTAGTGGTTACGCTTATTTGGTCAAATATTTGCCGTACCCTTATACCAACGTATGTAACTGACACCTTGGGCGTATAGTTTGACTACAAATTAGCAGCACTATACGTTGGAGCAACACAGTTTGCGGGCTTACTACATTGCCTCGTAAACGCAAACCATCAAAAGGGGCTGGCAGTGTTGTGAACGACACCGGTTGCCCTATTTTTGTGGGTTTCTTTGAATCGTGAACATAAACAAAGCCAGTAAAACGTTAGCAAAGTCAGGAACACAAGACACCTGGTATTCTTCTATCGCATATGGCAAACACTGATGTTCACCATCTCATATATTAACACTGAAAATTTGTTCAAGTTTACAACATATTTTTTTATACTTGGCATTGGTTACCCTACGTCTATACCTGATACATTTTTATCATGACAAATGTCAAACTTAATATTGAAAAATAATTTGTTTTATGTTAGCTGTTTTTCATGTATGGAATTTGACATTTATCATGATAAAAATATATCAGGTATATAATAGGGTATAGGGTAGGGTTATGAAGAATGCCAGCAAATAATGAAAATATTTGTTGTCCCTAATATTTTATACAATTCTGTTTATATATAAATAATTTTCATGTTTAAATATTGAACAAAAATGCTTACACTTTAATTATTCGGCTGCTTATTTTCCTTGTGTATTTATTTTTTATGCGGCGAAGTATATCAAAACGCAAAATATTAAAATTTATCTAATGGATTTTTGCAATTATATATACTTTAAATATATATAAAGTTTAAATATTATATATATATTTTTTTCGATTTTTATTAAATGAGTAGACACCAAAATCTAAAAATCTTTTTTTCACGTTATATAAATTTTTCTTTTATAATTTTATTTTCTTTTCCAAATTTATATGAAATATTTTGGAATATTTCGTTATTAAAATTTATTTTTTGTATATATAAATTTATTTATAACTTTAAACAGTAGTAGTGATAGAGCGCTGTATATTTTATTTATTTATTTAATTTTTTTTATTTGTCAGAAGTAGCCGCACTGTAATTAAATTTCTTTCAAGTTGTTAATACAAAATGACAAGTGATCTTTAGCGAGTCTAGGTGTGTACTGAATTGAAAATTTTGTTGCTATTTCTAAATCATACAGAAGAAAATCTATTTGAATCTTGTGGTAAATGCGTCCAAAAATATTTTCTTTTTTAATAACAAACAAGAGAGAAAGAAAAAAACTCTCGTTTGTTTTAATAAAAGTATTGAAAAAAAGAGAGAAAAATTAAAAAAAAAAGTTTGGTGTTTTCCAAACAAGGACTTTTTCTGACAATCACCTTGTTTTAAAATCCTTGCATTTCTTTTTCAACTATTAAATTGTTTTAACAAATTGACTTTCTGTATTAATTTATGCTTTTAATTATTAATTCAACTTTTTAAGCGCACGTTTCGTTTTTAGTTGTTATACATTTTGTCTATCAATCACAATCAGTCAGTTGGAACATGTTCGTGAGTTTGTTTTTTCTGTCAGTGTATACATGTTTTTTATTTTAAATTTTGCAGTGTCAGCAAAACACATATAACATGACAAAGAAAAATTAAACAGCTGTTTAAGCAATTGAAATTTTTCTAAAGGCTGTGGCCAAATTAATAAAGATTAAACAGATGAAATTAATTAAGTTAGCGGTGCACACTGTTAGTTTTTTTTTTAAATTAGCAGGCCAACATTAATTACTCAAAAACTAAAAAACGTAATAAAATGATTTTTGATATAGTGATATCTTACACATTTGGACAAATCCGCCCAGAGGCACACCTACTTGTCATTAAGTATACTGGTTCGGTAATAATTAAATTTAAGGCATAAGATGTGATGAGCACTTTTATATAAAACACTACGAGGAAAATTTTTGTGGAACATTTTAACCCTTTAACTCTTTGTTGTAAGGGTTTTGTATCCCTTCCTTAAAAAGGCGCAATAGCAGGGTGAAATGTTTCACAAAAATGGTTCTAAAAGTGCTGAAGAAATCTTTTAACTTAAACGTAAAGCTTACAAGATTTCCTATGCCGAGTATTAATTCTGAACAAGTACAAAATTAACCCTTAAACACATTTAAAGTTTTTAAAGATTTCTGGTGTTCATGTTGAGTGTGGAGCTTCGGTGCTTTTGAAGACCTATGGCAAATATTATTGTTGAACATTTCAGACCGCTTTATTGCTGCTGAAGGGGGCTTTTTGCCACCTTTTTATGAAAAGTATAAAAAGACCCATACAACGAAGTGTTAAAGGGTTAAAATGTTCTACAAAAATGTTCCTTGTGATGTTCTACATAAAAGTGCTAAACACATTTTATACCTTAAATGTAAGGATTATAAAATTTCCTATGCCGATTCCCTATAACAATGTATAAGAGGAGGAGAAATTTAACTCCGTCTAAAACGATTCTTAGGCGTAAACTTTCAGAACGCTGATACACGTATTTTTTGTGCATTTTACCGGAATCAGTCGATAGATAGAACCTTGTCAATATGAACAAATTTGATTTCGTTGTACAGTGTATATATTTTTATTTTGTAAAATATAAAAGTTAAAACTACACTTTTCTTTTTCCAATCAAAATAACAGTTAAAATTATATTTTTATTATTTCAATAAAACAGGAAAGCAAAATTTCAACTATAAAAAAATTTCGAAAAATTTTAACCACATATTATTTTTTTTTACTGAAAAATATCTTCAAATTTTTACTGTAATTTTTTAACGTAAAAATTTCGGTAAAGTTTTAACTGTTAATTTTTATTGAACAAATGTAAGTTAAATATTAACTTTTATGTTTAACGGAAGAAAATTAAAATGTTAAAGCGAAAAAATTTCGGTAAAATTTTAACTGCTATTTATTACCGAAAAATATCATTTGATTTTTAACTGTTATTTTTGACGAAAAAATATTGGTAATATTTTTTGAAGAATGAAAATTTAAATTTTGAGTTTTATTATAATGACCGAAAAAATATCAATAAAATTTTAACTATTATTTTTTACCGAAAAATATTGGCTATATTTTTTTCATAAAAAATGTCGGCCAAATTTTAACAGTTATTCTTGACCGAAAAAATTAATTTCAAATATTAACTTATTTTTATTCATATTTAACTGCATTGATTATAATAAATTCAATGAATTTTTATGTTTTATCGAAAAAACTATATGTAATAAAAATAAATCATAAACGTTGAGATCCCTAATTTCGGTCAATAAAATTCTTTACAAAAGCTTATTTAACCTTATCTACGCATATTTTAATTGAATGGACCCTTCTTTGTATAGAAATCAAAAGAATTATGTATATTAAATTGAATTTCTTTATAATAAAAGAAAAATCCTCTTTAAACATGATTCAATGATATGACTGCTGTTGTTGTTGTTGTTACTGATATCAATTATCCAACATGAGCTAAATTTATTATTTCATATTTCCTTTTAACAATCATATTGCATTAAATTAAAATTATGATTTTCTCTTTGTTTCCTTTCTTTTTTTTTTTGCTTAAATTTAATTTAATACCTCGTGTTTTGCATTATTATCGCCATCATTATCATCACTTAAATTGCAGCTGGTCGTTGTCGTTGTTATTATTTTCGATTGACGATTCGAAGCCGGTAGGGATGACTCAGCGCCCTTCATTATAATACTCGCACCCAAAAATTTATTAAGCAAAGCTCTGGCCTCTTGATCCTCAGCTGTATCGCCTTCTTCAACAACTGTGCATAAGAATTACAACAAAAAAGGGGGAAATGATTCATTTGTTTAAAATCGTGTTTCTTCTTTATGAAATATTGAAAGAAAAAGAAACTTACCATTATCTGCATTACGCATACGTTCCAGACATTCGGAAATATTTGTTACGACTTTTTCTTCACCCTGACTGTTGAGAAACGAACGTGTCGCCATTGATGATGAGGAAGAGGAGGTTACTTTTTTAAATTCCTTTTGAGTCTTAATTGAATCACATTCACTTTCACTTTCGGTTATAAAGCGACCTGAGTGGCGACTACCAACTTCCTCAACTTCATATTCTTCATGTTGGTCGTCATCGGAATCTGCTAAAACGGTGCTCGTATGATGCTGTTGTACCCGTATGGTTTTGTAAGATTCTGGAAAAATGTGTTTGATTTTAGTAGCAACTTCTTTTAAAAATGTTTACTTATTTTAAAGACCTTTACTAATTTTAAGAGCTTTTATTTATTTTAAAAGCTTTTACTTTCTTTTATGGACATTCGTCTCTTTTTTTAATAGCTACTTTTTTAAAAGATACTTTTTTAAAAGGTACTTTTTTAAAAGGTACTTTTTTAAAAGGTACTTTTTTAAAAGGTACTTTTTTAAAAGGTACTTTTATTAAAAGGTACTTTTTTAAAAGGTACTTGTTTTAAAAGGTACTTTTTTTAAAAGGTACTTTTTTTAAAAGGTACTTTTTTTAAAAGGTACTTTTTTTAAAAGGTACTTTTTTTAAAAGGTACTTTTTTTTAAAGGTACTTTTTTTAAAAGGTACTTTTTTTAAAAGGTACTCTTTTTAAAAGGTACTTTTTTTAAAAGGTATTTTTTTTAAAAGGTACTTTTTTTAAAAGGTACTTTTTTAAGTTACTTTTTTTAAAAGCTACTTTTTTTAAAAGGTACTTTGTTTAAAAGGTATTTTTTTTAAAAGGTACTTTTTTTGAAAGGTACTTTTTTTAAAAGGTTATTTTTTAAAAGGTACTTTTTTTAAAAGGTACTTTTTTAAAAGGTACTTTTTTAAAAGGTAATTTTTTAAAAGGTACTTTTTTAAAAGGTACTTTTTTAAAAGGTACTTTTTTAAAAGGTACTTTTTTAAAAGGTACTTTTTTAAAAGGTACTTTTTTAAAAGGTACTTTTTTAAAAGGTACTTTTTTAAAAGGTAATTTTTTAAAAGATACTTTTTTAAAAGGTACTTTTTTAAAAGGTACTTTTTTAAAAGGTACTTTTCAAAGGTACTTTTTTAAAAGGTACTTTTTTAAAAGGTACTTTTTTAAAAGGTACTTTTTTAAAAGGTACTTTTTTAAAAGGTACTTTTTTAAAAGGTACTTTTTTAAAAGGTACTTTTTTAAAAGGTACTTTTTTAAAAGGTACTTCTATTAAAAGGTACTTTTTTAGAAGGTACTTTTTTTAAAAGGTAGTTTTTTTGAAAAGGTACTTTTTTTAAAAGGTACTTTTTTTAAAAGGTACTTTTTTAAAAGGTACTTTTTTGAAAGGTATTTTTTTTAAAAAGTCCTTTTTTTAAAAGGTACTTTTTTTAAAAGGTACTTTTTTTAAAAGGTACTTTGCTTAAAAGGTACTTTTTTAAAAGGTAATTTTTTTAAAAGGTACTTTTTTAAAAGGTACTTTTTTAAAAGGTACTTTTTTTAAAAGGTACTTTTTTTAAAAGGTACTTTTTTCAAAAGGTACTTTTTTTAAAAGGTACTTTTTTAAAAGGTACTTTTTTAAAAGGTACTTTTTTAACAGGTACTTTTTTAAAAGGTACTTTTTTTAAAAGGTACTTTTTTTAAAAGGTACTTTTTTTAAAAGGTACTTTTTTAAAAAGTACTTTTTTTAAGGGTTTTTTATTTTCCTTTTATGGCAAGGCGCTTTTTACATGTTACTTTTTGCAATATCCTTTTCGAAGTAACATTTTAAAAGATTTTCTTGAGGTCATTTTTTTTTAATTTTCTCAAGAGCTTTTTCAAAAACTTACCAATATTTTCACTCTCGTTGTCCATATCTCTACTGCTTTTACGCGAATTCGTTCTCAAAATTAAACCAGCTTTTGGATAATTCGATTTTTCTGTTACAGTCGAAGAGGCTTCTTTCTGTATAAACTTTTCGCTCATTTCTTTAACAGAACCTCGGCGCACGTACTTAGTGGTCGAGTCTAGAAAATCATCTTCAGGACTTGATCTTAAAGCTGGAGGGGCCTTAGTCTTTTCAAATAAAAAAATTAAAGAACTATTTATTAAATTAAACAATTTATACTAACAATTAAAGCAGCCTTTCTCGATTCCTTCAATTCCACATCTTTCAAAGCTTTTCTATTCGTTGTAGCTTCCACTTGTTGCTTAAGCTTTTGCAATTCTTCGGGATTTGTAGAATAAATAAACTCTTTTCGCTCTACTTTGGGCTTGGTCTTATTATCCGAATAGTATTTCTCTTCGACTACATAACCGGTGACTTCTAAAAAAGAGAGATTTTTGTTTTAATTAATTTTATGTTTATATTTTTTAATTATATTTCTTGTACCTTCTGTTGTTTCACTGGGTTCCACAGTGGACTTTTTCTTTTTCAAGGCCCTTATGCCGAAGAGTGGCAGACCATTTTCATCCGTTGGCCCTATGCCATAACTGGAGGTAATACAGTTATCATCAATAAATGACGACGACTTGTTGCTGACCATCTTTTGACTGGTTGTAGATTTTGAAGTTTTCATATAACCTGATTTAGAAGAGTCCAAAGTCGAGGAGCTGGGCTTTTTAGGCGTTGTCGAAGTGGGTGTCTTCAATATATTTTTACGATCAGCCCAAACAGGTGTTTTATCGTCTGGTTTCGATTTCGTGCCAGTTGTAGTCGTAGTTGTTGTTGTAGTTATACGTTTCGTTTGTGGCTTGGAAGTAGAGCTGCTAATCACTGCTGCCTCTTGTTGTTCATACGTGGCTGAGGATTTTCGTATGGTACCAGATGAAGTTTTGCCATCTGGACTGCGGCTGCTAGTAACCCTGCTTGCTTGTGGTCTTTTTGTTTGAGGACTACGACTGCGCTCGTTCTTCCTCGTGGGGCTACGTGACTCTGAGTTGGCGTACACTCTATCTGGTGAAGAATTTATAGAATGTGGTTTTCTGCTGGGCGATGGAGATTTTCTAGTTGGCGAAGTTTCATGTCTTATTTCATGTACTTCTTCTTGTTCATGCTCATCCTTGTAGTAGTATTGTTGTTTGGTTGTACGTGAACTATGCTCTCTCACTAACTCTGTGTGCTTTTGATGCTCAGGGCTATGCTGGCGTTCGTGTTCAGCATTTCTCTTGCACACTATTGCCTGTGGACTTTGACTGCGTGTAGGTTTACGAACCTCTTCTCTTACTACCTCTGTCTGCTTTTGATACTCAGGACTATGATGGCGTTCGTGTTCAGCATTTCTTTTGCACACTAGTGCCTCTGGACTTTGACTGCGTGTAGGTTTTCTAACCTGTTCTTTTTTATCTTCATATGGATAACGATTAGGCTTGGGAGATCTTCTTGTTGTTGGATGATAAGCCTCCTCGAAAATATATTCCTTTTTTGAGCTGCTGCTTACATGGCTTGCAGCTTCTTTAGTTTGAATGATCTGCTGAGCTGGCTTAGGCTTGCTACTACTGGTGCTTACAGTATCTGGCTCTTCTTCACTGCCCACTTTGGAGGTCTTTGTGGTTTTCGTGGTAACCTCTGTACTGTGGGTGCTGCTTATCAATTCATTCTTTTGATTTTTTTTAATTAATCTTATTTGTGCTCTAATTCTGCGTCTTATTTCATACGATTGCACAGTTTCCATTAATTTTTCCAATACGTCTAATTCAAAAATCTCTTCTACATCTATATCTTCGGTCACGGATATAGCACGAGGAGTTGTGGCACGCTTACCATGAGGCACTTCAAACTTAACCATAGAACTACGATCTGTATTGTTTATTTCTTCCTCTGACTGAGAGGGTTTTCGAGAATAATTGGTCTTGTTAATTTCTAAAGAGTCGCGTCTTGTATGCTCCAAAGAGCTTTTGGTATGATCCATATAAGAAGGTCTTCTGGCGCTCATGGGACTGGTCAAAGGAGTACGTTTAGTATGTGGTGTATTGTCGGGGCTACTATTGTTGCTCTCAAACAAGCTTCTTCTAGCAGCCACTGAATCCGTTGTAGTTGTCGACATTTTATTATTAGTTTTAGTATGAGGAGGAATTGGAGATTTCTTTGTCGATGATGATGGCTCTAGAACGGTTTCATCAATATCATCAGCCTTTTCAATTGTTTCGTTTGTTTTAATACTGGTGGTGGTTGAGGTGGTAGTGACAGTGTTAGATTTTAATGGATGTTTGTCGGTTAATTTAACTAAGTGCTCTTTAGTTTTTGTTTTCAGCGGCTGATCAGTTGGCGATGAGTTGGTAGAACTGTGTGCTGTTGTTGGTTGTTTTTTGTGGTGCTGTGGTGTGTCAGTTAAAGGAATTTTTCTGTTGGTTTCTTTATTTAAATCTTCGTTTACTACCTGCGATTCAGTGTCAATATCTGTTGTTGTTATTTCTTCCAAAGTAATGATCATTTCATTGTCCGCACTCAAATCATATTCGTCTGGATTCGTTGCTGAAGTTAAACGTACTGGCATGTGCTTCTCTGGTTTCTTGTTGGTCGTTGTTGTGGTAGTTAGTTTTTTCGAGTCATTAGTTTTGCTTTCGCTGCTGCTATAAACCTTTGTTTGCTTTGAGATAATATTTCTTACTCCCGTTTTAACGTTACTACCGCGCAATTCGTAATCAATGTCAGAGTTTTTGCGTTTGGGCGATTGTTTGGGTTTATTGGATGTCGCTGAAATTGTTGTAGATGTTGTTGTTGCTGTCGTTGCTATGGTCTGTTCTGTTGGTGTATTGGTAGCAGCGCACGTTGGCTTTGTGCGTGACTTGATGTCTGGCTGTAATTTCTCTGTATCTTTAACGGGTGACTTGTTGCACTTTAGTGGAGTTTTTGTTGCTGCTGCTGTTGTTGGCTTTTTGTTTCTGCTATCGAATACTGAAGGTCTGTTTAATATGTCTTTTTGACGACGCTCTTCGATTTTGGTTGTATGTGTTGCAGTATGAGGTATTAACTCATCGTCGTCGTCATCATGATCATCATACTCTTGAGGTTGTTGGTATTTTTCAGCTGTTTTTTCTGTTGTTTGTTCAGTTGTTGTCTCATGATGACTCACCTTAAATTCTTTAGTTAATTTTTTGTTATTTACCAAACATTCCACATAACCATCATCATTACGATCTATTATGGGATAATCTTCATTGGCCTCATCGTTAAAATCTATCTCATGTTGTTTGGAAATATGTCTTGATATGGTACGAACTAATTCAGGTGATTTTTGAGGGGTTGTGGCTGCCAATTTTACTGTCGAATAAACATGTTCATTTTGATCGAACTCTTTATGTTCTTCTATATCCTCTTTAAGCATTTTCTTTGTGGTCTTGGGTTTCTTAATTTCCTCAGCTATATTTTGGAATTTAGTGACTTTTTCATGTACGGTTAAGAAGCTTTCTTCATCAGAAGGTTTGTCCAAGCTGGTGTAATCCAAGCTAGAAGGTGCCTCTATTATAGGATTTTTTGAAATCTGTTCTTCATAATCCAAAGAATCATGGGTAGTTTTATGACTTCTTTCCGCATTAATCTCTGTAATATGGCAACCAATATATGAATTGTTTTCCTCTTCAAAAATGGGAATATTTTTAACTTGAGGCTTTCGCTTGGGTTGATCATCCTCAGGCTCTTGTACCACATCGGGATATCTAGGCTTACCAGTATCGAAGTTAGCTGGTACTGGCGTGGGTACAATTTTATCAGGTGAAGGCTCACGCGAACTCTTGGCATGTTGAATATCGATAATAACACTTTCCATTTCAGCAGTATTAACCAAACGATCGGTGGCACTTAAATTAATGCTTTTGGTGGCAAAACATTTATTGGGACGACGATGATCAGTCGTTTTAGTTGGCGATTTGGGGGCAGTAGAATGAGGCGCGGGATTTTTTACTTTAATCAAATTCTCACTAGTAGAACGTGACATTTTCGAGTCCTTGTCTTTGTTAGTGACTCTGTGCACTGGAGCTGATTCTTTACGTTCAGTAACAGGCATACGACGTGTTAATTTTTCAGGCATTACAGTTGAATCTATAATTTCTTTGTATACAGAATCTTGTGGACTTTTAACAATCACAGGTGACTTTTCTTTTCTGTTAGGAGTATCGGAATCAGTATGTTCGATAATAATTTCGGTAGTAACCGATATGTTACTAGATCTTCTTCGTTCGATAAAACGAGTAGGACTGTGTTCAGGTGAAGACTCGGAGCCATCTACTTGATCGAGCTTCGTAGGCGATTTTGTTTTGCGGGTCGAAGATCTTAAGCGATCTTTTATGTTGGTTTTATCGTTGTGAGGTTTCTCTGGAGTTTTCTTATGTGGTTTGGTTTCTAATGAATCTTTACTGGGTTTACGTTTGGGTGTATCCTTTACAGGTGTTGAAGTTCCCTTAGTGGGTGAGACAGATCGCGAAGTTGATATACTACTACTCTTAGTTGGTGATTTTGAACGAGGTGAAGTTGTGGCAGAAGTTTTTTTCGATATTTTTATATCAGATTTTTTACTTTCTTTAACATATTTTCCCTCTATAGTTTCCGGCTCCGAAGAGTCAGGTTCTAATTCATCAATAGATTTATTTTTTGCTGATTTTTCATAAATCGTGGTTGTTTCTGTAATAGTTTGTACAAAATCATTTCTATCGTCTTCCGTTTCTTTGGGACCTCGATTTAGTGGTTCATTAGGGTTTTTCATAGGTTTATCATCTGTTTTCGATTTTGGGGGTTCCTCTTTTGGAGGTTCATTGTGTCTTTGTTGCTGCGTGGTATTAACCTGTTTATGCAAAGTCTTCTTAACACTATTAACAGAGAAAGGTTCATCGTCCTCATTACAATCTTCAATTTTAACCTGGAAAACTGTTTCTGGTATTGTCTTAACAACGGTAGTGATAACCGTTTTCTTATCTTCAACTTCGGTATTTGGTTGGTTTTTATAGCTACCTGGTGTATCACCATAAGTTTCCATGCCTAAAATTTGACGACAACGTTCATCAAAGGTGTCGCTTCGCCCAGCTCCCTTCTTTTTAAAGGTGGGTGAACTTGGTGTTGAAGGTTCAGTGCTTTTTGAAATAAAAGCACCATCTGGGGTTTCTTTGCGAATTCGCTCAGTTTCAATAAATTGCTCAGTGACATTAAAAGGGTATTTGGGCACTTGTTTGGGTAGCAACGTTTCTTGTGAAACTTGTGCTGGCTGTTTATTTTTCGGGTATTTATTGGTAACTGGAAAATGTTCCGCATCTTCTGAGTAAGATTGGTCTTCAATAGTTTCTGTTGTTTCAACATAAGTATAGGGTTTCTCTGGCTTTCTTATCTCATCCAATTTCTTTGCAGTTGGTTTAACTAAAATTGTGGAAAATTTTTCCTGCTCTTCTTCTGAATTAACATTCCTTGCGATAACATAACTTTGTTCACAAGTTTCAATGAGGAAATCCTCAATTTCTTCTTCTTCTTCTGTATCTGTGGACTCAGTAGGAATTGGTTTTTGATCTTTTGTTTGGGGTTTCTCAGTAGTCCTTAAAGATTTTTTGAAAGTTTCATCGTTTGGAGATGTAGTCTTGGGTTTGTTAGATTTCGAACTTGGACTACGTGTTGGCGATTTCTTACGATCTTTAGGGATTTGCGGTATTTGTTGGCCCTTTGGAATGGGTCTATACGTTTGTGGATTTTCCTTGTTTGGAGCATCTCTATTATCTACATAATAAAGATCTTGTTCTGTTTCAAAAGTTTGTTGTTCAGCTTTAATTAATTTTTGTGAAATATTATGCGTAAATTCGGTATTGTGGCTAGCGAAAGTTTCATTGTCATCCGTTTCTTCTGCATGTTTCTCTGAGCCAGGATATTTCGGCTTATTGGTGGATGTAAAAACAAAATCCGTTGTCTTCATAAATGTTTCATCTCCATCCGTTTCTGTGGGTTTTCCCGATTTTGGTTTAAACTCTTTTGGTTTTTCTTCAGAGGGTATAATCCCCTCAGTAGTTTTTTCCATAACAAATTTAGTAGCCTTGCTAGTTTTTGTAAATGTTTCATTATCTTCTAGTAATATTTGATAGGGTTTCGTAGGTGTTTTTGTAGGTGAATATGAGTTTTTAGGCTCTTGTGGTAATTTGCGTGTAGGAGAACTAACTCTGATGGGTTCTTCAAAATCCTGAAGAAGATTTTCAGTTTGTATGCGAGTTTTCGATGTAATTTCATATTCTTCGTTATCGGATGGTTGGTCCATATAAAGTTTACGATCTTTAGATTTAGTGTCTGGCTTATCGCCTTTTTTGTATGGCATTGTTTTCTCGGGATATTCATGGTCAATATCCTTATCCTCAGTTGTTTTTTCTGTTACAGTTACTGATGTGTTCAAATTGGCTTTGAAGATGTCATCCTCACTTGTAAGTTTCTTTTGAGTTCTAACAGGAGATTTAGGTCTTTTGCCAGTTGGATGTATTACCCCAGGCTCTTCAGGTAACTTTTGAGTACGTGTAGGCGAAAATTCTCTAATAGGATATTGGGGCTCCTGAATTCGTTTTTCAATCACGTTACAAGTTTTCGAGCTTACGACTTTCTCACTTGTTTCCGTAAACATTTCATCTTCTTCGTCATCAGACGAAGGTTTATCGTAGTAAAGTTTAGGTTTATCCGTTGTTTGTATACCTTTATTGTATGGTTTTCTTTCTTCTGGATATTGCTTATCATCCACTTGCTTTGTTGTTTTTTCGGTTACTGTATTATTGATTGTTAAAGAAGTTTTAAAAGTTTCGTCATCTCTAACAGGTTCTTTCTGTTTGTGAGTGGGAGTCAAACCTTTATTAGGTGATTTAGGTCTGTTTCCAGTAGGTTCTCTTGTTAGGGACCTATTATCCTCTTCAGTCTTTTCAATCTGTTTGGTTATAATTGAGGTTGAAAAGCTCTCGTCTTCGGAAGAAAGTAATTCGCTTGGTTTCTTTTGAGTGCGTGTAGGAGAAACATGTTTATTCGGAGATTGAGGTCTCTTCCCAGTACTTTCTACTTCTTGGGTTATATTTTCCTTTACAATCTTCTTGGTTGTAAATGAGCTTGTGAAGGTCTCGTTGAGTTCTGATGGAAAGTCTTCGCTTAATTTGTTTTGACTACGTGTAGGAGAAATATGTTTATTCGGAGATTGGGGTCTTTTTCCTGCATGTTCTCTAGTTGGAGACACATTATCCTCTTTAGTTTTATGAGTCTTTCTAGTCTGTTGATATTCTTCGTCATCTACTTCTTGGGTTACATTTTCCTTTACAATCTTCTGGGTTGTAAATGAAGTTGTGAATGTATCGTTGTCTTCCGAAGAAATTAAATCGCTTGGTTTCTTTTGGGCACGTGTAGGAGAAACATATTTATTCGGAGATTGGGGTCTTTTTCCAGTATGTTCTCTTATTGGAGACCTATTGTCCTCTTCAGGCTTAAAAGTCTTTTTAATCTGTTGATATTCTTCGTCATCTATTTCTTGGGTTATATTTTCCTTTACAATCTTCTTGGTTGTAAATGAGGTTGTAAAGGTTTCTTCATCTTCTGATGGAATTAATTCGCTTGGTATCTTTTGCGAACGTGTAGGAGAAACATGTTGAGGTCTCTTTCCTGTATGCTCTCTTGTAGGAGACCTATTATCTTCTTCAGTTTTATGAGTCTTTTCGATCTGTTGATATTCTTCGTCATCTACTTCGTGTGTTATATTTTCCTTTACAATCTTCTTGGTTACAGATGAGGTTGTGAAGGTCTTGTCGAGTTCTGACGGAAAATCTTCGCTTGGCTTCTTTTGAGTACGTGTAGGAGAAATATATTTATTCGGAGATTGAGGTCTTTTTCTTGTATGTTCTCTAGTTGGAGACACATTATCCTCTTTAGTCTTAGGAGTCTTTCTAATCTGTTGATATTCTTCGTCATCCACTTCTTGTGTTATATTTTCCTTTACAATCTTCTGGGTTTTAAATGAGGTTGTGAAGGTCTCGTCATCTTCTGAAGGAATCAATTCGCTTAGTTTCTTTTGGGTACGTGTAGGAGAAACATGTTTATTCGGAGGTTGAGGTATTTTTCCAGTACGTTCTCTTATTGGAGACCTATTGTCCTCTTCAGGTTTAAAAGTCTTCCTAATCTGTTGATATTCTTCGTCATCTACTTCTTGGGTTATATTTTCCTTTACAATCTTCTTAGTTGTGAATGAGGTTGTACAGGCCTCATCGTCTTCTGAAGGAATTAATTCTCTTGGTTTCTTTTGCGAACGTGTAGGAGAAACATGTTTATTTGGAGATTGTGGTCTTTTTTCTGTGGGCTCTTTAAATTTACCTGTAGGCAATTTTTCAAAAGGCTTCTTTTGGTTTCGAATAGGAGACACAGCTTTTACGGGAGACTTGGAATCTCTATGAGGTCTTGTGGAATCATGATAGCGTGGTTTGTCCAACTCCTGAATTTCGTGATCAGTTACAACTTCTTTTTGTGTCGAATTACGAATAACAAACTCACTGGTCTCAGTGACTGTTTCCTCTTCTTCAGTATCTGAAAGTTGTTCTGTGTAAGGTTTTTGGCCCTTAGGGTAACGAATTTTTTCTTCTGGATACATTTTATCACCAACTTTTTGGGCAAGTTTTTCAGTTACAATTTCAGCTGTGCGTAAACTTTTTCTAAAAGTTTGATCATCAATGGGATGTCGTTGATCCGGTCTCTTTTGGGTACGAGTAGGGGAAACGTTTTTGTTAGGGGGAGGTCCTCTGTTTTCTGGAAGTTTTTCGGATTTCGTTGGATTTTTTGTTGGAGAATCGTCTCTGGCTGGTAATTTTGTAACCTTTTCAGGCTTTAGCTGAGGATATTTTCTGTCGGGATGCAATGGCTCTTCACATTCAGTAACGTGTTTTTCATTAACAATCCGTTTTTGTGTGGAACTAGCTACAAACTTAGCGGTCTCTGTAAAAGTTTTGTCATCCTGCGTCTTAAATGGTTTGCCGACTGTTGGTTTAAGTTCAGTTGGTTTACGTTTAGGATAATTTTCATCATCAATCTCTTTAATTATTTTTTCCTTTACTATCTTTATGGTTTTTAAAGAAGTTGTGAAAGTATCATCCTCCTCGTTTGTTATCTTTTCAGGTCGCTGAGGAGAAACATGTTTGTTTGGAGATTTAGGTCTTCTATCTGCAGAAGGTTGTATTGGTTCAGGATTTCTTTGAACTCGATTTGGCGAAACATGTTTATTTGGTGATTGAGGTATTTTACCTGTAGGTTCCATGGGTGTTTTTTGCTCAGGATTTCTGTAGACTCGATTTGGCGAAACATGCTTATTCGGTGATTGAGGTCTTTTACCAATAGGTTCCATTAGAGTTTTTTGGTCAGGATTTCTGTAAATTCGATTTGGTGAAACATGTTTATTTGGTGATTGAGGTCTTTTACTGGTAGGCTCCTGTGGACTCTTTTGATTTCGAGTAGGTGAAACTACACGTTCAGGAGACTTGGAACCAGTCTGAACTGGCTCTTTAGGGAATTTTCGACCAGGTTTATTCTGGTTACGTATAGGAGATAATTCTCTACTTGGCTTGGGAGATTTATTTTTTAAAAAGTTTGTTTCAAATTTCTGTATATGTTTCGCCACCGTCTTTTGTGAGGTTGCAACGAAGCTCTCACTCCTCTCTGTTATGCATTCATCATCATCATCTGGTTCCGAAGGTGCGAATTCTGGCTTAACAGCACTAAGTTCCTCATCGGTTTCTTCACCTGGTTTGTTATAATACGGTGTACGAGGCTTTTCTTGATTTTGTTCAACATCACCTCCGTATGGTTTTTTAAATCCTGATTTGTTTTCTGGACTTTGTGGTATTTTAGGAGTTTCTTTTTTAGGAATTCTCTCCTCAGCTGTCTCCGTTATTATTATATCTTCATATATTTTTTGACGCTTTGTATAACCAGGTAAGCTTTGATTTGGTTCAAATTCAACATGCTGAGGCTTTCTATATTCAGGTGAACCTTGATGAGGTTCATCGGTATCTTCAGGCTTTTTATAACCAGGACTTCCCAGACTTGGCTCATATTTATTATCTGTAGGTTTATTAATAACAGGAATTTGTTGTTTTGGTTGTTCATCTGGACGTTTTGGTGCTTCTCTGCCTGGATATCTTATATGCGAAGTTTCTGAAACTAAAATGTGCTCTTCAACCATCTCATCTGTATCTTTTGGCGTTTTATAAATTGCAGTGCTATAATGTGGTTCACTGTTAGTGTCTGGCAAACTTGGGTGGGCGTCATCATCAGGCATTTGTGGTTTTCCGAATTGAGGAGAACGCTCATCAAATGTACTTTGAAGCTTTTGGAAACCTGGTGATAGAGGCTTTCGCAAAACTGGCGATTTATGTCTAGGCTTATCGGTATCCTGAGGTTTTCGTACAAGAGGTGTAAGATGATTTGGTTCATTGTCTTCATCTTTAGGTTTTATGTACGTTGGAGAACCTTGTGGCTCTTGAGGTTTTTTGTAAACCGAAGAAACTTTATAGGGCTCATTATTTGGAGACTCTCTATAACTAACGGGATATTGATTCATATCATCATCAGTATTTTGCGGCTGTGGATAATTTGGTAATCCTTGAATAGGCTCGTCGTCACTATCATAAGGTGCTCTTTGATTTGGTTGGCTATCAAACTGTTTAGGTTTGTTTTGTTCATAGCCTGCTTGAGGAGCTCTCCTGTCCGGTGAACGTCTATGGATAGTCTCTGTAACCACAATTGTTTTTTGTGTCTCTTTTCGAGTTGGCTTTCCTTTGTCGGAAGCTTGTGGTTTTAGTCTACGCTCTGGACTTTGGGGTTTACGTTTAAGCTTTTCCGCCTCTATTAATTTGGTGGTCTTGTCTTTTAAATCCTGTGAAGTTTTCAAAGTTCTTTTCAAACTAGTTTCTTCAGTAGTAGTTGTCTTAGGCAAGAGTTTCCTAAGAGGAGAAGTGTAAGAGGGTGCAGATAATTTGGGGCTCTTTGTTATTGGTTTGTTATCCACAACTTTAGTTTGGGGTTTTGAAGGAGTCTGGCGTGGACTCCTTGAATCTGTTGTTAAAGGTTTATTAGCTCTAATATGTTGAGGAGCTCTAGAAGTTTCATTGGGTTTTGTTTTCAAAGAAGGAGTTTTGTCATTTGGTTTAATTGGAGATTTGGAAGGTGTAATAGGGAATTGCTTGGTAGTAACCGTTGTCGTTGTCGTTGTAGTAGTTGAGGGTTTTGGTCTCCTTAGTGGAACTACAGGAGTTTGTTTTTCTTGTGTTATTAGTTTTGTGGTAGTTTTTTTAACATCCAACTTAGCATCGACTACCTCAGGAGCAAAACTATCATTATCGTCATCGTCGTGTTCGTAATCGTCGACATCATCAACTATAATCCACTCTACATTTGGTTGTTCAGAGTTGGGCTTATGAGGTTGCTTAGGTGCGTTTTCGGGTTTCTCAAATGTTGTTTCTCTATTCACAGTTCTACGCTCATCGTTGTCAGGCTGACGAGGCATTTGCCAATCATCTCGTGGCTTATCGTTATCGTTAGGAGCAATTTTTTGAGGTGTTCTAGATCTGGATGAAGGTGGTGAAAATGGTGATGCATTTAAGTTATCATCATCATCATCATCATAATCATCCGCCATCACAAATATTTGAGGTTTTCTACTATTGTTTGATGGGGTACTACTTCTACTACTGGGTGCTGGTTGTGGTTGGGATGATTGTTTTTTTGTTGGTGATTTTTCTGTTGGACACAATTTTATCACACAAATACAAAATTAACAATTCGCTACCACAAATTAAACTATTTTACTTAAACTTTTTTTTTTAATTGAACAAATGGTTCATTCTTTGGGAAGCGGACAATCCGAAACAAATTTTATTTTTGCAAATTTGTCGTAACTGTAGAAGTAGAGATATGAATATGTATAATTAAAAAATATATATATATATATTTTATTGTATGATGTTTATTTGTCGAGTTATGATGTGCTAAAATGTTTACGTTTTTGAAATTTCATTTCTTTAAAATTTTTTTTTAGATTTAGAAAAGAAATAAACAAAATATTAAGATGAGTGATTCTTAGAGGAAATTTTCTAATCTATTAAAAAATGAATTTGAAAATTTTTTGGAACGAAGTTCCTTATGGCACGTTGTGCACATCAATTCTTTGAAAAATCAATGCTTTGGGGGGTAAAACAAAAATTTCTAATTAAAATTTTCTAACAAAGATATTATAGATCATTGTATACAGAATCTTGTAGACTTTTAGGAAATTATAGGTAACTTTTCTTTTTTATTGGGAGTATCGGAATCAGTATGTTCTTCTTTCGTTAAAACGAGTAGGACTGCTTTCAGGAGAAGACTCGGAGCCATCTACCTGATCGAGTTTCGTAGGCGATTTAGTTTTGCGGGTCATGATCTTAAGCGATCTTTTATGGTGATTTTATCGTCATCAGTTTTCTCTAACGTTTTTTTATGTGCTTTGGTTTCTAATGCATTTTACTGGGCTTACAGTTGTTGAATCGGAAAGATGATGTACTACTCTTAGTTGGTGACTTTGAACGAGTTGAAGTTGTGGGAGTTGTTTTTTTTTCGATATTTTTATTTGATATATTTTTGATCCA
This sequence comes from Panzeria rudis, assembly GCA_956483635.1. Classification (NCBI taxonomy): domain Eukaryota; kingdom Metazoa; phylum Arthropoda; class Insecta; order Diptera; family Tachinidae; genus Panzeria; species Panzeria rudis. The sequence continues at coordinate 7,676,774 of OY101448.1, read as the reverse complement.
CAGTTTCCGGATCCGAAGAATCAGATTATGCTGTGTACGTTGAAAACTAAATGGATGTTGATTTTCCCTCGTTCCTTTGAAATATTGATCATGCCTAATACCGTTACGAAACTTACCCTACATAATCATTTCGGAGACTTAGTGCCTTATTTGGTAAAACTCAACGCTAAGTTTTGATTAATTTTGTATGAGTTTTCTTTTTGTAATATAAATTTTTTTCATACAAAATTTATCAACGCTAAGCGTTGCGATTTACAAAATAATGCACTAGCTTTAGTTGATTTTTTATGAACCATGGTTGTTTCTTTATTAGTTTGTACAAAATCATTTTTATCGTTTGCTGTTTCTTTGGGACCTCCAGTTGGTGGCTCATTAGGTTTTTTTTTCTTAGGTTTATCATCTGCATTCGATTTTGTGCGTTCCTCTTTCTTAGGTTCATTGTGTCTTTGTTGCTGCGTGGTATTAACCTGTTTATGCAAAGTCTTCTTAACACTATTAACAGAGAAAGGTTTATCGTCCTCATCACAATCTTCAATTTTAACCTGGAAAACAGCAATGCTGCTGAAGTCCGTTTCCGGCATTATCTTAACATTCTTAGTGACAACTGTTTCTTTCTTCTCAACTTCGGTATTTGGTAGATTTTTATAACTATCTGGTGTATCACCATAACTTTCCATGCTTAAATTTTGACGACAGCGTTCTTCGAAGGTGCCACTTCGTTCAGCTCACTTTTTATTAAAGGTTGGCGAAGTTGATGTTGAAGGTTCATTGGTTATTGAAATAAAAGCACAATCTGAGGTTTCTTTGCGATTTCCTTCAGTTTCAATAAATTGCTCATTGACATTAATGTTGTATTTTGGCGCTTGTTTGGGTAGCCAAGGTTCCTGTGAAACTTCCGATGGCTGCTTATTTTTCGGATATTTATTGGTAACTTGCAAATGTTCTGCATCTTCTGAATAAGTTTGGCGTTCAATAGTTTCTGTTGTTCCAACATAAGTATAAGGTTTTAATGGCTTTCTCATCTCATCTGGTTTCTTTGCAGTTGGCTGAACCAAATTTTTGGACAATTTTTCCTGCTCTTCTTCTGAAATAACATTTCTTGCAATAACATAACTTTTTTCACAAGTTTCAATGAGGAAATCCTCAATTTCTGCAGCCGTTTCATCTTCTGTATCTGTGGACTCAGTAGTTGTTTGTCGTTTCTCAGTACTTATTACAGATTTTTTTAAAGTTTCATAATTTCTAGTTATAGAATTGGTTTTGTTAGATTTTGGATTTCAACTACGTGTTGGCCATTGTTTACGTCTTTAGAAAGTTGGCAAATTGTTTGGCTCTTTGGAAAGGGTATATGTGTATGTTGATGTTCCTTGATGGAAGCATCGCTATTGTCTACATAATAAAGATCATCTTCTGTTTTAAAAGTTTACATAAATTCGGTACCGTGAGCGGCGAAAGTTTCATTATTATTGTGGAGTTTTATTAGGTTTATCCTAGTTACTATTGTCTTCATAAATATTTCAGCTGATGCTTGTAGCACATAATTTGCATATTGAACTATTGCATAGCCCACTTAAAAATTCTTACAGTTCCGAATTGGAATGTAACGTCAAAACTTATTTGAGACCCGATGTGTTGGATCTTTCCAAAGTGTTGGATCTTCCCAACAGGCCCCCATTTGGGAAGAACTGATGTTAAATTAGTAATTTGTAGATGGGCTTTCCCGACAAGCTCCCGGGCTGGATCCCGAATAGTATAAGCCTTTTGGGTTTGCCACATGCATTCCCAAGTATGTGGCAAAAAAATATTGTTTTTTTGAAAGCAGTAAAGAAATGTCTTGCTTTCCTAATGCGCAGTTTTGAAGCGCTTCCGAGGACGCACAAAAAGAAGGCAGAGCTCACTAAATTTGTTTTTAAGCACAAAATTGCTTAATCTCATTTATTGCATGGAAGAGAGAAAGACTCATTACAATAATACAACGAAGCTAAACGATTATATAATTGCATGGCGCACTAAAACGAATAGACATGATTTTAACGCACTTTGAAAGAAGCACAGTCCTATGTAAAAAAATAGAGCTGCCAAGTGGGACATCGCCAACAAAAATCAAGCCTTTTTGAAGCTCATTTCGAAGCAGGAGGTACAGCAACAACCATGAACTCTAGCTTACAAACCTGCTTCGGACGAAGCAGTAGTTTTTCCTGGGTATTTACATAACTTTTGAACTTAGGACATCACATTTCAAAACTTTTACGCTATAATAAGGACAACCTAGGCTGATTTCGAATTTTGAAAATAATAAAAAAAATAGGGTCGAAATTAGAAAAATTTTTATTTGAAATAGCTATTTCCTGACAAGAAACTTATGGCTATGTACCATTTTCAGTGCTCTCTTGAATATATTCAAACTTTCACGAGGGATGACAGAAAATCGTTTCAAAATCTGACAATTTCCTATAAAAATTACTCATCTTAATATGTTTCTGTATTATTTTTCTAGTTCGAAAAAATACTTTATATACTAGAAGTACAGTTACGGCAAATTTCAGAAGAAAAAAAATAATTGGATTGTCCACTTCAGAAATAATGGCCCAAATGAATGATATTTTCAGGCTTTTTTCGTCATTTGGTGTTAGTTATTAGTCGAATAGCAAATAAATAATTACAACTACAATAGCTTTGTTTCGTTTTTTTAATTTTGTTTTTATTTGGGTTATTTTTTAGATGTTATTTACTCAAGACAATTAAATATAATTTTATAAATTTTTCAAAAGTACATTTTACAAATATTCATAAATAAATTTTATTTTCAAAATAAGTACTCTACAATAGAAAGAAAGAAGTTAGTTTTAAACTTAATTTAAATACAAGTATGCAGGTATACAATTTTAGTTAATTTCTTATCAAAAAAAGTATAATATGATCATGCCACCATGCTTAATGCAAAATTTTTTTAAAAGATTCTTTTTAGAATTGTTTTACATGTCTTCTATATAAAAATTTACAATTTAAAGAGATTCTTATATGTCAAATACAAGGCTATCAGAGTTAATTTCTTAAGATAGAGAGAGAGAGAGAGATAGATAGATACAAAATAGTTAACAGCGTTACTTTTTAGCATTAGAGTGTGTATGTGTGTGTATCACAAGTATCATGTCCCTTTTAACGAATTAGCAAAGATGGTGGGTTGTTTGGTGGGTGCTATTAACATAACCAAGCAAAGCAAAAGAGAATTGTTATTCTCGCCAAATGTGTGTTGCAAAAGTGAGAACAGGGGAAATGGTAAGAAGAGTGTTTGTTACTTTTGACCTTTTTCTTTTATTTTATGTTTTTGTTATGCCAAAGAAGAAAAACAAAATTAGTTTCTTGTGGGCCGTGAGTTAAGTAGTAAACTTCTTGTCTTACCATAAATCTGGAAACTGTTTAATGGTTGTTGGGTTGCTTGTGTTTGATCGGACGGACCAAGCTTATAGTAGTGTTTTTTTAAGCAAGGCTTTTCAATAACCTCTTCCACCTCAGCAGAAGCGGAGGCAATAGCATCAGTTTTCACTGGTGGTATATTCTTTTTTCGGATGATATCTTTTGGTTTTTTGTGTGGTTGTTTGTGATTATCGGAAAACTTGGTTTTTATGATAGAAGTAGTTAGTGGTGGTTCGTTAATAGGAAATATAGTATCGATTTTGTTGCTAGTAGTAATACGAGTATGCTGGTTATCTGGAGAACATATGTAGTTTCCACTTTTTTTAATTTTACATTTGCTTAGAAATTGTATGCGTACCTGTGACTTTTGGCACATCTTTACCAGTTAAAGTCCTAGTGGTGGTTGTGGTGGTGGTGGTAACAGTTTTACCTGGAGATGGAGACTTGGTGGCACGTGGTGGAGTCACATTGAGCTTTTCATTGGAACCTGGACCAGTTTTGGTGGTAACCAGTTTGGTTACTACGGTTCTGCCGCCTACAGTGCGTGGTGGTGTATTGCGTGTAATTGTGGTAGTGCTAATGCGGCTGGTTTCCGAGGGAGCACTTTCATGGGAACCTTCACGCATATCACGTCTAAAAGTCTTAGTCGAAGAAACGCTTGAGCGGGGTGTATGCCGAGAATGAGAATCAGTTGTATAACTATCACGTCTGACATGATGATCCATGGGGGAATTACTGCGCAAGGATGCAGCAAAGGCACGATGAGCTGAATCTACTTCCTTTTCTTTTCTTATGACACGTTCAGTTGTTTCACGTACCGTGGTATTGGGAGTTTTATATTTATTTGGAGATGACGTCCTGGTTTGTATTTTAGTGATTGGCGTAGCTCTAGGTTGTTCGGCTGTTCCATTGGGTCTTTCGCCATCCACATTAGAAGGATGTCCTTGAATTGGTGTTCCCTTGGAGGGAGATCTTACTGACGGAAAGCCCTGGGTGGTAGAATAATCTTGACTGGGTGATTTTCTAGGAGAGCTGGGATGCTGATTATGAGAAGATGGTAAACCTGCAGCTGGTCTTGTGGGAGTTGCGGAGGGATAACCCTTTGTGGTGTAATCATTACTTGGAGATTTGGGACTTCCCGCCGGATAGTCATTGTAAGGTTCACGTTCGCCTGGAGCTCTTGCCGATGGAAATCCTTGAGTAGTATAGTTTGCATTAGTAGGCTTTTTAGGAGAGCCTGGAAATTCTCCCTGAGGAGTATGTTCTCCTGGTGTAGTCACTGTATAGTTATATGGAGTACCATTATCCTTATTAGGTTGAATGCGTGGATAATTACCTTGTGGACCGTCTCTTATTATCTCATGCTCTATAACACGCTCAGTGTTGGTGCTATGCTTAGCAGTGTGAGATTTTTGCGTACTCACTACAACCACATCATCATCATCAGCCTGAGGTAAATGCCTGTTATTTATTATTCGAGTACCGGGTGGTAAGTTATTCAAGGGAAAATCCTGATCATGAGGTTGTATTTGTTTTTCACTTGGATAGTTTTTTGGCTTATGAGTGATGGGTTCTCTTACCGAGGGAAATCCATGAGTCGAAAAATCCTCAGGAGTTTTATTGGGAATTTGTTGATGCGGCTGCTCATCATGAGTAATATGCTCGGTTTCTACAATACGTTCGGAATTGGTAGAAGTTTTAAAGTTGCTCTGTTTTTGCGAGCTCACAATTATGACTTCTCCATCTTTAGTGTTTACACGACGTTCGGTAATGTTGTCAGTGTTGTCGGTATAATGTGGTATAGTAGATGTACCCGGTTGCGGGGGATAGCCTTGTGTGGGATGAGCTGTGTAAGGAGCCGATTGAGAGGGATAGTCATTTGTAGGTTGATCTGTGTGAGGACCCGGTTGGGAGCGACGGCCTTGTGTAGGATGAGCTGTGATGGGAGCCGATTGGGAGGGATAACCTTGTGTAGGTTGAGCTGTGTGGGGACGTTCGTTAGGGTATTCTTGTGTAGGCTTATTGTCTCTAACCGAAGGAAAACCATGAGTACTAAAGTCATTGGTCTGAGGCTTTGGGCGAAATGAGGGTCCGCCTTGAGGATGATGATCATCACTTTCCTGTATAGTTTCGGAAGTAGTTTCAGTAGAGAATTTACTGCTGGATTTTTTAGTAGACGAAAATTTCGTTTCCACATCATCGGTATGAGTGTCTTGGACGTAGCGTGTGGTAGAGCTATTGTCCACCATATCCTGGCTGGGTCTGGAATGAGGAAACGAATCGGTTTGATTGTTTCGGGAAGGTTGTTGAGAGTCACGTCTGATTTGGCTTTGATTTGGAGCGGTTGATGTTGGACGAGTTGACGGTGCAGTGGTTGGCGACTCTTCGGTCTCGTAGCGTTTGTTGCGAACAATAGTGCCGTCAGGTAAACGTTTCACTGTAGTGATCATCTTAACATTAGGTTTGGGATACTCCACCGTATTGGAGATGATTTCACCGGGCTGTTGCATAAGTTGTTGCACATGTTGTTGGTATTCAGGTGAAGCTTTGTCCATATCAACATAACGTTTATTCTGTTCATGCGTTTCTTGAGTTTGAATGTTTTGCGAAATGTTTTTCTGTTGCGTATTTTGGCGTGTTGTTGACACCTGTTCAGTAGTACGACGTTCTTGCTGATTAACATGTTGTTGATGTTGTTGTTGTCGGAATTGTTGCTCATAAATACGTTGTTCTTCCAATAAACGCTGCTGTTCTAGCTGTTGACGTTGCTGTAAGTCTTGTTGTTGATTTAGAAGCTTGGAGTCGATCAAATATTTTTGAGCATGTGGTTGTTGCTGTATAGGGAAACCATCATCGTATTCCACATTTGTGGAAGATTGGATTACTTGAGAAGATGAAGAGGATTTCGTAGAACTGGTGCGCACTTCAGTACGTCCGGAATTTTCATCGCCTACAACTACCTTCTCCTGCAAATGGGATTTGGAGCTTTCCATGGCTTTCTTAACAAAGTTTTTATCATCGCCTTGATGATGAGCACTGGAAAGCTGTTCGTTGCGTCCCTTGAACTCGGCTATGCCACCGTTAACACTTTCCACACCTGCGATTTTGAGCAAAACAAACAATCTTTTCAATTCTTATTGACAGTGAATTTTTAAAATTAAAACTTACCATCCGTGGTGGCCACGGTTTCAGCACGAAAACCCCTGCCATCTGGACTTACTTCCTTCGACGACTGCACATTCCAACCCGAGGTATTGGGATTATTCAAAGCCATCGATTGAAATTTCATTTCCGTGGGCGACAATGAATCCCTGATTTCCTTCGACTTTAAACTCTGAAAACTTTGATCGGCCAAAGCATCGCCATGACTGGTGACCAAGGGATCTTTACCAAAACCTGCTAAAGAGTTATCAGCCATTATATCACCTTGATATAGATTTCTCAAACGCGATTCACGTAACTTGTACAATTGCGAACGTATCTCTTTTTTACGATTGACGTCCTCAGATTGCTGCCACTGTAAAGAGTTGCGAAAAGAAATGAAAATATTTTTAGATAAATTTCTTGTATTATTCTTAATGCAATTATTTTGAAATATATTTCGCGAAATATGATCACGAACGCGACAAAAGTTGACTTTTCGCTGGAAATGCCCATATGTATTTGGTTTTTAACAAAAAAGTTTCGTAAAGTGGTATTCAGAAAAAATTTGACATGGAAAAAACTAACATCAATTTAAAAAGATTGATTCCCAGGTAAAATTCCCCCAATAAAAACCCCGCTTCTGGCAAGAATATTTTGTAAGTGAAAGTCTTATTTATTCCTCCCCTTTCCAAAGCTGTTCACCTGTAAGCTACACTTTTTACTTTGTATATTGCTCAGTTCTTCTTTAAAAAAATCACTTTGTAAATAATTTTTTTCTTTTCATAAACAACAAAATATTATCACATTTTTATGATGAATTCCTAGATAATAGAAACCCATTTGAGTATTTTTATACGGTGATATCATTAACTAATAATAAAATTGTGTACTATAAGGTCACATATTCTTCAATTATTTTGTTTTCTTTCTGGATTTTTTATTTGTGTGTTTGTTTATATTAGTTTTTATTTAATTTAACATTCAAGTGGTAATTTTTTTTTAAACATTTACTTTTTTTTTGACAAATTAAATGTAAACAATTTCATAATATATAATTAAAGGCATCCACAATGAAAGAAACACGGTATTTCAACCATACAATCAACCGTGTTCTTTTGTTATCAAATCACACATTAAATTTAATCTTTAATACAACTAAGTACTCGTATAACGACACAACACACATCATATTAAATTTATGTTTTTCTAAGTAATCATAAATTTAACACTTTGTTATGACTACGCAATGTCTCTAAAAATACTAAAGAAAATATTTGCATGTTAGCTTGTGATCGTTTTGTTTTTTTTTTCACTGATTTACTGATAAGATTTTTATGTTATTTTGAATTTTTTGCTGGTATAATAATTATTTTCTTGAATTGCATTATACCTGTGGACTAACTGGTTGTTTAAATTTTTGTTTTTTTTTAATCTATATTTTGTTTTGATAAGACAATAAAGTCTTAAAAATTCTTAGTAGCATAGCCCGCCCGCTAGCTTAAATAATGTAGTAATAAACAAAATCGCTTTTACTGAAAACTATTGAAATTTTTTCGAATAAATAAAAAAAAAAGAATTACACTATGCGACAAATAAAGACTTTTAGAAAAACACAAGAACTGGACAGTACAGGTTCGATTGTCCTACAATGGGGTAGTAAAACCCTATACTCAGTTTGGCGAATTTGGTGACCAATTTTTTTTTATGGACCTCCAAAGTTTGTGAAAATCAATGGGGCCTCAAAAAACGGTGTCATCAGTATTTGGCCAAAAGCTAATTCAAACTTATATGGCAATAATGTCACTTTTTTCAGAATAACTTATAGGGACTTGTAACTTTTAACTAACAATATTTGGCAAACTTATAGTTACGGTGGAGCTGAACAACTTTTGTGAACATATCAATACAATCTGAACGTATCTAGGCACTCTAATAGCTCACACAGACCTTAAAATTGTAGTTTTTCACTATTTTTATATGCTAAAAAAATATTTTTTTTTAAATAGCATATTCAAGTGCATACTTCTTTGTTGTGTTTCACTAACATTTTGTGCCCGGAAAAATAATATGTTCCTGTACTTTTTATGAAAAAAAATAAAAAAAAAATTATTTCATTCACTTTTTTCAGTATAACTTATAGGGACTCGAAATTTTTCATTACCATTATTTGGCAAAACAACAACAAACAATAAAAAATAGTAAATACTAAAATCAGCAACATAAGAAGTGGAACAATAACAAAGAAAGTAAAAAAATGCAATAAAAATATAGCCTAACTCGTAAAAAACGAAAACTTTGAAGGTAGAAATTAGTTTTTCTGGGCTGTTTAGGGTACCCAAATACATTCAGATTGTATTGACATGTTCACAAAAAATGTTCAACTTTACCGTAGCTACAACTTTGCCAAATAGTGTTAATAAAAAATTACGAGTCCCTGTAAGTTATTCTGGAAAAAGTGAAAAAAAAATTTTTTTCCCTTAATTTTTCAAAAAAAAGTGCACGAAAAAATAATTTGTTGGCATAAAATGGTAATAAAATCTATTTAGCGAACTCTTAGCTACATTATTGCCATATATAGTTAAGCGGTATCACCAAGTTTGAATTTTCTGTTGGCCAAAAGCTGATGACACCTTTTTTTGAGGGCCCGCTGATTTTCAAAAACTTTTGAGGTCCATAAAACGAAATTGGTCACCAAATTCGCCAAGCTAAGTATAGGGTTTTACTAACCCGTGGTAGTACAACCGAATCTATACTGTCAAGTCCGTGTGTTTTTTGGACTGTTGCACTGTGTTATCAATCATGCCACAGAATACCATTCCAATCGAAAGTAATTTTAATTTCGTTATATGCTGCATTTTTTTGTCCAGCACTCAGGGGATGATGTCTACTCATGTTATGCCGGAACTAGGAAGATCGTTTATAGCAAGGAGGATAGTGGGAGTAGCGTTTGGGAACATTGGATTTGAACTCTCCTATATTGAGAGTGACGGGAAAGACCTCTACAAGGAGTTTTTGTTCCACATACGACTCAGTCTGTCCAGGTTCGTGTCAAAGGTATCCTTCCTTTGAAACTAAATATAAAGGTGTTGTTGTGTGAACACAGCTATTGTTAAGAAACTACAACATTAACTTGTGTACCTTAATTCGTGAGACCTTATACTCGGCCAAAGTACGAAGTAGCTTATAACAAGTATGAGGTAAAGCCGCGATATATTTACGTTCCGCTAATTTACGAATTAATACTACAACGTGTATAAGGCAAATTCTGGAGACCTTATACTCGGCTAAAATAGGAAATAACACTATGAAGAATATAAGGTAAATTCCGAAGATCTTACACTCGGCTAAGATACGCAATAATACTACGACGGGAGACCTCACACTCCGCTAAAATATGAAATAATACTACAGCAAATATAAGGTAAATTCGGGAGACCTCACACTTGGCTAAAATATGAAGTAATACTACGACGAATTTAAGATAAATTTGGGAGACCTCTGATTCGGCTAAAATACGAAATAATACTACAACGAATAGAAGGTAAATTCGGAAGACCTTACACTCGGCTAAGCTACGAAGTAACACTATAACGAATACAAGGTAATTTCGGGAGACCTTACATTCGACTACAAATACGAAATAATATTGCTACAAATGAAAACATACGCAAACCACAGCGAATACAAAGTAAATGTGGAAGACCTTATTTTAATCCCTAATACGGTTTATATACAATAATACAACATGCGGATATACTTTGGAACAAGAATCGGTGAAGCTCTCGGACCACAATTCAAGTGGCCTGCTTGTAACTGCCGTTCGTACGGTATCGTGACACTGTTCCTCGATTCATGCAAAAACTAGATTACTTATCCAGTTCTGCTCAGCAACCGAATGAGAATTAAGAATGTTTTGCACACACAAACCCCATTGTAAATACAAAAATGTGTTCTACTCTACGTTACATAAGTTAGTGTGTACCTCCCAGGCATGGGGTATATATAACCTGACCAGACATCCCGCTTTAAGAGTTCGATCCCGCCTAGAATTTGTTTCCCGCTTTTCGAGTTTTAAAATTTATTAATTATTGCCAAAAATTTGGAACATTTTTCAACTGAATAAAAAAAATATATTTCTCCTTTTTCAGCCAGTATAACACACTTTTAGACGTTGCTTCAAAAATCTCATTACTTCAAAAGTTAGAATTCAAAGCGAAAACTTGGCATGAAGTTAGCACGATTGACGAAATTGAACAGGATCTTGCTGAGTTTTTCCATATATTTTGAAATGGGAAATCAACCACAGAATATTGCCATGAGTTTCGGCTACAATCTGCGGTGATTTTTAAATTAACATTTCATATCAAAACTCGTTAAAGTCCAGTTCAATTTCGTCATTTATGCTAACTCCATGCCAAGTTTTAGTTATGTATACGGCCGTTAATTATTTAGGATTAAGTTCATTTAAATAAAATTTTCTATTAAATTGTACATATTGAGAAAGGAATTTCCAAAACATATGATAACTGAAAACACAAACTCTTGTCTGTATAGGCGTCGAACTATTGTTTTCGAGATCAACCACTATCTCATCATCAGAGCTCTTGTCATAACTGCTCACACTGTGAGGGTGGTGAAGTCAAGTAAGGAACGTAACATTAAAAATGTTTGACTGTTCCAAAAATGAAATTCAACGATCTTAACCCAGAATAATCAAAAATCTTTGGATTCAAAGCCATGCAGTTCGACTAAAATTCATAACGTCAATTTAAAAATTTCTACACTAAGATGAACAAAAATTAAGAAAAACTCTTGAAAGCCAAACGCTAAACTAGTTTTGTGCCGAATATATAAAACATAAGATGCTTAGATCCGACAAAAAATACCGAAGTTACAGGACAGAATTTTTTTTTCATACAAAATTGCTTTTGATTGAAAATATTCTTTTAACTATAAACTGAATTTAAGCATACGGAAAAAAATAGACAAGAATTATGTTCAATAAAACCATGGTTATTGAAAAAAAAGCGGTTACAATAACATTTGTCATTAACTTAATAAAAAATTTCGTTGTATGTATTTCTTTACCATGAACACAAATTGTATCTCATAAAAAAATAACTGGGATATGGCTCAGCTGTAGAGAGCATGCTTTACGTCCGAGAAGTCCGGGTTTGTATCCCAGCCATGTCAACATTTTTTTCATTTATATATATGTATATATATATTTTTTTTTGAAATAATTTTGTTATTAATATAGCGGAATTTTTTATCACAAGAAATTTGAAAAAAATATTGAATAGCGGGATTTTTGTTATCAAAAACGAAACTTTATTTTTTCTGTGCAACTTTATAAGAAAGATAACACTTACTGGCTTACAATTTTCTTATTTTTGTTGGGTCTAAACGACTTTATCTTTCATGTGTTCTTTAACCTTAAAGCAATTTACAAAATGTTTGTTTCATATTTCAAAAATACATAAATTTATTAGTTGTGGGTTAGTTTATCAATATGGCTGCATTTCGTTGGGTGCTAATGCCAACTCGTTTTTAAGTTTTTATGAACTTCCTAAGTATATATCGTTAGCTGAAATAAAAATCAGGTTTCTAGTTTTATTAAATGTTATAGGAGAAACAAATTAAATAAAATGTTTATGCACTTCAAGTTAGTTTGGTTGATTTTTATGATAAATGTTTGAACAATTTTACGGACATGCGCGTCGATATAATACGCAATAATTAAATAACAATGCTATGTTGAGTTATTTATTAGTTACGTGGTTTTACATTTCAAGTAACGATATGGAACTGCATGATTGCATATATTTAAGAGAAATCATGTGCATACTCGTATTATCATAGAAATGGAGTGTTTTTACATCATCCCGCTTTCCACAAGAAATTTTATAACATCCCGCTTTTTTGTCGTATTTTTCTTTAGAATCCCGCTTTTCAATCGTACTAGTCTCGCTTTTTGGAAAAACCGTCTGGTCACGTTAGGTATATAACACAGTATTAGAATAATCAGTACTTTGTAATGGCACGTTACAACTGTTCGGCTAAAAAAATGGATTTTCTCTGTAATGCGTAGTGCGATTATTCACTAGGATAGCGTTCACAAATGGATCTGCTCTTAATGAAGCACATGTTCGCAAAAAATCGGGTTTCGGGAAAGATTTCCCTGATTTCATTAGAACAGAATCCATTGTAGTAACGATAAAACCGCGAAACACACCCCACTTTGCGCTGATGCTCTAGCGAGTGAATAAGTTTGGCTATCCTACTGTCACCGACGAGCTTCTTCACCCTCTCCAGTGCACGGTGTAGTAACTTCAAAATAGACTTTAAAACGCCCGCCCATACATGAGACTTGTATCCCATTTTCATTCGGATATAAGTGGTATAGCTGAAGGGGCTAAAAGCAAAGGGGTACAAGCACCAAAAACTGAGAAAATTGAGTTATATGCAAAAATCGAAAAGTAATACTAATATCTATCACTATTAAAAAAATCCAGACCTGTAGGATGACCTCAAAAAACAAAAAACTTTAAAGCTTAATTACTCAGAATTTGGTTTTTTGCACTTGTATCCCTTTGCTTTTAAGCCCCTCAATTATTAAGAAGATCAAATGGAGTGAAGTACCTCTTACACCGTCTTAAGAAATCGAGGCACTTGAATGCTTATTTTGAGACTTGAAAAATGTGATCAGTTCATCAAATGTCGCACTGGGTTCTCATGCCAAGGACATCAAGAGCTTCTGATTTCCCAACATGCATAACATCCATAATTACAGATGGTGCAACAAGTTCGGTTATAAGATCTGTGCGTAAGCGTAGAGGATTGGGTCTTACACTGAAAGGAAAACGGTTCGTAATGGGAATGAAACCATTACGTTAACCCCTGATATTAATACAACGAAAAATGTCATTAATGGCATGAAACATTGCGTATCAGCAATGAAAAATTACATAAATGGTATGAAACTTTTTTCAGGCACATTTCATACATTTTGTATTGTCGTTAATAATATGAAATTTTTTCATTCGGAGAATTAAAAAGTAAATAAAAAATAAATTGAAAAAATCAAAAAACACGCAGTATGCGGATAAATGGCAGATGCTGCTGTCATGTGCAAAAGAGTAGATAGGATTGTTTGACAGTTTGACAGAGAAGATCATCAAGTAAAATACAAAATGGGGTAGGTGAGAGAATGGACAATTGCGGTAACCCGGAATTAATCTTAAACTTGTTTGATGAAATGCCATCTGTAACAACTCCTATAGTGCGATCGCTGAGAAAGCTCGAGATAAATCGAGAAAACTCATCACCGACTTCAAAAGCAACAAGCTTTGACAAATGTGTACCATTCTGTCAAAAACCTTAGAAATATCTAGAGCCACCACCTTAGTTTCGGTGAAATGGTGTATGGAGTGACACCATTTTTCCGAAAGGAAGGCTAGTAAGTCACCCGTAGAGCGTTCTTACGAAAAAATTAACTGGTGGACTCCAAATATCTCATAAGATGGCAATTTACCATACTTTCAATAACTTTGGAAAATGCAGAACACATTGCAATTGGGCGGTAATTTTCACGGTTACTAGTCTCTCCCTTTTTGGAGTTGGCGTAAGGCATTTCGATTGTTAAAAGAAATCGATTTGTGTGAAATGAAGTGTAACAAAATGTGCGAAATGTTAACATAGGCCTGTGGTGAATCTGCTATGAGTAAAACAGGAGTTTACGAGTCGTATATCCGTTTTCAAGATGGCCGAGAAGACGTAGGAGATGGCGAAAGCCCCGGACACTGCAGCGGATGAACAACCGATGCACACTTGGACAAAGTAAAAGAAATTGTTATGAACGATTTCCGAACCACAATCAGAGAAGTCGCTGATGATGTTGGCATGTCGATTTATCGATTGGGATGCATTGAAATTTTTTCGAATTTTTTGGGTATGAAACGCGTGACAGCAAAATTTGTTCTAAAATTGTTGAATCTTAAACAAAAACAAATTCGAATGGAAGTTGCCCAGAAGTCACTAAATGAAGTCAAGACGATGTAGAATTACTGAAACATATTATGACAGATGACGAAACAAGGGTTTACGAATATGACGTCGAAACAACGCATTCTGGCTCGCGAAAATTGAAAAATGTTCGAGCTCATAAAAACACGTCTAACTTTAGCGGCTGACACACACAAAGTAAACAATGAAAATTTTATCATACCAACATAATAGCAACATGATAGCAAACAATTTTATCAATCGGACTCTCCAAACCCTAGAAATATAAAAATTCACCTTATTTATTGAACAGACCTGGTATTTATACCAGGTAGACTCGCCTCAATTCGCTTTGGAAAATACCCATTTTGGATATCCAAAAATGTACTGAACAATATGTCAACAAGGCATTTGACATCTGAACTAGATGAAAACTACAAGCGGCGAAAATAGGCAAGAAATAATCACCTGAGCTTACGAGGCCACCTGTTATGAATTCGCCTTGGATTGACGTTACACTTATAACGTTCCAACACAATGCGAATTCACCAGCATGACACAAAGTGAAGAGTACTGCATCAAGATTGCTGTCCGGCAAGTGAAAATTACTTGCAAATAATTCAGTCAGCAGAACTGGATCATCCTTTTAAAGCATTCATTGGAACACGCATACTACTATATTTTGCGCTAGTATGGATTTTTTTTGCAACTCTTGCTCTTACAACGTTTTTGTTAGTGTATTTCAATAAACAGCAAGAAACAAGCGACCACACAAGCTGCTTGTTTGAATGCTCATGCGAAACTGGTTGATATCTATTATTTACTTTTAGTTAATGCGTGAGAGTACATACGTGTGAGAGTAAAATAGTAAAAAGGCACATGTGCCATGTTTTGCCGGTTGGCGTTTTAAAGTGTCGGTTAAAAGCGTTCCACAAAAATTGTCCTCGTAGTGTTTTACATATTTAAAATGTAAGGATTACAAGATTTCCTATGTCGTTTCGCTATAACAGTTTGCAAGAGAGTGAAGAACTTTAACTTCTCCTAAAATGAAACTCAGACATAAACTTTCCAAACTCTGATACACGTATAATTTTTTTGTCCTCTCTACGAGCATCGGTCGTTAGAATTTTCTTATATTTTTGTAGTGTACAGCAGGGATGGCAAAGTTGGTACAATTGTACCAATTTTGGTACAATTCGGATTTTAAAAGTACAATGGTACACTAATCGCTTATTTAGTACAATTAGTAATTTGTCTATTTTTTTAGAAAACCTACATATTGCAGTTCTTTTATTGTGATAAAACATTTTTCCCTTTTCGTCCGCTCGTACATATGCCACTTTTATCGGAATTAAATTTTGAGAAGTATTGAAAACAAAGTTTGGCTTAAAGTGGTCAAAAAGGTTAGCTCACAAAACGTTTCTATAATTTCAAGCTCTTAGTGATCATGATACATATTAGAGTCTGGAAAAAATAAAATTGTATAAACTTATTTGCAAGGTAAATTTTTCGGAACTTCATTGGAATTATGTATATCGTTGCACCTTCCAATAGCTAGTATGTGAGCTGTTTTAAATTATAAATTGCAATAGCTAAATCCGACTTAAACACAGTTTCCCTTTTGCCACAGATATATCTACAGAAAAGTAATGTAATTTCTGTACTTGAAAACTGTTTCTGGTTTCAAAAATCTGTTTTTGTACAATTATGCCCAAAAAGTACAATTTTAGAGAACAATTGGTACAATTTTAAAATACCATTTGCCATCCCTGGTGTACAGTGCAACAGGTTTTTAGTTTGAAGTTATTTCGTTTGACTATGATTATTGGCCAATGCCATTAAATTATTTTTTAAATTAAGCCAATTACATGCATGTTAAAACATATTTCTGGGTATTCGATTTCAGTTTCCAATGTGGAATAAACACCCGATAGAATTTTAACAAATATATTAAATTACAAGAACCTGCATTTTTTTCTCACAAACGAAACGTACACACTATAATCATCCAATAAACTTATCTGAACATAATCTGTTTAATACATACATTGTACATACTCGTAGATATGTATCTGATTGTACCCACTTAAAAAATAACATAAAAAGATCGCCCACAAAAATTATTTCTGAAAATATTAATAATGTGCAGACAAATGCGTGCATACATACTTACTTATGCACAATTATTTAATATGCATATACGCATACATGACTGTTGAAATTTTTCAAAAAAGGGGATTTTGAGTAAAAAAAAACGTTCCTCCAAAAATACGCGATTATTCGAAGAAAAGGTGCAATTCTTTTAAAAAAGAAATAATTAAATCAAATTCTTGCATATTAATGTATTTTATGGACATTAAATACTTTTGGAATAAACTGATTTTTATCTAGTGCTAGGGTCTTCAATAATTAGGATCCTACTGAAGGACGTCCAATGGACCTATACTTTCGTATGGAG
This sequence comes from Panzeria rudis, assembly GCA_956483635.1. Lineage (NCBI taxonomy): Eukaryota > Metazoa > Arthropoda > Insecta > Diptera > Tachinidae > Panzeria > Panzeria rudis. The sequence goes on along the minus strand of OY101448.1, from coordinate 7,659,751 downwards.
CGTAGGAAATCATAAAATCCATTCCTAGAGTTTAAATGGGATCCGACAGCAACAATCTGATTTATAAATGATGTCATCATTATCATGCTCATCCATCTGCCATCCAAATGTTAAAAATTATTTTAAAACAATAATTACACTATACAACGAAATAAACTGGCTGTCCCACAATGTCGATAAGAAAATTTTATCCTTATATTTGTATTGACCAAAATCAAAACCTATTGTGATCAGGGTTGTCAGATATGGCGATTTTTCGCCAAACGTGGCGATTTTTCAACTTGTTTGGCGTAAAAAATTTTGACTTGGCGACATGGCGATTTTTCTGGCGATAAATAAATTTGTTGGCTATTTTTCAACTAAATTGAACTTGGAATTGTCAATAATTCCGCAAAATTACTTTGTTGGAATAGTATTTTCGAAAATAAATTCCACCAAAAATTGTCTGGAAGAAATTGAAACAATGTGATTTTGATGATTTTTCTTATAGTAATTACGGGTCATTAATGGATTTAGAGTTTTAATGGGAAAACTGACATGAAATAGTTTTTGGCGATATTATTTCTGCTTTTGGCGATTTTCTGCTAAATTTTTTATACGAATATTTTATAAAAGATTATATTAAGAAAAAACTATTATATAAAACCAAATATACTACAAAACGTATATTAAGAAAAACTACATAAAACAGATTTTGGCGACTTTTGGCGATTTTTAAAATCAATTTGGCGAAATAGGTCAGAAAAAATCCGACAACCCTGATTGTGATGGGTATAACATTAAAGAGCATAACAATAAGATTATATGTATAACTAATTCAAAATGGCGGCCATGGCACAGTATAATGTCAGAAACGAAGAAGTTTATAACTATCAAAACCCATCGTGATAGGTATCATATTAAAGAGTATAACAATAAGATTGTAACGATCTATAGCAAATTCCAAATGGCTGCCGGGAACAGTATAATGTCAGGAACCAAAAATTTTAAATTAACAAAACCAATACTGATGGATATCCTATGTAAGCGCATAGAAATAAAATTCTAAAGATAACTAACAAATTTAAAATGGCGGCCATGAGACAGCATAACGCCATTGACCCAAAGTACACATGTTGATATATTACCCCAAAATGATTGAAATAAAAAAAATAAGTTCAAAAAACTCAAAACCAGTTACTGCAAAATTGCGCTGAAAAGTACAAAACTAGAAAATATCCGTGATCGTATGCTTCTTCGTCCTAAGTGCCTGTAGTGTTGTAAAAATCGGCTACTTTTGACTACTCGATACTTTTTCAAATGGGTACTCATTACTACTCGATCCTTTTAACGGCTTTTTCAAAATAAATATATTTAATAGGTTGAAATTCGTTTTTATTGACACAAGTAAGAGCACCCAAGATCTTTAAAATTGTGCGCGTTTTCTATTATTGAAAATATTTAAGTTATATCTCTCTAAATGGCCAGGTTTCAAATAATTTAGAAGCGTTTCCTTTTCTTCTTTAAAAACAGAGTTTTGTTACTTTAACATATTTCAAAGGAAAAGCTTAGCAAATACAACTATGAAAGTATTGAGTAGGTATTTTTGGGTATCGAATACCGAAAATTATTGTCGGTATTGAATACCCGGTACTCAATTACTTATACAGTACTAAGCGTCTGTCACTTACTATAAAATGTATTGTAGTGTAAACAAGAATTGGGTCTAGCTGGCATATGACCACGGATACTTTCTGCTTTTGTACTTTTCAGAGCGCAATTTTGGAGTAGTCGGAGTTTAGTTTTCTAAACTTATTTTTTTTATTATTGTTTTCAATATAAATATACTAAAGAAATTTTCTTGACGACATTGTGAGACAGACGGCCGACAATTTTTTTTTTTCAAATTGACAAGAAGCTAAAGGTTGATTCTGGTAGAGGGCACAAAATGCTCATTCGACACACTGTGCAACAGAACAAAATTTGTGCAACAGAACAAAATTACAACTCTGAAACGGATTAGAATGATGATTGTGATGATGAGCCACTCTCTACTTATCTAAGAAAAGAGAAATAGTGCGTTGAAATGATAACAACGTCGTTACCATGGCAACAAATTTTAATTTGATAGATCCATTGGGAAAAGTGAAACGATAGTGTAAGGCTCGGCAGCAAAAGGTAGATTTCAGTTATACCAAGACTGTTTGTCAATTATAATAATGGTATGAGAGGTCTTGAGCAAATGGATCAATCAATCGGTCTCTACAGTGTATCCATAAGAGGCAAAAAGTGGTGGTGGCCAATATTTCCCATCTTTGGGACATGGCAGCACTTAGACGGAATATTGTGCGACGAATATTGGAGACTAACGAAACAATAACAAACAACAAAAAAAATCATTAACATGAACTACAATAAAATGATGACGTGATCTCTTCACTGTTATAGAAAATGGATGGCTGTATGACAGGTGGTTGTGTGCAGTTGTTGTTGCTGTTTTGTATTTAAATGGTTGAATTGTTGTTGTTGTTTTCTGTTTCTGATTTGTGTACGTGTGTATGCTTGTATGTGTGTGCAGTATTTTTATGGAGCTTTACTTTCAATAACACAAATATAAAAAAAGTGCAATTAAAATTTGTTAAAAAATAAATAAATTGGAGTTTGCCAAAAAAATAAAAAAGATTCTAACCTCGAAGTGTCATGTCTTTGTTTAAGGTAATTTATTAGAATCAAGACATAGTATATACGTTAAGTATGTATGTACGTACATACAAATATTGTAAAAAATTTGATTAATGATGACGATATCTCTAGTAGATAAAGAGGACACAGAGGAATTTCATTCTTCAAAGAGTTGTAGGTGTGAGCGGTTTTTTAATTGAGGAAGACTAATAACAATTTGTTAATTTTATTTAAAACAAATAATTCGCTATTAAGAGATGTGACGTAGAACAATTCAACTTGTCGTATGGATAATGTTAAAAGTAGGGATGTAACGAATACCGATACCGATACCGATATATCGGCGATACTTCAGATTTTCCGATACATCGGTATCGGCGATATTTTAATGTCGATACGACGATACTTTTAAAAATTTTTTCAGAGTTTTTTTTAACAAGTAATTTATTTTTGTTCGATTTTACCATGAATTAAATTCACTTCGTTATCTTTTAAATCTTATTAATATCAATTTTAAAAATTAATAACATTTTATGCTGTTATTTTGTAAAAAAAATTATTTTTTTTTTTAATTTTATCATGAATTCAAATTCAAGTGGTTTTTTTTTAAATCTTATTCCAAAGAAGTCATGAACATGTAGAATTCGCGATCTGGAAGTATTGCAAATTTGGATAATTTCTAATTAGTTTTACATATCCTTGCCATTGCAAGAAGTTCTGTTTTTCGATTACCAATCACCGAATTGGAAGCGATGCTAGGACCAATTTCTTTTTCGGTATTCTATAATGATTTTTCCTCAAGAAAAAAGGATAAAAAATTACCCATTTTCAAAATTTTGTTTATGCGAATTTAAACTCAGAACTGCATTTTCATGTAAATTTAAGTGAATAAATATAAACTTAGAAGTCTTTTAATAATTAAGCTATTAAGTTATTTAGAAGAATATTAGTTGAAAAATGTCCTTTAAAAAATCGATTTTTTAAAAAGCATGGCGAGTATTTTTTAAAATTATAAAGGAATTAAACATTTTTCTTGCTTTTCTAATAATTATCTGCATATTTTTAACATAAATTTTTTGGAAGCAAAGAAAATGTAGCTCCTTAAAAATTACTTCCAATGTTTTATCAATTTTAAATATTCTCTCTTATAATGTAATTTTGCATAATAAAAAAATTACACTTGAGTTTTGTTAATAAAACTTGAACTCAATTTCAATATTCGTATCGGTATCGGAATCGGTATCGGCGATATTTATTTTTAAATATCGGTATCGGTATCGGATCGGAAAAACGGCGTATCGTTACATCCCTAGTTAAAAGGTGCTTTCAGTACAATTCAATACATCTGAGAATCCACTATCGGACAGTGGTTCCAATTGGAAATATGTGTAATAAATCTATATCTTTGAACCTTGCGATCCGATTACGAAACGACGTGTGTAAAAATCATAGAGAAGTAGGTACCTCAAGTTTAAAAATGTTAAAATTTGGACTACCCTGTTGAAACACACGTTGAGCTACACGGTGTCAAAGTTGACTATCTCGGGAATGAAAAATCTCGTCGGCCTCATAACTTTTGTAAAAGTTATGAGGCCGACGAGGTAGGTAAAAGGCTCTGATGTGAAGACTGTGGTAGTCTCGAAACATCTGATGTCAGTTCAACCTTCCGCATATCCAAAATTTTCTTTCAATGTTCAATATTTATATGCTTTAGAACTTCTTTCTTAAATAAAAAATAATAATTTGATCGAAAGATTAAATTGAAAACTAACTTAAGCCAAACTAATTAAATAACTTTGGATAAAAACCACATAGTTCGACTAAAAATTCATAACTCAATTATTAAAACTCTAAAGGCACTTAGCTAAAACATGAATTCCAAAAACTTGGGCAAAATAAACATTCAAAAATCCCAGCATTGAAAATATCCTTGATAGATATTTCACGCTGGTAAGTCAGAAATCAAAAAAGCTTTAAAATAGTTAAACGTGCTAAAGAAAAGACAGTTAGTGAAGTTCCGTACATTTAGAAAAAGTTCATTAAGTTCACTAAAATAAGTAGGATTTTCGCTAGGATGTTGTTGCTGCCGTCGCTGGTAGTGTATCAGAGACTGTGGTAGTCTCGAAACATCTGATGTCAGTTCAACCTTCCGTACATCCAAATTTTTCTTTGAATGTTCAATATATATAGAATCTCTTTCTTAAATAAAAAAAATAAATAAATAATTTGATCGAAAGATTAAATTGAAAACGAACTTAAGCCAAACTAATTAAATAACTTTGGATAAAATATTTTTTTTGTTAAAATTTTTGGCTATGCCATTACCGGAGATATTGATGAAATAGAGATCAAAGTTGAAGCCAAAAGCAAAATTTTTAAATTCAAAGCCAAATATCTTTGAAAATATAAAAGATATCTTAATAAAAAACTGGATTTACTTTCCACCAAGTTTAAATTCATTAAAATCGGATAAAATTTGTAAAAGTTATAAGGACAACATGGTTTTTCATGCCCGAGTAGTCAACTTTGACACCCTGTAGCTCACCGTGTCTTTCAACAGGGTGATCGAAATGTCATTTTTCTTAAAGCTAAGGTCCTCTATGATTTTTACATACATTGTTTTGTAATTGAAAAGAATTCTCAAGAGATTAGCGGGAGCTATCGAAACGTCAGTTCAACCCTCCGTGCAGTCAAACCTTTTCTTTGTCTATACGCTTCACATTTATCTCTAAATAAAAATATAATTAAATTAAAATATAAAACCGAACTTAAGCCATAATGACTAAATAATGAAAAACTGCATTAAAATGATGAAAAATATCATTAAAATAATAAAAAATATCATTAAAATAATGAAAAATTTAATTAAAATAATTAAATGATTTCAATAAAATGTATTACATAAGATTAATGAAATTGTTACATTAGATTAATGAAATAATTTCATATACATATTTGGTGAAATTTTCCTTAATATAATTTTAACGAAACTTGTTTCATTAATACAATGAAGAATGGCATTCGTTGAGTTTCAATGAAGTTTTTCATTGGACTAATGTCGAAATTAACCGAATTCATGAAGAAAATTCTTTCAGTGTATTTTGGTTGTTCAAATAATGAGATTATTAAAAACAATATTTCCTTTGATCGATTAATTTTTCTCCCATATCAAACATACATAGCTTGCAAAAATATCGTATGTAAAAATCACAGAACGGGCACGCAGCGTACTATAAAGCAACAATGATGTTTAAAAAAGTAAATAGAACTTTAGGGTCAGAAAAAAGATACTTTCTTAAACGATCCTTGTTTTAAATGGTACTTTTTTTAAAACGCATTTCTTTAAGTCAATTATCTAGTTTGATGCTGTGTGTGAGAGGTTAATTGAAAATTTTCATTCGTTTTCAATCAAGTTATCTGACAAGATGCTAAAAAGCAAATCAACAAAATATAGAAAAAGCAAAAGCTCAACTTAAAATACATTTAGAAATTACGTCATACAGAGTATTTTTATATATTTTGTGCAAAAACCTCAACAGTACGTGTTTTTTGTCATTAAATATTAATTTATATTGTTGTTGTTGTTGTTGTTGTTGATTTTATTAAAAGTTAATAGAAATATAATTTCGCATTCAAAAACTAAAACAACAAAAAGTATACATTTAATCATCATTTAACATTAAACTATTTTTTAATTTGACTTTTAATTTGTCAAAAACAAAACCTGTTAGACCGGACAGATTAAGCGTGAGAGCGGTACCTTCAGAGTTCTAATTTTTTTCTATTCGTTTCCTAGATCAATTTAATGTTTTATAGCGATTTTTAGACGTTTGTTTTCTTATTTTTATTGCCATGCTAATTGAACACAAAATATTATGTATAACTTAGTTTTATTTCGGTTTATTTCTTCTATGAATAATAAAACTCTGTTTTGAAGTTTAATAAAAACAAAGATGTAGTTGATGACAGACAAACTTTCAAAGCAAAGTTTCTTTTTCTTTAATCTATTGTTATATTTTTCTTCTCAAGATACGCTAACTTGAGGTATTTTCTCACGTCATCAGCACTTATAGCGATGACTTTTTTTTTAAGTTTTAAATATTGGCAAAAACAAAACGAGCAAAAGCTTTCTTTTTGAAAGCAGTTTGTCTATATTAAGAGTTGCACTTACTCTTAATATAGAATTAAAACTTTAAGATCAAAAGTTGTATAACAGCGTGTTTACAGAACCCAATACGCGTATAAATACTAACGTCGATCATGTTTGCGGTTATATATCGCGAATGCCATGGCCTTTTTAAACGACTTCAAAAAAGAAGAAAGTTTATCAATTCGTGTATGTTTTTTTTTACTTTTTTATGTTTGTACACGTATAAATTTTTAATTTTTGAACCGATTTTCAAAACTCTTTTCTTGTTTGAAAGGGCTTGCTTGCATGTTGGTCCCATAATTTTTTCGAAAATCGGGGGGAAAATTTCCCCCCTAAATATTGATTATCGCATAACTCCTCCATTTATGCACCGATTTTCAAAATTACTTTTTTCGTTCGAAAGGCTTTGCTTACAGTTTCGTCTCGTATTTTTTTATGGAAATCGGTGGATCAATTTGGTGTTTCGAAGGGCTTGCTTGCAGACTGGTCCCATTCTTTTTCGAAAATCGGTAGACCCCCCTCCCCTAATTTTGATTATCGCATGTTTCCTGTGTTTATGGACCGATTTTCAAAATTCTCTTTATGTTTGAAAACCTTAAGTTGCAGCTTAATCCCATATATTTTTTTTTTTTTTGGAAAATCAGACGGCCATTTGCAAGGTTTGCTTGCAGTTGGGTCCCATAATTTGTTTCGGAAAATCGGTTGGACCAAGGTTACAAATCTAAAAAACGAAATCCTCACATACGATAGTTTTTCATGGTAGGGACGATATGGTTTCTAAAGTTGTACTTTAGAAATATTTTTAATGGGAAAAAATTTTACACCCGTTAAAAACATAAACTAAGAGCTACTGGAGTCTAATTATCGCATTTCGCATTGTAGTTTCAATTTTCCTACCAGCCGGGTAAATCGACGGTGACAGCCATACATACACTATTTAATCACTGTCATTCAGAAGGCTCTAGACGCTAACCAAATTGCCCTATGCGCTTTTATAGACATTCACAACACAACCATCGGCAACATAGCGTATAGATCGGTAATGCTCTTGATAGAAAATTAGTTCCAAAAATTATAAAAAATTGGACTTTATAAATCTATGTGGGACATCCTAAGGGCAATTAAAGGTACAAGGTGGCGTTCTATCGCCTCCACTGTGGTCGTTGATCATCGATGAGCTACTTGGAACAACTCAATAACCTCGGTTTCCTGAAATATTTTTACCCCGACGATCTTGTCATATCTGTGAAGAGGATGGAACCATATCGGAAAAGATGCAACAGTCATCATTGTACCTTTTACAAGACGAAAAAACTTAGACCCACCGAACTAACCTTAAATGTTTCACTTCTTAAGTTCTCTAGTGAATTTAAATACCTTTGGGGTCATCTTTGACAAGTCACTCACTTGGAAGCAACATGTTTCCCATACGGCCAACAAAGCTATCAGAACACTGCATGCCTGCCAACGGCTATTTGGCAAAACGTGGGTACTTAAATCAATGCTGGCATACGCTGCTCTAGTGTGCTGGCCAAAAAATGAACAAGTCACTATTAGGGGACTACTCGATAAGATATGCCGCTTAATATGTATTTCGATCACCGCAATCAAAACCTATCCTACAAATGCGCTTGGTGCCTCCTTTGTACATTACAGTGAAGGAGGAAGCCTACAAGAGTGAAATTCGGTTACCAGACATCTCTATTACAAAAACCGGAGATCTGTTGGGGCATACGAAAAAATTAGGATATATCAGGATGAATAATCAAATACAGCCGACTTTATTCTTTTACAAACAAAAAAAAGCTTTGATGATTTAATTACGGAACGTAGCAAATGATTGAACCATTCTCCATGGCACGAGGATACTGACCAGATTTGGTTCACAGATGGCTCCAAACAGGAAAATGGAGACCTGGGGTCAAGGATATACGGCCCTAATTTTCATAGGACTATTCCCCTACGAGTTTGCAGGTAGAAAATCTATGTTCTTTGCAAAATTTCAGACGTCTTAGTTTGAGATTGTAATAGCTGGTCCGTTTTTTTCATTAGCAAAAAGCTTGAGGTGTTTAGAGGTTTTAATTCAATTTCTCCAAAGTCCTTGGAAACAAAAGATTCAAATGTACATTTTTATGTAAATGGATTGAAAACTCAGGATTGATCTAAAATTTCTAATTACTATTCAATATCGTCACAGATTTTTGGTTCAACTAAAGAACTCCACCACCACGAAAGAAGAAAATATTTTGCAACTTCCTACAGCTTATTATAAATATCATTTCTTTCTTTATTTTTCTAATAACGGATAATTCAAAAATTAAGTATACACTTTTTTCTTTGTTTTCTTTTTTTGTTTTTTAGTGCATTAAAAATGTACCACCATCAAAACCATTTTCCATCCCTGGTACAGAGCCAAATAGACTACACAAGCGGCTTGCCAAACATTTCAGAAATTTACGTTTGTACAAGCCTGTTGTGTTATCTATGGTGGTGTTTTCGTGTTTGACAAGCGGCTTGGCAAACCGTTTGAAGAAAAATCAAAAAATTTAGATATTTTGACTGTCATATTGAGTTTGTGGCAACCTGCTTGTGTAGAGCCTATTGGGAAATTGGTTCATTTGTAACAAAATTTCCATAAATTTCACAACTTTCTAAACCAGAAAGAATTTTTTTTCTACCTTTTTAAAAAGAACAACTTAGCTTATTTTTTCTCTAGCTCCTGGCAACACTGCTGACGAAAGAAAACGTCATAAAGCGTTAAAAATCTCAATAAGTTTATAAAAAAATCACTTAGTATTCACAACTAAGCCTTATATAGAAATATGCAAAAATCGGAAGATAAAATCATTCAAATCTGAAAAGAAGACTCCCACATCTAATCAAATATTTACATAAAAAAACTTTCCCTGTTGACTAATCAGCATTTGCTATATAATATATTTATTTCTTGGTTTTTCAACTGACTTCAGAAAAGGTGAAGGCTAGTTTTCAATTCGCTTGTACATACTTTTTTATTTGTTCCCTTAGAACTCCCTCATTTATTTATAGACTGATTTGGAGAAAAATTTATACTGCCAAAGTACAAAAATTGAAATTTTTTTATATTGTAGTACTTTTTAGCAGTTAAATTTATTCCCTTTGACGGGGTTCACACAGGGCAATTTTTGTTGCTCAACTTTGAATTCAGCCGCGAGAAAGACTGAGAAAGTAACACATTTTTCCTCTGTCTTTCTACCAACTGATTTAAGAGTTGCGCAACAAAAATTGGCCTGTGTGAACCACGTCTTTATATCGCATCAACAATTTTGTGCACTTTGCTTAACTACCCAGTAAAAAAAGACACTCCAAAGAAGTCATGAAAATGTAGAGTTTGCGATCCGGAAGTAGTGCAAATTTGGATCATTTCTAATGATTTTTACATAGGGTTGTCATTGCAAGAAGTTCTCTTTTTCGATTCCTAATCACCGAATTGGAAGCGAAGTTAAGAAATATTTCCTTTTTGGCGTTCTATATTAATAATTTTCTCTAAGAAAAAGAGTACAATGTTACACATTTTCGCAACTTGTTTCTTTTTATACGAATTTAAACGCAAAACGGTGTTTTTATGTAAATTTCAGTAAATAACTGTTAATTTTTAGACGAAAATTAGTTCATAAATTTCTTTAAAAAAATTGAATTTTTAAAAAGCATGATGGGTATTTTTTATTACTATAAAGGAATTACAAATTTTTGTGTGACTAAAATATATTCTAACTTGCTTTTCTACTAATTATCTGCATTTTTGAATATCGATTCTTTGGAAGCAATGTAAATGTAGTTCCTCAAAAAGGACTTCCAATTTTTTTTACTGGGTAAAGTTTGTGTCCAAAATGTCAGTTATTTCAAGCATAACATTTACAAAAAATCTCATTTGCGTCTGGCTGCACTCCATATCCGGCAAAACAAAAATTTCCCCACAAAATCAAAACAAAATAAAAATGTTTAGAAGAAGAAGAAGAAGACAAGGAAAATAATTTTGCAGGGTTGTGAAATTTACTTAAAGACCTTGGAATCCTTTTTTATTTTTTGCAAGTACTTAAAAGATAAAATTATAAAAGTTTAATTTTAGCAAATAAAGAAAGATAATGAAATTTTCAGTTCCCTGATTTAGTAACAGAAAAAAAATAATTAAATAACATTTGAATATAAATTAGATGCTTTTACCTTTTTTTTTTAAATCAGTCTTTTCTATTGTTGTTATTCGCCGTTTAATTAAAATTTTCTACGCGTTTTAAAAGACCACAAAAAATTTGAATAATTTATAGTTTGCACTAATAAAACAAACAGTTGTTCTCTTTTGTGTTAAATATTGTTTTCGTACACAATAAAAAGGTAAAAATTAGTTGCTTTTTTTTACAAAAAGAAAGAAAAGAAAATTAGTAGATAATTTCGTTTTATATTTTAATCACAGATTGTTTTTGTTTATTTTAGACTTTGAATTAGTTTTTATTTCTTGTTTCTGTTGTTTTTTTTTTTTCAAATAATTTTAACAATTTTATTTCTTATTCCAGAAAATATATATTCGCGTTTTAATGTTTTTTTATTAATTCTTTTTTATTATTTCTTATTATTGTTCAAAAAAAGACGTACGTTTCGATCGAGCACCAAAATCAAACTGAATTTAGAAAAACCCCGCATAAACTGAAATTGAAACTGAAAAATTTAACTGAACTTGTAGTGTAAAGTGAAGTTAAATGATTTGATACGTTGGCTGTTTTGGTCGTTTTTGGCTGATGTGACCGTATACGAAGAGACAGCGAACATGTTTATTATTTTTTCTGCTTGTTTTTTTTTTCTCCGAAAAAAGGTAGTTTGCAAGATATCTGTGCTATTTTTTTCTTTATTTTTTTTTAGTTTTAGCCCACAACAAGTAATATAATTGAGTAAATAAAAAATATAAAGTTATGTGAATTATTAGTATTAGTGTCAAAGTCAGTTTGTACCGAATATTCTTAAGGCAGTGGTTCTTAAACGGCTTTTAACAAAGATATTTTAAACTGATCTATATTAGACAGATCATGAAGTCTTTTATAAAAAAAAAGTATACGCTTTTGAATTCATAGTGATTATATTAATTTCAGGAAAAATTAGACATGATCAATATTCTAAGGAATAAGGAAAAATTAATATTAATATCATTTTCAAGATAGGTACGCAGCAGAACATAACAGCGTTATTTTCCGAAGTCGCCACATTATAAGTGATCATGTGGAAAATATTGTCGCATGTCCAATAGTTTCTCGCTAAAAATGTAACGAATCTAATAACAATCGCTTTGGAATAAAAATATAATCGATTTGAAAAATATCTACGAGGTGGTAAGGTTTATAGAGAGATCCCTTGAAAATACACAGTATACTTTCGCTGCCTTCGTAGGCATGTATCAGTGGCAACCATCCAAAGTGCTTTCCGGGATGTTGATGTTGAGGAATACATCAGCAACTTGATAATAACCATGCAATAACAATACAGGGTGGAGTGATCTCGCCTCTGATTTGGCTTCTCGTTATTAACTTTATAGACTAGACGTTGCAGGAGTCAAAATAGTGGCATATGCCCGCTATATGCTACTAATGGTATCAGGGATATTTATGAGCGTGATAAGCGATATCATGCCCAACGCTTTGGGCATCAAATAAGCTACAGACTATGATAGGAGTAAACCCAAACAAAACGAACTTGCAGAAACAGAAACTGTGCCTATCGGATAGTGCAAAATATCTGGGAGTTATCCTGGACCCCAAAACTATCTTGGAAACTAAATGTGAAACACAGGCTTAAAAAGGCCACGGTTGCTGACTACTCCTGTCATAGGATGTTTGATTCCAAATGCATCGGGATTACCGATTGTTTACATAATAGTCGTTCAGAAGCTCTGAATGTTATACTAAACTAAGGCCCGTATTATGATTCACAACTAAATTGATATTTGAGTTGTAGTTGTCAAATTCTTATTATGGATTACAACTCCACTCAACTTTCATCAAAGTGAGACAACTGCTTTTTATCAGTTGTGTTTTTGTTTTTATTTCGATTATTGTGTTACTTTTGTTTACAAATCTGCTCAGGATGCCTCCATTGCTGAATTGGTAGTTATGCCGTTTGGCACTATTAGAAACAATCTTCAAAAAGCTGAAGATAGATGGCGCAAGCTGAACACCTCTAAGGTATCTAGGAAGATGTGGCGGCAGGGACATCTCGAGGATCTTCGCAGTAGTGACGAGACACTGAGCGATCGGCAGACATGCTAGTAGGATCGACCTTTCCTACAATGCGTTTGGGCGTAGTTGTCGTAAACAAGGTAGGGATGTGACAGAGATTGGTTTAGGTGACCTGATTAGATATCTCAATGCGACGGGATCGATCTAGTATTGATTACCATATCCGAGAACTTGGATTCGGACGTACATGGGTTAACACAGACGACTGGAGTGGTATTTTCAAACGAAATCATATTGATTCTACTTCAATACATAAATATGCTGTGTCGTTTTATCATAACATCTTAAGTCTAAAAATGGTGTCTGGTGATATTAATGATTAAATGTAAAATCTGTTGTGTTCTAGAAAGTTAAAAAAAGCCGTGATAACTTTTGGAAAATTGGAGTATTTGAAAGCGGATTGGACCCAAATGTGGATTGTAAGAAGACGAAACAGAATATGACCTTAACTCGATTTTGTCTTAACTCGTCGTAAGATGTTATGACAAAATGACAAAGATGTAAATAAAATTTTATGGGTTTTGAAACTTTCTACTTGAAATATGGAGCACAAATATTTGCAAAAGACATGCTAACTGCGTTATAAGCTCTGCAAATATTAAATGGTTTACTATATTAGTTCCAAGGTCAGCTTAATTTTTACTTGTAATAAACGAAGAATAAAAATAAAGAGGGCGAAAAGCATACGTACTCATTCACCACTGTTTGTGTCGTTTGATTCGCCCAACAAAAATATTTTATTGTCTAAATTCATTTCTTCAATTCTTAATAAACTTAAAAAGAAGGTTTGAGAACCGCTGAAATTCTATCGATACTTAGCAGACAAATACATAGACAAAGTCAATATTAGCGACATAAGGCGTTAAAAACGTCTCTGTTTTTTTTTTAAGATAAATAAAATACACTTATTTTTCGCAATAATTCTCATTAAAGCTTTTTTCAAATGACAAATATCAATACTCCAATTTATCTATACATATCTACCGAAATCAGGGATGGAAAGCTCAGTATTATTGTATTTTTTTAGTACATTCTTTCTGATTTACGAAATAGCGAGGTAACATCATGATAAAAATACATATGTAATTCCCTGCAAAAATTGTTGGACTTCGTAGTCCATTTTAATTGAAATGGACTAGTTACAACATGGTTCTATGTAATGCAGCCATGGACCATGTCATTTGCAAACAAGAGTTGTAGTTAAGCGACAAGTGTTTGCGTTTCAACGATTGCAAATAGTTTATGCAATCGTTACAATACGAACACTTGAGTGCTCCATCAAGTAGTGGCATAGAGTAGTTTCAAAACTAACCTCATGTAGGTGCTTCATGGAGTAGTTGCTTAGATGTAGTTTTTGGGTTTTAGGTTGTAGTTTTTGACATCGCAATGTTAAACGGACCACGTTTATTGCATACATTTGAACCCTTTTGTGACTAGTCTTAGTCCTTTGTGGAGTACTATATACACGCGTGTATGGAGTAGTCGCTGTTTTGAAGATTTTGAAGATACCGGGTTGAACTAAAAGCTAATTTTAAAATCTTTATTTTCCATTCCTGATACAGATTACACTGTTTTCGGATTTCGAACTTCTTTTTTCAGGTATTTTAGTTTTTTTTTTTCTGTGGGCCCCTATTATTCGTTAAAAATCGTATATGGAAATTATGTGAACAGAAAACGGTTATATATTTATGTTTACATTATATAAGATACAATAAAACAATTTAATATCCATTTTAATGTTTTTGAGCTATTTTCGACGTTTATATTTTAAAAATTTTGACAATTTTTTCGTACTGAAGTTTTTGCTCTTAATCATGTTAATTACAAAACAAATTGTCGCCGCTTGCTCAAATAACCATTTCAGATATTTTTATCAGGGTCTTTCCTGATTTTTATTCGAATATTGTATATTCGAATGTCGAATATTTCATATTCGAATATTTTATATTCGAATATCATGTTTGAATATTTTATATATTGCAAGCAGTACCGATATGATTTATCATTAACTTAAGTTCGAGTAAACATTTCAGCATTAAATACCTATAATAACAGTAAGAAAATATGTATAAGAAAACTTTAAAAAAAGCATCGAAAATGGCTGGAAAAATTAATAAAATGGGTTGTATATTATTGCTTTGTTGTATTTTATATATTATGTAAACTTAGGGGTATAATCGTTTTCTATTTATATAATTTGAATGAATAATAGGGAAACAAAAAGAAAAATATTAAAATACCAATAACTCGAAAACTCGCGCAAATCTGACAAAACCATGAACGTCATTCAATCCCTTGTCCCAAAATTATATAAGATCAATTATCAGAACCTTTGCCTGAATTTTCGACTACCACAGTGTTATTATGAGGAGGTTTTGTGTTATTTCTTTATCTTCCCCTGGTTGAAATTCACCATAAACTTGTTTATTTGTTAACAAAAGCAAAAAAAAAAAAACAAATAACTCTCGCGCCTACATTGCAAAAACAAAGCGATAAAAATGGCAACGACTTAACTCATCGTCGTTAATGCATTACGACTTTATTTTAAACCTCGTTGTTTTGCTAATTTTGCTGTTCTTGTTGTTGTTAATTTTCAATTCTAGCGAATTGAGTGAAACGTAATGCAACCAAAAATACTCCCATGGTTAAAAGCAACAACAACAAAAAATCACGTAAACGATTAGACACATACACGCACACAATAACAAAAAAAGTTAACAGTACTTGCTTTAAAAAAAAAGCGGGTGGTGGTAAAAAATTAAAACAAAAAGCTATAAAACCACCCTAAAGGAAGCCAGGGGCAACGTGTCTCCAATTCACCACTTTTGTCGACAAATTTTGTGGCTTTTTGGGGACATTAACAACGAATCGTCTACACTTTTGCCTTTATTTTTGCCTTTAATGGAAAGAGAAGTTTTTGACAGCTACAAAGCGATTTTTTATTGTCTCATTTCGTTGTACATGCTGCTGCCCGCAAAAATAAAAACTTCATATCTGTTGACTTACTTACTTACTTAGATGGCTATAAACAACCATTTAAGTCAGTAGCCTGATTCAGAATAGCTTTCCATGCGCGTCCATCTAATGCACTTCGCCTCCAGTTTCTAGCACTCTTTTTGCGTAAGAAGCCACGCTTCAGCGCCATATAGTAACACGGGTAATATAAGCGTTCTTAGCTAGCCCGAAATAGCATCTATTAGCAAGAATCGTTCTTCGTTTTATTTCCAGACTGATGTTATTTGTTTGGTTTATTGCGGTACCGAGATAAATAAAGTTGTTCACTACCTCGAAGTTATAGTCACGAAGTTATAGATACCATTAACTTGGTTTTATTTTGATTTACTACCAGACCCACTTTCGCCGACTCCTTTCCGATACTAGAGAATGTTGCAGTTACCTCTCAAACAGTCCGCCCCATGATATCAATATCATCGGCATAAGCCAGTAGCATGTATTTTTTGTTATAAATTGTGCCTGCTCTATTAACTGCAGCATCCCGCAAGATTTTTTCCAACAAAATGTTGAATAGATCACAAGATAGACAATTACCTTGTCTAAAACCTCGTTTGGTATTAAACATCTCGGAGAGGTCTTTTCCAATTTTAACCCATGATATTGTGTCAGTTAACGTCATTTTGCATAAGCGTATTAGCTTTGTAGTTATACCAAACTCAGACATGGCTTTAAATACCTTTGCTCGTATCGCGCTGTCAATAGCAGCTTTGTAGTCGACGAACAGATAGGTGTCGATTTGTTTTTCTTGGGTCTTCTCCAGAAGTTGGCGTAATGTAAATATCTGTTCGGTGGTCGATTTACCAGGTCTGAAGTCGCATCGGTAGGGTCCTAATATTTCGCTTACTTTCGTTTTTAATCGTTCATATAGTACGCTTATACCTCTATAGTTGGAGCATACGGTTTTGTCTCCTTTCTTATGCACAACACGTAACACGCTGAGGTTCCAGCCATCGGGCATGCCTTCTTCTAGCCAAATGGTTCTAACAAGTCTGTGCATGCTCCTTAACAACTCGTTGCCTCCGGCCTTAAAAAGTTCTGCTGGCAGACCATCGGCACCTGCAGCTTTATTGTTCTTCAGCCGGGATATTGCTTTTTCAATCTCACTTTGGCTACACCACCTACGACACCGTCGTCAGTGATTGGTTCAAGGGTATCTTCTTCGTCACTATCATCTGATACCAACAGCATGGAAAAATTTTGTTTCCATGTCCTTACTACACTTTCAGTATCTGTCACTAGGTTACGGTTTTTATCTTTACAGGAGAAACTACCAGTACCCAAGCCCTCTGTTTGGTGTTTTACTCTTTGGTGAAAATTCGTTTCTACTCCTGTACATCTCGATCTCCTATATCTGTTGACTAGAATCATTAAAATGCACTAGTGAATCTCTGGTGCCAATGTCTCAATAATGTGGTCCTATAAAAACCAACTAATCAATAGCTCCCTGGTCACTAGTGGAATCTCAATGACAAGCACATGCTAAATGTCTATAGCACAGAACATTGCCTGGGGTATAGTTAGTCAGTAGTACTAGTGACAAAGTCAATAATGAATCAGTACAGTTTTACTACCGACTTTTCCTTCAGGGCAACTATAACAACACTAGGTTTTCATTAATACCCAACCAGGCTAGTTTTTTTCATACAAAATTAATGATTTATAATAATTGATTGTAAATGATTAATGTAGGCGGCGTGGACTGGACGGGCAAACTGAGGGAGTCTTGACCAATTTGTTTGCATTTGTTTTATATTAATACATACACATGTACAATGTACATGCTATGTATGTAAAGGAAATTGTTAAAGCAAAACACTTACTATGCAAGTAACTTCAAATATTTATTATTATTGTAACTGTCAAGTGCAACAAATAAATTTTTGCATTTGTTTACAGACATTGGCTTTTTATTAAGAAAAGGAAAACAATCAAACAAATCTTCCTGTCAATTTATGTTGTCGTTGTTTAGTGACAGCCATTTTACTTGTGGAACTTCATTTACTCTAGTTTGATTAGCAGACAGTTGTGTGTCAATTGACAACCTTGAATAAGAATTTAAGGTTATAATTGTTTTGAATGCGGGAGCATCTTTTTTTAATATTTCATTACAAAACTAATACTAAATAAGTAAATATGTATGTATCTACGCGTGTATATTGTGGTGCTCAACATATCAGTCGATCTCGTATAGAGACGATATTTCGCAGAATGGCACTACACGCCATAGTCGGCAGTACATACCACAGTCAGACTAAACGCAATCGCCGCATGGAACCATCGATCATGGGGTCATGCTAGCGTCTTAGAGACTATTGGAATCATTCCTGATCTCATAGAATATCGCACTCAAAAGCCCTCTTTCAAGAGAGAATTTCAATACTTCTTGCCTCAGGCCTTTTTCCATTATCACACGGATCCCTACATATCTATACAGATAGCTCAAACGGCGAACGAGAGTAAGCGGCGGTATATATGTACATTGCGGAGTTCGGGGTCAAAGTGACCTTCAGATTTCCTGACGAATATAGCATTCTGCAAGCAGATCTACCATTAAAAAACCAATGAATTGGCTAAGGTTTTATCGAATAGGGATATCCCAATTATAACGGATGAACTGGGTAAGAGGGAAGCCCCGCTTTGGGATGACGATATGCACAATATCTGCTATCTCCCATTTTCATCCTGCTGGAGAAGCATTTATGTTGCCCTTCTGAAAATGGCTCAAACCAGATGCTACAATGAGCCAACCTGATCAATAGCGAGAACTCTCTCCTCTCACCTCGACGCTAACTGAGTTAAGCAACTACTAAGGTTGCCAAAGTTGGATTTGCGAACCTCATGAACACGGTCGGTTAAATGCATGGGTCTCGTCCTTTAATGTCCTCTGCTTTAGTTGTAATGAAGAAGAAGAAATTATGCACCTTCTAAGCCTCTGTCCAGCTCTAGAGGATCACCGCCTTCGCTTTCTAAGCAAAGAACCCTTCAGTAGCCTCTTGGAGCAATCATTAATGGAGCACAGAAGCATAAGCTGCTATATCAGTAGCATCACGTGTTTTTCTCGCAAACTCTCAAATGGCTTTTAATTTCTAGATGACCCCTCCATCCTACATGGAATTCTGTACCTACGCCTAACAGCTCTCACTCTCTCATCAACTTTTCCCTAAAACCTAACCCTTCTCTTCTTACTCCTCCTTATCTTTTTCTTTTCTCTTTAAATGTATCACAAAGAGATGACACCCTTGGAACCAAGTGGGATAAAACTCTTTCTTTCCCCTATACCAGTAACATGTCAACCTAACCTAACATGAGATTGATCCAATTTACCGCATTACTTAAACAGTGAGAACATCAGTCTAGCAATTCCAAGTATTTGAACTCCATTTATCTATGTGCTAAGCGACATTGAAACAAAATTGACTTATTTTTGTTCCCTAGTCTGGTGGGTTTCTTTAGATAAGGGCACCTACTCTACAATTATGGAAAAAAATTCTACGAACATCTCTGATGATTACAGGTGCTTGCCGCACTTCATTGGCTTTCCGCTGATCTCATGATCAAACAACTGGTCGTGCGATGATATTGGAACATATTCTAGATCTCCCTGAACATACTGACCATTGCTCACCTGCTACCTTTCCAGACAAAAGATTCGAGGTTATTTTCTCTGATCCATCCTCTGCGAGAGGAAGTGCTGGAAATATATACGGATGGCTGCAAGTGAGGTATCGGGCTATGTGGAAGCCTCTATTCCTTATTTCCAACGTAGGGTACACTAGGACACCGCCCATTAAAATAGGAGTGAACTGCTTAAGGTACAACAGGATATTCGGTAAGAATGTCCGCATATGTATCAATAGTAAAGCTTCATTACACACTCGATCTAGTCTTTACACAACATTCCAGCAGGTCAGGGAATATCGGACATCCTTGAATCAGCTGATAAGGCATACCAACCTGGAGCCTATCTGGGTAACAAGGTATACAGAAAGTTGGTGGTCGCTTGCAAGATTGATTGGCTAATAGGAGTACTACTGAAAAGCTGCAAAATACAAATCCAGCAGCAAATATTTATGGATGCACAAACAAGATGGACCAACGAAGCCGCATGAGAATACATGCTTGTGATCCCATGATGAGAGGGCGCTGTCCGTGTGCAGGGAGTATTTTCTGCTTCACCTTCTTCAAACAAGCTGAAGGTGTGGTAGAGGTCTGGCGGCCGAAACAAGATACTAAAAGCACATGGGCGATAGACAAAGAGATTATCCTTACCACCTACAAAACAGTAGGTCGTCCTCTAATTGATTACGTATATCGTACATATATTTATTTAAGGTAGTAGGCTTGCCTACGCGAGTCAGTAAGGAGGTGAACAGGCACAGATGACGTGCCTTCCGAGGGTAAAGAGATGATGCTCGCCGTATGAGGGAGATCATCTGGGATGATGTCGCTGGAGGACTTCGTCGCACCCTCATCAGGAAGGATGATTCTGTGTCTGGTTATTGGTGAGGTCTCCTTCGGGAGTCCACGTGGTGGCTGTGGTTGCCACCAAAATCGCTGGGAGAGGTGTTAGGCCAGTGCTAGTGATTGGGTGGACTTCGGTCCACCAACAGAAAGCCTCTTTGTACTGTTGCTAAACCAACAGAAGTTACACTCGGTAGTGCTTTGTGCGCGGGTGGAAGGGGAATATTTTGCTGGGGGCGTCTACACATTGTGGTAGATACCTTTCCAGCTTCTGTTTCCCCGGAAGCCTTGTGTGCATCGTGTTAAGCTGCTGATGTAGTAGAGATTAGATAGCTCAAACACATGGTGGGGTCGGCCATGCATGAGAAGTTGCTACCTGTGTGAGCCTTGCAAGCCACACAAGGTGTGCCTTCGGGGTAACTCGGGGGTGGTGGTGAACACTCAACCTCACTCTGTGTTTTGAGAACACCGTCGGATAAGGCCGTAATGGCAGGTACCGACGCTAATCAAAACACATATCTGATTATGTATATCCAGCGTGGACGCCATGCATAATTGCCACGCAACGGAAGAACCTTCGGACAGTTAAGAATACTGCACTGCGAGTAGTCACAGGATGCCACTCCTAAACATCGGAAGTTCATCTGCAGCACGAAACCGAAATGATATCAGTACGCAGACACAGCACCCTTCCTACTACACAACACGTAATTAAATTTGAGAACCTTGAACAGCCTTGATCCACGAAGCAACTAGAGGCTTTTTATCGGACCGAGCTGGACCCATCCGGAAGGATGGCAACGGCATTCGACATCTCCTGGGAGACAACACAGTCAAGGGGTTATATGTGCCATTAAACTGGCCCATATCGAAATTGTATAAAAGGCGATAGAGAGCTACACCTTCGGCATTATGTTGGATGGAAGTCCTTACATACCTATAAATGCTAAAGAGAAGTACCTTCAATATCTGTACGTGATTTTTACGAAGTACCTTCTTTAGATTTTAATGTTTCTTTTCTTTTTTTCTTTCCAATTTGCTTCTTTTTTTGTTGCTATGTACAGATCTTGTAGAAGCTATAACAACAACAAAGCCACGTGTGAGTCCTCAGTATAACTTCGCAAGATCTGAAACCAAACTGGGGACTCCACGTTAACAAATACGGGTACTCGTAGCGGTCATATGCGGGCACTGTCTTATTGGTGTTCATGCTAGGAGATTAAATCTCTCATACAACGACTTCTATAGAATTTGTCAAAATGGAGAGGATGAAGAGAGCGTCAAACATCCCGTCTGTCCATGTCCAGTTCTATCAAGAAATAGAGCGATAAGCTTAGGAAATTCGATATTGTCCGAACATGCAGACCTAGAGGAATGCAGTATTAAGGGAATACATTCACTTATTCGGTACACGTTTGTTTGGATAGGCAGTGAACTTTCATGAAATCTCTTCATCACAAAGGGATCGAAGGACTCAAGTGTTCCGCTTGCCTGCTACCGGCATCCTGTGCAACCTAACCTAACCTTATTCTTTTAGGATTTCGCAATTTATAGACCAATTTGGAAAGTTTTTATTGCATATTAAAGGGTATACAGCAACATTAGGTTAGATTAGATAGGCAGCTTCCGCTCACTTGTGTCCAGGACTTGTCCCATTGTATTACCTGTAGAGAAAAATAAAAAATAGCTAAAGTCTAAGAGATATGAAAGTGGTAGTGAAAAAGAAAAATGTTTCGGACAAAAAGAGATGATTTCGGGTTATAATCATGCATGCACTGTTCCTTATGTTCCAACTCAGATAGACTGACGAAGGATTTCTACATTGTTGTGGAGTTGTTTTTTAAGAATTATTTAAGATATAACTATTGTTATAGTATATACATAAGTAGATATAGATAAACATATGTGAGTATCTAGTATATATACAGTACTTTTCGTTTATAGTCACATTATCGATATAGTCCATTTTATCTGTATTTATTGCTTCCATTACCAAATTCCATAGAAAATATTTACGTTATAGTCCAATTAGCAATATAAGTACATTTGGCATATATGCCATCTATCTTTGGTTCACAAAGACAGAAATTCATACATACAATTTGCGTTATAGTCACAATCGAAAAATATGTTTACTATGAAAGTATTGAATCGTTTAGTATTCATGTCACCAACTCTCCACTAGTCTTTTGTAGCAGGGATGAAATACCTTGTTATTAACTTTTGAACGCGGATGGCATAGTCACATTATCGATATAGTCCACAATTTATGTACAAATAAAGGTTGTGACTATAAGCGAAAAGTACTGTATCTACTAAACTGTATTTGTCATCTAACCTTGACTTAATTACTCTAATAATATTTTAATAACATTTTTAAAATATTATTTTTTTTTTTGCTGATATTCTTTTAATTACAAAAATAGTAATTTTTCAATCGTATTACAATATCTCAACTACAAATTTTAATGGAATAGAGCCAAAGAATAGACAGACTTGTTTTTATTATGCAAATGTTAAAGTCTTGAAAAAATTTTGTTACGCATGCGCAATTTCAATTCCCACGCAGACAAACACAGCAGACAGACATGCCGGTTATTGAATGAGTACAACATGACTGTGTGTCACTACAAAACAAACAAGCTGTAAAAAATATATCGAACAATAACAACAACAACAAAAATTAATAATAATGGACATCATGGCCAAAAACGTATGCCATAGACAGAGACATAGAGACAGACAGACAGACAAATAGACAAAATACATGCTAAATACATAAAACCACAGCCAGCAAACTACATGGGCAATCAATATTTATTTACAACAACAACAATGGATAAATTGAAAAACAAAAACAATTGATCTTCTCTTTGTAATTAGAGTACTTGCATTAAGTGTGTATGTGTATGAGCTTTAAGTGTGCATCAATATTTTAGTGTGTGTTTGTTAGTATGCATTGATTTTGGTTTTGTTGTTATTGTACATTCATTCAATATAATTTTTCATATCAATTTAATAATGACGTCACTTTTCTTTGAAGAACCAACGACTAGTAAGAAAGATCATTTAAAAAACGATGAGAGATAGATGACTACATCTTTCATGTGCGACGCCGCTTCGACAGCAGCAGTGATTCAAATATTGCTGCTGCGTATGTCTACTGGTGGTACTGGGTTGGCTGTTGTCGTTGATTTGGTTGTTGGCACTTTTAACTGGAGGTGATACAATAAATTTTTATTTATTTTATTTGTGCTGCCTGCCTGTATTTCAATTTAATTTTTTATTTCTTTTTTTTAATTTTATTAATTTTTTTGTACTTGAAAATTTAGTTTTCGTGTACGACTACCACTCGTATTATGAAATCACGAATGCACATTTTGCCAAAAAATAATAATAACAAATGACGACATTTCAGTTTGTGACCGAATCCAACGCTTAAATTAATAACAAAGGATTTATTATTTATTACTTAATGGCCGGCCGGCCATCTGTTAAAAAATTTTCCGTTTTGGACATTTATTTGTTTGGCAATTTTAGAAAGGATCGGAAATTTTTAACATTTGTAAAGAAAATTTTTTCTTTGGTCGTGAATTTTTTTTAAACTAATTTTGATTTAGAAAGATTTTATCATGAGACTACTAAAAATTTTTTTCTTAAGGATGAAGTTAAATTGGTCAAAACTTTTAAGAAGAAAATCAATGATCAGTAAATATATAAAGAAGTGTTCTTTAGACATGCCAATTGCTATCGAATACCCTCAAAAGATCATAAGGCCCACTATCTACACATTCCTATAAAGTTCCAGAACTCCAGTTCTTGAGAACCAACCAGAAATTTTCACAAAGCCTAACGACCATTGGTGAATTCTTGAGACAGTCCAGGTCGTCCAATTGTGCTCAAGACTAACAACGTCAGTACCTACCTCTTAGCCTAATTTGACGGTGTTCTTAACACCCTGTAAAATTGAGTGCCCCCCGTGTGACCTCCAAAGAACCTATGTGACTTGCAATAATAACTTGTATAATAACTAGCGAGCCACATAGGCAGACCCCGCTGTTGGTTTAGCATTAGCACAAAGAGACTGATATAGTTGTCCAAAGTTCAACCAGGCGTTAGCACTGGTCAAGCATTAGTCATTTAACCAACACCTTTTCCTGCGATTTTGGTAGCAGTCACAGCCAAGATGTGAGCCCCTGGGGGAGACTTCAAGCATTAAGCGGATTAAGCGAACATCATATGGCTTTCGCGAACACCATCTTCGATAAAGTCCGCCATCACATCCATTCCCATAGGAACAGAGTATGCCTTAGTGGCGAGCATCATATCTTTAAATCTCTAAAAGGCCGCTCATCTGTGACGCTAGCGTTTCCCGTGGCACCAGTCTATGGTTACTTGCTAAGCCTCGAAAGAAAACCCTTCAAACCCTCGAAAGAAAATACTTCATAATCGGCTAAAGGTCAAGAAGCAAGAAGAATAGTACCAAGGTGTGTTTAAACACCAAGATGCAGATCCATGCCCCCTGGTCATAAGGTCGAGGTCCTGTTGTAAAATATTGCCTAGATGCCTAAGTCTGCGTTCCTACTGAACCATACAGTCACAGAGAAAATATTCGACTGTCTTTCCTTTTTTCGCCGAAGCAAATCCTGCACTAGTCATAGGAAAAGTCTAGACGTTCAGACATTACAGTGGGGCCGTATTGACTCCAACCAGGAGTGCAACCGAACTCTACTAAGTGAGAACCAAAGAGTTTTGGACATCCTGCAAATTTTAGCTTCATACGACCTGAATGCCGCCTTCCTGAGTGTCCACTTCTTAATCTCATTTGTCAGCTCAAGCAACAACTGCTCGAATTAACAGAGTTGTATAAATAATAAAGCTTACTCTATTATCACTTCATCATCTGTCTACTCTCCACTACTGAAGGTAAAGCGACACAGGTGTTTTCTTTTGAAGCATTACCAGTGACCATGCGCTGGCGCCTCGGGAACCGGTAGCCCTACAGATATTCTGCTCACACAGAGGATTAAAGAGATTATGCTCGCCACTAATGCATACTCTGTTCCTACATGGAATGGGTCTCCTCTATTGTCGATACTTTTTCCCTCGAAATGTTTTCCCTTTCCCTTCTTTTGCAATCGTGAATAAAAGTTCGGAAAACAAATTTTTTCACGTTATTTTTCCCTTTTCCCCTGCTTTTGTTCACTTTAATTTAGCAGGCGAACTCGATAAATACATCATGTACATAATTGCTATTTTATCCTTCCAATTAATTATTAACGTCCCTTTTCACAGTGTCTACGTTAACTTCTAATTGCACATTATGAAAAGCGCCGTAAAGGTTATAAATATTTATTTTTAGGACAAAATCAGTAAATAGTGTTCATTTATCTTAATACTAACACATTTATCTTAATAATAATTCCTTGCAACACCTTTCTGGCACACACGAAATAAGTTTCGCGGTGATGGAATAGCAAATGATTTTTTCGCGTCATTAGAGAATCATTCATCGCGTCCAAAACATATAAAAACACAGTTTTATTCACTTTTGAGAAAATTTAATTTAGCACCAACGACTATTTGATTGAATATTGCAAGCAGCCTCAGGTACTCCAAGGGATTGGATGCATCGAGCAAACATGGACCTACAATTCGATTTTGTTTAGATTCCTCATGGAATGAAAAGAAAATTCCAATTCTTAGCACTCTATTTTTTTTTTTATTCTTAAACGAAAATTTTTTTGATCTTTAATTTATTTTATTAAGCTTCTTTCCTTTTTTACATTCACTGAGAACTGATGGTGAGAAAAAATTTTCACGGGAACTTCGCGATAGAAATTTTCCCTTGAAGGGAAATTAAAATTTCATGGGAACACAAATATCATTTGTTGTTCCCGATAGGGGTGGATATGTTGGCGGATTCCGTCTTATTGTCAAGGTGATGGTTGAGGTCTCCTTTTACACGTGAATGCTGGGAGATGATGTTGGTTAATTGCCTGATGGTCAGATAGTGCTAGTGGCTGGTTCGGCTTCGGACAACCAAATATGCCTCTGCGAAGCTGCTAATGCAAGAGAAGTTGTATCGGGTGCTGGGAAAGACCAATATTACTATCCTCTGCTTTTGTGGTAGATTTCTAGCTCGCTGGTTATTTCTTGGTAAAACTTGGCTGCATTGCTATAGCATTGCTGCATTGATGTAGTGTGAGACTAAGTATCTCAAACACTAGCAAGGTCTTTATGCATGGCTCGGCGAGTCATGTGCAAAAATATGTACGTCAGGTTATGCCGAAAGGCAGGTACTGTCGCTAATTGTGAATACATATGTCTACTCTTTACTATTTCCGTCTGCCAGGAAGCATATTGATTACCTGATTAATACTTCTCTTTTTAGAAAAATAAATTAAAAAGAAAACTAGCCTGACCTCCGTCCTTAGTGCGGTTGTCGTGGTCCAAATTAAACGACTTCAATGTAAAAGATATGGTAAAGCCGTTATTACACTACATTTTTCTTGCATTGTTTTGCTATAGGATTGAAAGAAAGAAATAGCAAATGATGGAAAGAAACAACTATACAAAATGTAAACAAAACGTAATGGCTTCTTTAAGTGCTGCCTACTTTTTATTTATAATAAGACGACAAAAGAAAAAAAGAGGCGCTAAGTCGCTGAATTCGTGAATAAACCGCTGACTTGGCAACACTTTAATGTTTCAAGCTTGAAATGTCAATTTTAAGTTGAACATTTTTACATTTTTTTTGACAGACCCCCATCTTTTATCGATAACATTAGTAAAAGCTTTGACAATTGGTATTTATCTTAATATAGCTGAACTCTTTGCACCTGGTAAAATTTCCTATTATATTCTATTTGCACTGTTCTCCAAAATTTTAAAAATTAAGAAAAAATGTAGTGTCATAAGGGCTTAGGCGTTGCATCATTTCATCGATTTGGTAAGGATACGACAACCGTAATAAGGCTTATTAATTATGTCGGTGACTTAGAGAAGAGATTCATGCCAGTACACACTTCGACTTCAACACACACAGAAAAAAAGGAATGCAAAATCCACATGCCGAAATTTTGATTGGAAATCATATTAAATTTACAATAAATAATTTGTCGTTTGAGTGTGTTAGTGTTTATTTGCTTTCTTCATTGCTACAATTCACTGTTCTGCTTAGTTGTGTGACTTGTTGTTGTTTATTCTTACATGTGTCGTCTATGTAGACGACAAAAAAAACGAATTACCAGCGAAAATTTACTGGTGCCGGTTTAAAATTACCATTGCTTCATATTAATTTTAAACGGAAAATTATTAATCTAACCTTAAGTCACCGTTAAAACAATTTTGTTATAAACCTTAAGTTTCATTTTCAATCGACATGACTATAACTTTAATTTCAAATAAGTTTTATGTTAAATAATCATTTAAATCATGTTGAATTAAAATGAAATGCATTTTACATACGATGGTATTTATTTAGTGTAAAAGTAAAGAAAAGTTTGAAGCTGTTGTGGCTGCAGTAGTTAGCGCGTGGACTATCATGCAGGCGGCACGAGTTCAAATCTTGGCTGGGGCAGTCAGCTACAACGAAAATGTTTCTGATGACTATCACGTAAGTAAAATAATTAATAAAATAGCTACATTAAATTCATGTTGTTTCAGCTTGATATAACTTTAATTCAACATGATTCTTTGTGTTGTTCCAATATCAAATTCACGTTGTTTCAACTTGAAATAACTTTGATTCAACATGATTCTTCGTGTTGTTCCAATATCAAATTAACGTTGTTTCAACATGATTTTTTCGTATTATTTCAGTATCAACTTCATTTTGATTTAACTGTACTGTAATATTAAATCAACATGAAATATAGCTAATTCAAAAAGAAAAATTTTCTTTCAAGATTATTGTAAATCATGGTGATTTAACATGAAACACCTATGAAGCAAAATCACTACCGAAAAATGTTAAATTAACCTGGTTTTCGACGATTTTACATGGATATTTTTCTGTGTGCACCTTAAGCCCTAATTGCGGCCAAACTACTGTATTTATATAGAAAAATGTCTATAGTGCTGGCACTGAGAAGAGCCTCTTTCTCTTCGTAGCTTCGGTTATAACATAAATCACCACCTGGAACATGGTGAAGCTATCGAGTAAGCTGTGTAAGACCCAGAGCATACTTCCGAGCTAGTATCAGCGTCCATTTTGTAGCCGCCCGTATAGTCCGAAACTACAGAGTATTAGACGGTTTCATATTCCGCCGTCTCTATTCGGAAACTCGACTAACAAGCGTTTGTCAACCGGTGCACCAGTAGAAACATAGTATAAAATTTCATTGATCAAGTACTTTTTTGTTAACAAAAAGTATTCCAATGAATGTTATAAACTTATTTAATTCGTTTTTTTTTTTATTAAAAAAGCAAACTTTGAAAATCTGATGAAGTTTTTTTTTGAAATCTCTAAATCTTTTATTTTAACTCAAACTTATAACGATAATTAATTGGCTTAATAAAGAAAATTAAAGAATGAAAATTGATGATGTCAACATAAAAAATTTCTTTTATTTTTGAACGAGAAAAAAAAAGAACATCGAATTGAAATTAATTCGCTTGCAATCATAAATATTTTAATATTAACAATATTGAACTTGAACAATTTATTGCCTTATACCAATTAAGAAATAAAAGCTTAACAGAATCACATAAATTTTTAAATAAAATTGTAATATAAATAATTTACTTAAATATTTCATACTTTATTGACTTAATACCAATATTGTCAATCCAACGTTTTCACTCCAATTAAGATGAGATGAGATAGAAGATGATTCTATACATAAATCAGCCACCAGCAAGCACCACCACCATCAACTATCAGACTCTTAACCCACGCTTTACTGCCAGCTTCTTAAAATAGCTGTGGTGGTGATGCAAACAAGGGTATCCGTCGTAGACGTTCTGTCGTTTAATTTCAATGAATGAACTGTATATCGGTGGCTGCTGATTATTATTATTCATGATAATGATGATGGTGTTGTTTTGCCATAAAAGGCTTTATTTAGGGTAGAAAGTTGGACTCCATGCATTACTTGATTAAGTGATTTTCGATTTAAAAAAAAAAACAAGAACGTGGTTGTAATAACTTTTCCCAGCGGTAAATGGAAGGAGTAAAGAGACCTTCTATAAGGCCTTATTTAGCAGTCTGTATTACTTCCACTCCCATTACATATTCATTTCTTTTTTACACGCGATGTCATTGCGGACCAAGGCCTTCCTCGGCCCATTACTCAGCAGGACTGATAGAAGGACTGTAGTGCAATTCACAAAACTTATTTTAACGCTAAACAAGGCGTTTAAAGAAGTTAACACCAAAATTATTGTTTTTACTATTCGCTAATCTTTTAAGCACTACCAGCTGCGTTAATTAAACGGCAATAATTTTTGCGGTGTTATTGGATAGATAGCAGTCAGCTGTTCAGTTAAAGCACGTCGTCTTTTGGCAAAACTCAAATAATTAGTCGACAACAATATACACACATATGAAATCTTTTATATATAAACAACAATATTTATATTATTTAAACAATTAATTTAACTTTTATATCTCAAAAATAAAGAAATTCATGAAAATATGTTCGTGTGCAAGCATAAATTCATTTGTTTCTTCTCTATTCCTCTTTGTGCTTTTCATTTATTTTAATAGTGTTGGAAAGTGATATAAAACTTTAACAAAGATCTTAACACGAAGTTAACGAATCAACTAAGCGTTAATGTAAACAGTAATTATTGGACACAAAATTACCTTTTATTTAAACGTCAAAAGTTAGTGAATTTCACTACTGGTCTGGGAAGGTCTGTTAAAAATTAAATGGAGGTACAGTTTTTAATCTGGGTATTTTATTAGCGGTTTCTATATTTTTGATTATCGTGATGTTTTATTTCGAACTTCTTTTCATCCAAAGTAATTTTTTAAACATATGAGGGAGGCTAAATTTCATGTATTTATTTGGAACGAATCGAATATGATGTAGCAGCTACAACATAAACGACATAATAGCAGCATGTATGATGCCTCTTGTACGTAAATTTCCGTCTTATATACAAATTATTTGCGAAAAAAGAATACAAGAATGTCTGTTATTTCTAAAGAATATTTTTTTATTAAACAAAACGAAAAATCTAAAAATAGAATACTCCTTCCAAAAGAAACCAGTGTAGAGGTCTTCTAGAAGGCCTGCCTTAGAAGGCAGAAAAGAACTACTTTTGGATATTAAATTCAGGTCTTAGAAGGCCTGTTTAGTAAATGCCTCGTAAGTTTTACCGCTGTGTTATTACTCATCATCATATTTGATGTAAAGAGGAGGCAATTAATATATTTAAGACTTGTTTTAGAAATTTATTGCTTTTTATAGTAATACTAGCGGATACCCGGAGGCATTGAGTTCCAAAACTCGTTCAATTTCATTTGAAATTCATGCGAGGAAGCAATATTGTTTGGAGCTCACTCCAACTGTCAATATACTTTATAAATGTCAAGGAATAGCTTTTGTATGCTGTTAACTTCAGATATTAAAGCAGCGCGGTATGGGTTTGTTCGTAATTGCTACGCGAAGGTTTAGGAAAAAAAGAAATTTGGAAAAGTCAAACGGTAAGACCGATCGCTTTGAAATTTCTCACTGACGATTGGGAAATTCAAATAGGATAATTTATTTTTTAAACTTATGGGGGAAAAGGGTATTCCCCATACAAATCCATTTTTGATTTCTCTCTATCTGCACACCTACATTACTGGTACTGTAAAAATTTGATGTGGGTCACTCTTAGAATAACATGAAAAAGGAGGGGCCGAGACGTATACTCCCCATTCAAAGTAATTATTAATTTTTCTATATCTGGAGAACTACAACAGTAAAGCTCTCTAAATTTAATTGCAGTAACTTTTATAGAAAAGTGAAAGCTTCCACAAAATCTTGGTGCTATAGGAGGGGAAATACAGGTACCCCCATACTAAGTATTTATGAATTTTCTTATATCTGCAGAACTATAACAGTGAGGTTCTGTAAATTTTATGTAGATGTAAAGTGCAATTTCCTGCAAAATATTGGAGGTATAGATTAGATATTAGTATCAATGATGGGAAACACCCAATCCACACCTCCGCGTGGTAAAGAGCGGGCAACGTCCAAGTTAGGATGGATAATGTGGTACAGAGGGACCGAAAGATTACCGGTATAAACGATAAAACTTCACATTATTGTGAATAGGGTACATAACTTGCTGAGGAATGGCGAAATGTCTTCCAAAAGCGAACGAACCAAACAGCGATGGTCAACAGTATGTTTTCAACAGCGTCTGTTCCTCTTGTTAGGGGCGGCTGCAAGCGGGCGTCTGATTTGAAACAAACGGCTCGCCTTACAAATGTGTTTTTAAAATTCTCATTTTTTGTTTGAGAACAAACGTAATACCCACCCCACCTTTATTTGGAGTTGATTGCTGGCCTGATATGCCGCAGTTGATAAACTATACCATCAACGAAACAACACAAATAATTTTGCTAGAAGCTCCAAACGGAGTAACGAATCTTGAAGGATACTCATATCCGTTAACTAAAAAAAGTAAATAAATAAAAATAAAATAGGATAGGTAGACAGACGGGTATCCGACATACAAAGCAGTTATTAATTTTCCTATATCTGCAGAACTGCAACAGTGAGGCGCTATTAATTTTAAAAATTTCAAAGAAGAAATGAAAATACCCTAAACCCACAAAAAATAATGATTTCGATATTTTATCCAAAAAAATTAAATCTAAAATACGAGAGATTGGGCCATTCTAGTACGTAAATTAATGCATAATTAGTTTTCTAACTTACCATTTTTCTCAGCAATTCCTCATTATTAATTTTACTCAAATCGCACTCCAACTCCATGCCGCCTACATAAAAATAAAATAAAAATTATTCCAACTAAATTTCAAGATCTTTAGATAAAGATAAATTACACTGTATAGCAAAATCAAATTTTGTTTTTCAAAATGAAAAGGTTCTAACGAATGATTCTCGCAGAAGGCGCGGCGCGTCAACAAAAAATATACGTGTATCGGCGTTTTGAAAATTTACATCTGGGATTCAGCTTAGGGGGATGAATGTAAACTTCACCTTTTACCACATTGTTGCAGTCAATCGGCATAGGATGTGTTCAGCACTTTCTTTTGTATGGTGACTGATAGTGAAAGTTTGCATAAAATATATTTTTAATACAAACTAGCCTCATAAAATCCAGTTTTATACGATATTTTAGTACTCATTGTGAATAAGTACGAAATTAAAAACATTTTAGGTTAGGTTGAACAGGCTGCCGGTTTCTAAAAACCGGCCCACTTGGGTCCTTTGGTCCCTTTGTGATGAGAAAAACATTTTAAGTTTCGAATGAATTCTGGCGCTCAAAAGTTGAATTTGGATCTTTGGTGTCTTGGAAGACTTATAATAGAATTTCCTGACAAATATTTTTATAAGCTACATCTTCGTTAAGGGCGATCTTTTTGACTTTTTTTTATTATTAAATGGTTTTATTTAGCTTACCGTGTTTGTGGAGTTTGTATCGTCGGGTCAAATTTAGTACGTAATGGAAAATTTATCCTCCTCTTGTTGACCGATTGATCTCAAATTTGGTAACATCCTTTACTTTTTAATGACAGTTCGATGATGCGTTCAGAAAACTTAGATGCGCCACGCCCATAACAAGTAATATTTAGTTTTAACCCTCTCCTGTTAACCGATTGATCTAAGATTTGATAAACGCCTTTACTTACGATGACTATACAATTTTGCAATTAGAAATATTGGCTGCGCCACGCCCACAAAACTTAATATTTACTTTTACCCCTCTCCTGTTAACCGTTTGATCTGCAATTTGGATAAATGCCTTTACTTTTGATAACAATACAATTTTGTGATTGTTTAACACCGTACTATAGTGGATAGTGCGCCAGAGTATTAACCGGGAGGTCGCAGGGTCGATTGCTGCCAAGACCCTGGGTGTTTCTTTAGAAAACCCGAAAAAGGCTTATGTAGGATATGTGTTCGTTTTTTAGAAAAGTGGGCTGAGCCACGCCCATAAAATGTAATATTTAGTTTTAGCACCTTCCTGCAAACCGATTGATCTAAAATTTGTTAAACGCCTTTACTTTTAATGACAATACAATTTTGTGTTTAAAAAAGTGGGCTGCGCCAAGCCCATAAAAATTAATATTGAGTTTTACCTCCTTCCTGTTGACCGATTGATCTGAAATTTGTTAAACGCCTTTACTTATATACCATATACGTAAGAATTACAAGATTTCCTATGCCGAATCACTATAAGAAGGTGCAAAAAGGGGGGAAATTTAACTGCCTATAAATGAGACTCTCTACCAGAATCTTGTCATTTTGAAGAAAAAATTTGATTTTGTTGTACAGTGCTACAGACTGTATTGCTATTTTAGAAAATAAATTATTATTTATGGCTAGTTTGATTAAATTTGTTAACAATTATAATATCTATTTAAAAAAGTAATAAATTAAAAAAAAAGTCTAATAAAAATCAAGATTCATATAGTAATAAGAAAAAAAGAAAATGAAATGAAATGAAAAACATCTTTTTAACACCTACAGCAAAAATTGTACTACTTTTTATTGTGTTAATTTTTTCCAATGAATTTTTCTAGACCAAAACAATTCATAATTCTATCAGATTTCAATATAATTAATGTATTTATTTATTGTTTTGTAAAACAATAAAGCTGCTGTAATAATACAATGAATTGAATTGAAGCAATTAAGGAAGTCCTACTCTGGATGCTGGCTGGCTGGGAGTTAGAAAAAAAATACTTTATATAAATTAAACAAATTATTAAACTATATTCAAAATGGAACTCTTACGAACAAAATCAATATAATTTTTGTTAAGAAAAGGCTCTTAAATTGTTGAAATGATGTAATTGCATGTTGCACTTTGTACACTTTTTTTTTGTTTTGTTTCAAAACAATTCTAAAATGAATAACACTCGTAGAAATAACAAACTAAACAGAGTATGAAGAAAACCCAAATAAAAAATCAATAATAATAAAAAGATAAAAAAAAGATTTTTCAATTAAAAAAAAATTTAACGTTCATTTATGTAACAACAAGTTTTCTCTAAGTCGCCATAATAGGAAATATTCTCCTAAAACTTCCCCCCGCTCCCATTATTATTATTATTATACTTGGTATTATGACCATAATGATCTTAAATATAAATAAATTCTTGAATTAGATAGACGATAACAAACAGCAGCGGACAGTTTGTTTGTTAGATAGACAAATCAAAGTTTAAATGCGTTTGATTTACACATGCAACATCTATATTCGTCTTGAGTTTTTCGATCTGACAATAAATTTTATTTAACAATGTCCTTCATTAAATGCGCAAACGTGAATTCAACTTGTATGTAAGCCATGCCAGGCCAGACCAGGCCAAGCCAGTCAGTCAATCTCTGTCATAAATCTAAATTTTTTAAGCTCGAAAACCAAAAATCATGCACAAGATATTAATTTTATAGTAATAAATAAGTTTTTTTTTTATTCTGCGTCTGAACCAACACCAAATTAATAATGTTTTTTTTTTGCAGCGGTTTTACAATTTTATGTCTGCTCAATAAAATATCATAAATTAAATTAAATCATTGATTACACTGGTCTTCAAAAAATAAAAATAAAAAAGAATTGCCTTTAAATAAAATTATGTGGTTGTATATTCCATGCGCTAAATTCAAATCCGTTTTCAGTTTTGTTCTATCACGTACAGCCTTTTTTTTTTAATGGGCTTAACTAATATTTCCACTGGGTGGTACATCAATCTGTATATTCCACCCTAACTCGAGAAAATATTGTCCGATTTAAGAAAGTAAGCGGAATAAAATTAAATTTAAGTAGGGGTTTTCCCCGGGATTTCCCGACCCGGGAAAATACCTTATTTTTGTTTCCCGCTTTCCCGGGAATTCCCGGGACTAAAAATCAATTTATATAAATAAAGAAAATGTTGATTTTGGTATGTGTGTGAAGTTAAATTTTAAAATATAAAACCCTAGACACAAACCACAGAATTTAACAGAGCTCTGTTAACAGGTTAACATTACTCTGTTAACAATTAAAACGTAGGGAAGCTTTTAAAAGCATTTGTAAAGGAGTTCCTTGCCTTCAAATCCTCATAATTTTTTTCCGCCCACTTTGACTCCTTCCCAAAAAAAAATCAGTTTTAAAAGCACTCCCTACGTTTTAATTGTTAACAGAGTAATGTGAACCTGTTAACAGAGCTCTGTTAAATTCTGTTGTTTGTGTCTAGGGTTCATATTTTAAAATTTAACTTCACACACATGATTTTGGCACCCAAAAATTCTTCTTTTTCTTTAAATTATTTATGCAAGCGGAAAGAAACCAATGAAAGCTCAAATATATTAAATCATTTGGATTGAAAAACGAAGAGAAAAAAGTTGTCTCTTTAATTAATTATTTAAAAGAGCCAATTTTTCAATATGCACCAAAATACACAGAAAAATTATTACCAAAAAATTTTCAAACAAAAGTTTGTCTAAAAATAAATTTAATTTTCAGTAAATATTCTGTCCTTAATCTATGAATGGTTTGTTTGACTCTTATTTAGAACGCAAACACCAAAAACAACAAGAAAAGCTGTGCTGCAAAAAAACAACCCCGATGACGACATACACACAAATAACAACAACAACGATGATAGCAAAAGGAATGCGATTGTACCAAGTTTGTTTACTGAATATTTTTGAGTGAATCAATTCGTTAATGTCGTTGCATTAATTCTCATTCATTGTTTTAGAGTCTTTAGATAAACATTAAGACTTGAACACATTTAACAAAGTGAAATTTCATAAATGCGTAATGCATGATGATGATGAATGACCCAGACAAAAATTTTGATTGATATATTTAAAAAATGCAATAAAAATGTTTGTTTGATTAAGTTAACTATTTTGTATAGTATTTTTTATTGAAGTTATTTATGCTTTTCAATAATATTTATTAATTGTACTTCTTATCGTTAAAACCTAGTATGTTTTTGACTCTATGTATTTTATATAAAACGTTTGTCAATTGTTTTTCTTCACTTCAATAAAAACTTTACTTACAATAGGTTATGTGCCCAGAAGTCAAACAAAATAATTTAAAATAAAATAATTGATTTTTAATAATTTGTTGCTTGTATTTGATATATAAAGAATTCGTGCTTCAAGAAATGGAATTCTGCAAGTCCGTTAAACATTTATCTGGAGAGTCGGATTGGCCTATATGGAAGCGAAAGGTAAATGATCTGTTTGAATTTCATGAAGGAGCCCTAGATGCAGTTGAAGCAAGACTGTTAAAGCCCGAACCCATAGCAAATGGAGCAACTGAAGCTGAACAGCGGGAATACAAAAAGCAATGTGAGACATATAGAAAGGCCAATTGCTATGCCAAAAGCATTATTACAAGCACGATTACTGATGAAATCTATCAAAAAGTGATGGAAAAAGATTGTGCTTCCGAAATGTGGCAAGCTTTAAAGCAACAATTTGAGGCGACTTCAAAGGACCAGTTATTCAAAATGTGTACTGAGTTTTTTTCTTTTCAATGGAATAATCAAGAAGACGTTTCTACTCATATTTCAAAGCTGAAGAGTTTATTTAATGAAATAAATAACGGTTTGAAATTAAAAGACACAAATCCGTTACCAGATCTGTTATTAGTGTGTAAAATTCTATACGTTTTGCCAAGTTCATTCGAAATGTTTAAGTCAAGCTGGATGATGCTAACCCGAGATGGGGACAAGTCTTTAGATGAACTTATCATGCACCTGTGTCTTTATGAACGAAATTTAAAGAAGAACGAAACATCAGATCTAGAGAATCAAGAAGCTCTGATTGTAAACAATAGAAGAGATGTCTATCGCAAGAAGAATTTCAAAACAAGTAAGAGAGATGATGTTTGCAATTACTGCAAAAAGAAGGGCCATTGGTTAAAAGAATGTCGTAAATGGATAGCAGATGGAAAGCCAAGTAAGTTTCAAAAAGACAAAATTAATTATTCTAACGTTGCACTTCCGTCAGTAACTGATGAAATCAACTCAATTTCAACAACAATGGATTGGTGGGTAGACAATGGTGCTGAAAAGACTTTTTAAGGAAGTAATTAATTTAAAACAAGTTCCATGTATACAAATTGACAATACTGCTGCAATACGATTAGCGCAGTACCCTGTATTTCACAAAAGAACGAAGCACATTGCAATTAAGCATTTCTTTATTAGAGAAATGCTTACAGAAGGTAATATATCAGTACAGCAAATTTCAACGGAATTTCAAGCAGCCGATATGTTGACAAAGCCACTACCAAAGTTACGATTGAGAATGTTATGTGGTCGTTTAAATGCTAAATGATTATTTTAAACAGGGGGAAGTATTGAAGTTATTTATGCTTTTCAATAATATTTATTAATTGTACTTCTTATCGTTAAAACCTAGTATGTTTTTGCTTCTATGTATTTTATATAAAACTTTTGTCAATTGTTTTTCTTCACTTCAATAAAAACTTTACTTACAATATTTTTTAGTATTTTTAGACTGATTGTTTTATAAATTCAGACTAAAATACTGTTTGATACTTTTCAGAAAATCCAGTAAATCTTTTTGTTTGATTTAGTAAATTGTTTTGCTTACAATTTGTAAATATTTTTAGACAGATTGTTTTATAGACTTAAACAATTTGTTCGCAACGTTTTCTTAAGAAAATTTTTTTAAAAATTAATCACCCTCATTCTATTTGACAACGGCAATAGAAAACAACGCCGTTTTTATCTTTTGTTGCAAATCTGTATTCTAGTTGGCAGTATTGCCATTTATCGATAACTTTTAACATATGTTTGGTATTTTGCAAGCAAAATTGACGTTGATGTTGTCTCTAATTGCCTTTGAATTTGTCGTCGCCATTTTTGGTGTTGTCTTGCGTTGCTTTCTGTTGTGTTTAAAAACTTTGAAAAATTCAACATTACAGTTTTCTTTCTTTCTGTGTTTTTGGTATTTTTTTATATATATTTGTGTTGAATTTTTGGTATATTGTGTTGATTTTTGGTTTAAATGAAATAATGGAAAAAATTAAAATAACAAATAAATGCCAATTCGAGAAGCTTGTGCAAGAACTTGAAAAGAATCCATCACTAGCCAGAGGATTTCGCAGGGGCATTGCTCCTACTAATTTTAAGGAAGAGTGGGAGAGTATTGCTACTGTGCTAAATTCGCTTGGTCCACCAATTAGAACTGGCGATGGATGGCAAAAAGTAAGGTAAATTGTTTACTTACTTTACTTACTTCTCATCGGGCAAGTTAAAAATACAAGATTTCTGTCTAAGCAGTCTTCTTTCCACTATCAATTTTTTTTTTATTTTCTTCGTCACTGGAGTCCGAATCGAGAAGAAAAATCATTTTTATTTTAATGTATGCACAATTTTTTATTTATTCAAAAACACTTACTGAAAATAGTAAACAAAATGTATCAGCTGACTCAAATATTAGATGTGTGTTGTAGGTATCGATAAACAGGCAACATCGTCATAAGACTGTTACGAAATACAAAATTAGTATTGACGTTGTGTTAAATTGATGTTGCCTCAAAATTGACGACGATGTTGCCGACGCCAAATAGAATAAAGGTGAATATTTTTTGTTTAATATGCTGTATATGTATTTTTATGTATTATTTTTGGAACGTATACGCAAAATATTCGTGAAATATTCGCCTGAATTTGGCGAATACGAATACGAGTGTCATGAAAGAGGGGAATATTCGGCAAGTCGAATACGAATATTCGTAACATCAATAATATGTATTGATTTTGTTAGATTCCTTAATGAATTATCCTGTTTTCTTCACCATGCGAAAGAAAAGTGTTCGGAATTATAAAAGCTTTGTTGTTACAAGTTAATATTTATAACAACAATGTTATGCCACTTCCAATTATTTTTATTCCGCATTGAATACAGAACAGGTCTGAAAATCTTTAAATATTTCCTGGCGCAAAATTTTCTCAAAACGAAATATTTGAATAGTAAAACAATTATATTTTGAATTTATGTAAAAATATTGTTTTTTCTTTTGTTTTTATTATTAAACTATATAAAAACGCGAAAAAATTGTATGTGTTTTATTTTTGTTCACAAAACTTTACAAAAAAAAAAACCGAATAATTCAAAGATTTTCCGATTAACTCGAATAATTTTTAGCAGTAAAGCCTTACTCGAATAACTCGAACGAAATAATAGTTATAGTTGGTTGTTCGATTAATTTAAAAACCTTAATTTCGATTAGTTGATTAATCGAACAATTGAAAAGTCGATTAAAAGGAATACCCTAATACATACATTATATGTTGTTCATATTATTAACTTTCAATGCAAGATGGATGACATAATAATAACCTCTAAATTACAATATTAAATTTTAAATAAAAA
Organism: Panzeria rudis; assembly: GCA_956483635.1. Classification (NCBI taxonomy): domain Eukaryota; kingdom Metazoa; phylum Arthropoda; class Insecta; order Diptera; family Tachinidae; genus Panzeria; species Panzeria rudis. The sequence continues at coordinate 7,619,663 of OY101448.1, read as the reverse complement.
ATTGAAATGTCCATTTTAAATCCGTATCAATACCGAGAATAAATACATAATGAGCAGGGAAACCGCAAATATGCAATTGCATGTTTTTCCTGTGCGATTTAAGAATTTTGGTATCGATTTGTTAGTGCATATTTTACCTTTTACAGCATGCTTTTGCATATTTTACACTTAGTCGCATATTTAGGGCATTTGTTTACATTTTTTGTGGCATATTTGGCTGTTTTCCTGCATGTTTTGGTTTTTTAAATTTTAATATGCATATTTACAACAAAAAATAAAGGAAAAAGTCTGTCTTGCCATCGAAAATTTTGAAATTTTTTCACATATCAAAATTTTACTTTTACGATTTAAATTTACTCTAATGTAATTTTTTCCCCCAATTTCTTACAAATTTTCCTTTTTCCAGTGATTTATTCCCAGTTTGTTCACAGCTTTAAAAATTTTCAATTATTACCGAACTTAGACCAAGACTTTTTAGCTTGATTTTTTTTAAGTTTATGGTCAAACGGGCTATAAGGACTTTTAGTGGGACACCAAATCCAAAACAAATATATTTTCTAAGGCAATATCTATTGGACCTGTCCTTCGCTAAACGTATTTTTACATCTTTTGACCATCAACTCTAAAAAAATCTAGCTAAAAAGTCTTCGTCTAAATCCCATATATGTAGTTTTGAGAATTTTTTGAGCAATCTTAATTACGTCGAGATTGTTGGCTTAATTGCACTTCATAGAAAAATATCAGGACGAGAATAGTCGCGTTTGCTATATATGTAATTGTTCCCAATAGGAACCACAACATATAGCTTGGCGTCTTGGTTCATGCAAATAGTACTGAGTAATTCCATATAGCCGGGTGTGACCACTTTACACATATTTTTTGTTAGAAATAAAGAATATAAAATTTTTTACTTAAAAAAGGTTGCGATTCGCAAGGCCATTAAGCTTAAAGTCGTTGAAAAAACACGATTCCTGCTCAGAATGGTTGTCAGAAAGCTGCGACGGGTGTGACCTTACAAATCTTAGTTTGAAAAAATTATGACTTTCAGCATAAATTCTGTAAAATTTTTACTATAACGTACACAATAATTTTGGTATAGCTGTCTCTTCAAAGTGTTTTTAGCTGTATTACGTATTTACTGTTTGACAAAAAATCAGTTTTCTTAACAAAAAACTATTTTTAAAATGTGACGGGTGTGACCGACGGGTGTGACCTAATACGAAAATTTGAAAAATTCGAAGAAATAAAGCTTTTTATTGATATCATTAATATAAAAAATATAAAAATAAATCATAAGAAAATAACGCATTAAATTATTTGCTTTCCGTTCTTTTATAGACAGCAGAATAAATACTCTAGCTTAGTATTTTTTTAAATTCAATAAAAAGCGAAAAAAACGTTTATTCTTTTCAGAGATAAGGGGTTTTATTAATAATGAGAAAGGAAATAAAAGAAAATCTGAAATAAATATTAAATATACAAAGAGGGAGAGCAAAATGTTTGGTGGATGATCATTTAAAAGTGCCTCAAATTGCTTTAAAAATATTAAATAATGTACTTTTTTATTTTTTTCTATAATTGTCATGCTCTAAAAAGCATCAATTGAGAGATTTTTATTAAAAATAAGAAAATTATTTTTTCCTTGCATAGGCCCGTTTTACGTGGAATCACTGTACTGCAGAGTGAATATTGTCTGCATGGCCGGGCTTTGGATAGGATTAATTGTTTTCTTGTCTGGGTCGAATAGTGGCTTCGCAGAGTTCATATTTCTTACGAGGCAGAAAAACTTTACTCTGCAAAGCCACTATTCGAAATTCCCATGGGCATTATTATTGCCTTTTTGAAGTGGAAATAATCAGGTATGTGATGGAAAACGATTTCGAAAACGATACTACTTTAAAAGGTGTTTTTAACAATATTTCTTTATTAAAAAAAATGTTGCCACAAATATTATAAACATATTTCTTTGTTAAATATAATTTTATTACAAAAATTATAAAATGTGGATGGAAAGTGTAATAAAAATGACCTTTAAAAGTGCTTCGTTTTCAAAATCGTTTTCCATCACATACCTGAATGTCCGCGGACGTTATCTTCTTGGACATTATTGGATGCCAACAATATATCTTAGATACAAAATTCGTGGTATCAATAATGAATATCATATAAATTATAAACGCAATGATAAAGTGCTAAGAGCGCATTTTTTTACATTTTCGAAGCATATTTTTAAGTTTTTAGAACATATTTAATGAGCATAAAACACAATTTTTAGGGGCATATTTCCGGTTTCCCTGTTAATGAGTGTCAATAGCGATTGGAATCAGTTATTTTTTTTAAATAAAACTGATCTTAAAACATACTTGTTTTGAAAATAAATAAACAACGTTGACGATAAATTTGAATATTTCAAGTTGACTATTTTTGTTATAACGTTTTTCTTTTGTTTTTTTTTTCAAATTAACTTGATGGCAGTACGTTAACAATTGATTCTCAGTAAATTATTTATTAATTATTTTCCTTCTTGTTTGAGTTTGATTGGCTTGTGGTTTGTGGTGGGCAGCGATCAAAAAAATTATAATCCAAAAGATCGAATTCAATTAAAATTTATTTTTAGTTTTTTTTTCTTATAAATTGTTGTAATGCATTATAACTTTTTACTAATTTAGAAAATTTGAATACTGTTTGTTAAATTGTTTTGGGTTTTTGGTAGTAAAAAATTACTGAACTTTTCACTTCAATTATGTTTTTGCGATGACATTTTATATTGATTTTTTTTTTTTTTAGTTTTTAACTGTTTTAGGTTTTATTACATTTGTTTAATTGTTTCAAAACAAAAAACACAACCGGCGCTATCGAATCGTTACGATAAACTGATGTTTTAGTAAAAATTTTAAACGCATTTAGACTCGGTTTTGTACCTTTAAGTTTGATTTATTTTATTATTGTAATTATGTGCTTGAAATTTAAAAAAAAAATACATAATCGTTTTTTATTTTATTTTATTTTTTTTCATACAACCACTAATTTGACTGACTGACTGACTGACGGAATGACTTGAATCTCTCTTGTGATCTCTTTCTTTCGACTAGGATCAATGCAACAAACAACAACAAGTTCGAATAATGTCACCTAAAATTTAACCTTCAATTGTTTATGCATAAAATATTGCACTATGGGATATTGAATTACAATAAAAGTTTGCAATAATTTAATTTGAAATATATGATTAGTTGGTTAATTTTATAGAATTAATTTGTTGCGGATTTTTCGGATTTTTTCGTGACCGTGCCAGTTGAATTCAATTATTTTATACTTCCACTCAGGAATATTCCCTTCTAACAGCAGTGTTTTTTTAAAGTACAGTACAAAAACGGAAACTAAGGAACTCGAAAAGATTTTTCTAAGTCAATTCTTATCAAAACTCAAGAAGAGAATCTCTTAAACCAAAATATTTTTCTGAATGATTGTTTTAGAAGATCTCCTTAAACTATTGAAATAACTGATATAATGATCTCACAAACTTGTTAATTTTTTAATGAATACATATCCATGAACTTTTTTTTTGCTTGATTTAGTTCAAGAATTGTTATGTTTGTTATGTTATTTTTTTTTTGTTTTTTTTACCAATAAACTCAAAATAAATAACTTATGCATTTTTATTTGCTGAAATTACTTGATTTATAAAAACACTTTATTAATCGGTTAACCGGTTAACACCGAAATTAACCGATTAAGCTAAACATTCTATTAATTAATCGAGCGATTAACCGATTAAAGCAGAATCCCGATTAAATGAATACCCTAGACCGACCGTAAGTTTAAGTTTGAGTATTCGAGGACTATCTTAAAAATAAGGGAGTGAATATTTTTTCAATTATCTCGTACACTAGGAATAAGGAAATTTTGTTAAAAGCTTTCTTTTAGATAATAAAGTTATCTACAACTCTACTAAACACAGCTTACAATTAAACTGTACAATTAAAAACTTATAGATATTAAGAAAAAATGTAACGTGCGTCACGTACCGCGCATCACAAATAGTTATTTTAGAATTCTCTTTCTTTTATAAATTAGATTTTGTGTGATTTCTTATTCAAAATTCGATAAAAATTACGAGCACACACTTCAACTTTCAAAGCCACTTCCACTTTTTGTAGCGTGCGTCACAACACTTTGTGATCAATTATTTCGCAACAAATAGCTGTGAAAAAATTTATGTTTTATACCATTCGAAAGCACAATTAATGTGTTGTTTCCACAAGGCAAACAAGCTCTGCTTGTCTAAAATTTATATGAAAACCACTCAATTTTTTGAGTGATTTCCATAAAAATTTTTTACTCAAGTCGCTTGTTTGCATTGTGGAAACAGCACATATAAACCTACTAAACACAATACCTAAATTAAAGATATCTCTTTTGAAAGACTAAAAAATTTTTATACATTAATCTGAAAAAGCGTACGAATGTTGTGTTCGTCACGCAGGATTTATTTGACCATATGCTGTTTGACAATCAGAGAATACGGTGAATTTGACCCCAACTGAGCTCCCACATGTAGTTGATAAAAAATATGTATACTTTAGTTATTAAGAAGAAAACAAATTTAAACTTATTCTATGCCTCATTTCTGAAATTGATAATAAATACTAAAAACCGGTTATTCGCACCGGGGGTTTTTTTAGAAAACCCCGAAACCCGGTTTTTAAAATTACGCTATTTCGAATTATTCGAAAACCGATATTTTGTATTTGTCGAATGTTTGGTAACACTCTAGTCATGGAATCTTCGAGTCCGCTGTACGAAGTGGAAAATTCTAAAGGGATATGACGAACTCTGAGGCTATGAGACCGTCTGCTACCATTAAGAAAGTGAGGCATAGTAACTCGGATAGCGAGTTTGATAAGAGTGAGAGACGTTGTAATACATCGTCGCCTGAGAACAGGCGCGCTGCTGCAGCCGAGCGTATTGTTGGTGCAAATTTTGCTGCTGTTGATATTGATAGTGCTGGTGCTACTGCTGCTTTAACTTTTGTTGCTCTTTCTTGTCCTGCTATAGTTGCTTCATCTGATATTTTGGGTCCTGCTATTGTTATTTCGGCTGGTACGTTGATTAGTGCTGCTGGCATGTTGGCTGGTGTCTGTGCGGCTGATAAGGGTATGGCTGAATGCAATTGAGGAGCACTGATGCTACTGACAGTGTTTTGGCCTCTGGTAGGAGGAACAAATGACAAAAGAAAAATGTGGCTACTAGTTTCCTTGGGATTAACGATGGTGGTGATACCGTGATAGAGTTGAAAAGATCACTGGTTCATTGATGGAGGTGTTACTAGCTGATGGAGTAGATAGAGTGCTGGCTCGTTAGGTGAATACTATTTCGGTGGAGTATGAGGATCTCTTGATGAAGCTCATATATGAAAATGATTACTTGAGGGGAATTTTGGAGACTGGAAGTCCACCAGTATGGTTGATTAGGGGCCAAATTGCTGCTCCAGTGGTGACCGCTGCAGTTGACCCGGTGACTACTACCAAACGGTTAGAGATGTGCTGTTTAAGGGGAAGGATGTACGTAGTGTCATGTCCTATCATATCATGTCCTTGTCATATCATGTTATGTGAACATGACATAACGTAACATATAGAGCCATATCACAGAATACAATTCCGAAAACGAAAAATGAAAATTTTCTTCGTATTGAAACCACTATTGAATTTCAAAGTGGAACTGAAAAACACTTCTACTGACTTCATTTGCAGTAAATACTAAAAAACGTGCATACTTTTAGGAGCGTCAAATAAATATTTGGTCATGAGCTTTCCATGTTAATAAAAAGCTTAATTTGAGCTTTGCATCTAAAAACAAGAGTAAACAAACGCCTCAAGGTATAAAAATTTTGTCATTTTAAAAACGAAATACAAAATAAACGAAATATAAAGCACCAAACATATACTATCTCGGAATGACAACTACGGAATCAAAACCAATCCAAACGGAATCTGTGGCATGGCTGACTGTTTTGTTAGGGTAGGGAGTTGTAGTGTTTTATACAAAAGCCATGAATGAACACATCTTAAATCTAAAAGGTAAGAATTACAAGATTTCCTATGCGGATTCACATATCTGGATCAGTCGTTAGAACTTTATTATTTTTGTTTGTGTTGTACAGTCTTATATGTATGGAGTTTTCACTAATTAAAGCTATTTTTTAAACTGTCAATAATATATTACGAATTATTGATATTTTCGAATTATCGGGTATGAAATATAACGATCCTACTGTATGGCTCCGCCCATAGTGCAGTTTTAAGCCTTACGAATGTAATTTTTTTCTTATTGATTGTCGTCAATTGTTTAGATGTTTTTCATATTAAACGTTTATTTGTTTTTTATGATCGGAAAATGCTTTTAAACTTGTTTTCACTTGTTGCACATTTATAATAAAAACATTAAACTAAATTAAGCATTTCATTTGTTGTTACTTGGCATTTTTACGGAATTTTTTTTAATTTTATAAAAAAAGTGTTGTCAACTTCGTCGTCGTCGTCATCATTATCATGATCATTGTGCGTACTTTATTGCACATCATATTTAATCATTGTTGCATGTATGTTTTGTTTTGTTGTGTGTTTTTTTTTTTATTCATTGTTACAGGGTCATCTTCCAAATTTTCAAATTTGGTTAAGACCAGGTTACATTACATATTTTTTTTAGTTATTTAGTTACTTGTTTGTATGTAAATGGGCAATAAATAAAATTTACTAAAAAAAATTCATTTATTGTACGAGTATCAATTTTATTTATTTTCAGACATGTTTGTTTGTTGGTCTGTTTGTGCTGCATTCTGAATGCCAATTTCTAGGAATACGAGCAAGTACATTTATGTATTTTAGGCGTTTTGCGTTTTATTGCTGAATTTTAAATTATTCCATAAATAAAATCACAGTTGAGAATCCCAAGGAAGTCCTTGAGAAAATTCCCTTAAATGTTTAATTGGCTTAAGGGCACCCACTATCGATTTAAATTTGATTATGTCAAAACTAGTGACAGCCAGTCAGCTGGAATTATTTAATGAATGTTTTTCTTACCAGTTACAAAGTCTTTGGGATGATGTCAACATTGTGCTTTATGTGTTTTTTCTTCTTCTTTTTATTATTTTGGATCCTTTTGATTGAATGATCTATAGTATGTGAGAAATTGCATGAAGATTTTTTAATATATTGAATTACAGTTAATTATTGACTTAGTTTTAGTTTGTAACATGTTTTTTCCCAACATAATACAGTAGAATCTCGTTAATTTGCCGTGTCAGGGAACTCCTGGGATTTTTTTGTCCTAATTTTATCAACAACCTAATGTCCGTACTAGCTGAAGGTATCTCTGGCGATGAGTATTGTCTTGGTACACTCTAAAACATTACTTCAAATTTACGATCATATATTGTCTAAATTTGTGTTGAAAATTTCTCCTTGTCTAAAATTACATCGATTTTGTAGTTATTTTATTAAAGAAAACCCTTTCAAAGTAAACATATTTAGTCCAAGCGGAAAAAATTTAACATAAAGTATAATACGGCTATGGCTGAATGGTAGATACGTCAGACTATCAGTCAGGAGGTCGCCTGCAAGCAGCCAATCGCTTTTTTTAGTAAAAACATATTGTTCCAAAATAACGCGTGTGTGTAATTTTAGGTCGATAATAACACTAGCCAACAAGGTTTTTGACTGGAGCAACCAAATACATTTCCCAGTGTAATTTGGTGCGCTGAATTCGAATCTGTAAATGGTTTTTCTCTATCACGTCAGATTTTCGAGATATAAAAAAAAGCTTTTATTAGATTTTTCCATAAAAAGTTATTAGTTTATTTAAAAATCAATGAGTTTTCAAAAGTGAATGGCGTTATATGATTGTCGTTTGTATTTCGTTGGTTCGGTTTCACGTATTAGAGTCCAACAATAGTCTCCCAGCATACTTTTATCCCAAAATCCTTGATAGTTTCTTTCAATTTTCATTAAATCTTGATGGGCGCGTTCCCCTTGTTCGTCGCTAACAGCACCTAGGTTTTGTGGGAAAAAATCTAAATGCGAATGGAGAAAATGTATTTTGAGTGACATTCGTGCACCCAATTCATGATAACTTTTCAATAATTCAGCAACAATTTGTCTGTAGTTTTCACTCTTATTGTTTCCAAGAAAACTTTTCACGATGCACTTAAAAGGATATTGCATATCCTTTTTTTCCAATCAGATATTCACCACACACAAAGCAAAAATAGCTCGGATTAGTAACACACGATCTCACTGACATGCTTATACTCTACCTTTATACAAATTTATAATGAATGTAGGCTTTTGTCAAATTAATAACTGTGAAATTGTAGCGTCAGTATTAACTATTTTACAGTATTGCCAGCATGCGATAAAAAACGAACTGGACGTGATAGCCCAACTTTGTTGCCAGATTCGAATTCAGCGCAGCCAGATTAGCTAAAAAACATACTTCGTTTCCCCAGTCAAAATTTTTTGCCTAATTTGTTGGCCAGTGTAATCGGTAAAGTGTTGCCGACTATTATCGACCTAATTTTCAACAAAAGTGTTTTAGAGTGTATGTTCCAAGTGACGTTTGGTTTAGTTGCTGACTACTTTTGCAGATGTCTTCTTCTTATCATCTGGAAGTTCAAACTATTATCTTTTTAGTGATTGGTCATGAAACAAAGTATACAAGATAACGCATTCAGCTTGTGAAAAACATTCAATTTCTGTGCATCTACGTCACAGTAGTCCGTAAGCACAAACACCATCACACAAACACGTGTATTTGATATAGGGCAATTTTGTTTACATTTTGACGTCACTGTAGTACCAAAAAGTGTTATTAAAGTACATAGTGAATTTTTTTATAAGTTATTTGGCTAGAGTCCGCTGTCGAAGCAGAAAACTTCGAAGGAGGACAACGACGACGCAATGTCGGATATAGCGAACTCTGAGCCTTTGGAGCCGCTTGCTGTCCTTAAGAAAGTGGGGCATAGTGACAGGGATAGGGAGGTTGATAAGAGGGCGGAGGCGTTTATGCTGGTGGTGCTGTTGTTAGTACTAGGGATGTAACGATACGCGTTTTTGCCGATACGATACTGATACTCAAAAATAAATATCGACGATGCCGATGCCGATACGCATATTGAAATTGAGTTCAAGTTTAAATTAACAAAACTCAAGTAGGGTCATTTTTTATTATACAAAATTACAGTGCAAGAGATTATTAATATTTAAAATTGATATTAACCCAGTATAAAAAAAGTTGAAGGAATTTTTAAGGAACTACATCTGTATTAAAAATATGAAGATAATTAGTAGAAAAGCATATAAAATTTTATTTAAGTCATACAAAACTTTGTAATTCCTTTATAATTTTAAAAATCGATTTTTTAAAGGACATTTATCAATTAATATTCTTCTAAATAACTTAATAGCTTAATTGTTAAAATTCTTATTCTAAAAGTTTATATTTATTCACTTAAATGTACATGAAAGAACAGTTTTGCGTTTAAATTCGCATAAAAAGAAACAAGTTGCGAAAATTGTTTCCTTGAGGAAAAATCATTAAAAAACGCCGAAAAATAAACTTTTCCTAACATTGCTTCCAATTCGGTGATTGGTAATCGAAAAAGAGAACTTCCTGCAGTGACAAGCATATGTAAAGCTAATTAGAAATGATCCAAATTTGCACTGCTTCTGGATCGTAAATTCTACATTTTCATGACTTCTTTGGAGTGTCTTTTTTTGCTGGGAATAAGATTTAAAAAACCATGAATTGAATTTGAGTTCATGGTAAAATTAACAAAAAAATAAATTATTTTTTATTATTCACAGTTTCGTTAAACGACTGTTGATGTAACATTTTCATGGCGTTCGCTACAGACACCGAATACGTCGGGTGGGATGACGTTTGTGATGTCCTCGTGATATCGCCGAAAATCTGATCGGATGCGTCTTGGGAGATTGTCCTGCATCAGAATCTGATGATTTGTGTGGGTTGGCAGGCAGGTGGCAAGCCATCAGGAACTGTTTTGTTAACAGTAGATTATGCTGCATTACGGGTAGCATTAATGTCTCCTCATGCAGATGGTCTATTTTAGTCATTTTTACACATTCTGTTGCGATTCTGAGTGCATTGTTTTGTGTTGTTTGCAGCACTCGCCATTGGGTGTCACTAAGGAACGAGTTCCATATTGGGGCGGTATAGTTTAGGAGGGAGCGACTTATCGCTTTATATGTTGCTACTATGACCTCCTTGTTCATGCCCCAAGAGGTTCCTAAATGTGCTTTTAGGACCTTATTTCGGGATTTCACTTTTTGGTTTCTATAGGTGGCATTCGATGATAAGTGTAGGAGCCTGTCAAAGACTACACCTAGGATTTTGGGACTTTTGTCCGTAGGTATAAGTCTGCCTTCGACATAGATGTCAAGTTGCATCCTTACTTCTTTCGTCCAAGAAGTGAAAAGTGACACCGACGATTTTGAGGGTGATAGCTTCAAGTTACGTTCTTTCAGGAAATCTGTGATGGATGGTGGCCAGGTATTGCGTTATTTTGCCTGCTGTCCTGCTGTTGTTGGTTCTTGTGATACGTTGATTAGTGCTGTTAGCATCTGGTAGGAGGAATAGCATATGAAAAAATGTGGCTTCTGGTGTCGGCAGGATTACTGATGGTGGTGGTTCTATGATAGAGTTGAAAAAAGTTAATAGTTACCCTGATGTACTATGTAGGAGTTCCTACCTGATGGAGTAGATAAAGTGCTGGCTGGAGCTATTAACTATTTTGGTGGAGTATGAAGTTCTCTTGATGAAGCTCGTAACTGAGAATGAGTGCTTGAGGGGAAGGTTAGAGACCGGCAGACTACTCACCAAAAAAAATATTGATTATTGCATAGCTCCTGCATTTATGGACCGATTTTTAAAATTATTCTTTTGTTTCAAAAGGTTTGCTTGCAGTTTGGTCCCATAATTTGTTTTTGAAAATCGGTGGGGCGATTTGACCCCCCCTTCCCCCTCCCAATATTGATTATCGCATAACTTTGCCATTTATGGACCAATTTTGAAATTTTTTTATTAAATGGCGTACAATATTTGTCTCTTTGTATTGAAGTTGTTTTTTTTTTTTGCCAGAATTATTATTTTATTTGTAAAAAGCAGCTTTTTGTGCTGCATGTGTTTACTAAATGCTGTGTATTGAGGAACTTGTTATTGATATGAAATTTCCTACTGTTTATTGAAAATAAGCGTATAAATGTTATTAGAAAAGATATTTACATGGAATAAAAAGTAAATATTGATGAAACTTGGTATTTTGCTTGATTTCAGTTTTTAAATTTGAAAAAAAAATTTTTATAAAAAATTATCAAACTTGATAATATCGAGCACAATGAATGCCAGAAACAATTTCGCGAAACCAGAAACAATTTCGCGAAACCAGAAACAATTTCGCGAAGCAGATTTAGAATTCTGAAAGAGGATATTAAAAAAAATGGTCGGTGGGCCAAAACAGAAATGATGTCGCGATATTTATATCATCTAGAATTTAGGTTAAAAATTAGTTAATGAATTAAAATTCGAGAGTTTTTGATTGATTACACAGCACAACAAAATGGAGTTTTTTTTTGTGTTGTTTACATAAAAATAGCTGATCCTTATGTATTTGTATCTCCTGATTACGATGGCGTCATTAGTATTTCCCTAGCAGCTCTAGTTTTAAAGATGTAGTGGCATTTATCATTTGTATAATTTACACCACTTTTTGTATTATTCGCTTAATATTTCACGAATGGTCCTCCAAACTTTAAAATACTTTCTGGATTATTAATCTACAGAAAGGATCAGTTATTTTTAATTTCAAAAAATTTAAATAAAAAGTTTTTAGGGACTAAACCAAATACACACGATTTTTAACATCCTTGCAATAACAGTAAAATATACTGATATACTCATGAATGTGGCTCTAGCCAAATGAAAGAGACTTTTGCGTAGATTAATAATATAGAAAGTATTTTACAGTTTGGAGAACCATTCGTGAAATATTATTAAGCAAATAATACAAAAAATGGTGTACATAATGCAAATGCTAAATTTTACAATATTTTTAAAACTAGAGATGCTGGGGAAAAACTAATGATGCCATCGTAATCAGCAGATGAAAATACATAAGGATCAGCTATTTATTTCCGCTGTGTTATGGTTAGTTTTATAAAACTACTTGTTCACAAAAAAATTTAGACTCCTGCGATCGAAGATCTTAAAATAAAAACAATGTAAATATATTTTCAAATGGAATTTGCTTACTATGATGTATTCGGATTTTTAAATTCTCTTAAAACAGTTAAAACAAACAGTTGTTGGCCTCTACTGTTAAAATTTTGAGTTAAATACCCTCTTGTTGATCAAGTGCGAAGTGAAATTATGGTCGTTTGCATTTAAGGTGACGATATGTAAGTTCGCAAATAAATGCATGTTTGTATAAATTTATTTCTTTTATTTGTCTTTAATTTAAAATTTTTTCTGCAAAACATTAAAAGGAAACAAATGGAGTTTAAAAAAATAATACGTTTTTAATAAGAGTACTTTTACATTGGATTATCGTTTTTTATTTTTTATTTAAATAATAAACATCAAAAAGTTGATGCTTAAAGCTGTTTTACACTATCTCACAAGCCGTTCGACTTCTGTAGAGAATGCATCTCTGATCAAATGAGTTTATGGAATTTTTCAAAAAAGCAATAACAACACATTACATCATGGTTGCATTTCGTGCAGAAGTCAAACAGCTTGTGGAATAGTCTAAAAACAGCTTTAATAATCTTGTATACTTGTAATACTCGTTTTTAAGATCTAGCCCTGTTCAGTACTTTATTCAAAATTAAAATAAAGTAAATTTTTATGGCATTGTTGTTATAAAAATATATTTATAGCAACAATTCTAAGGTAAATCCACACCATTTAAATTTCGAGTGAAATACAGGACAGTTCCAAATAATACAAATCATGTTTCTTTTACCCTGCAGACAGCGCGCCACTAATCCATATACGCTTGTAAAGTATACTCCATAAAGGTAATCCAAATATGGGATCATCCATGTTGTAACTAGTCCATTTCAACTCAAATTGACGACGTAGTTCACTATTATCTGCAGCGTATAGAGACGTGTTTTAAATTTATTATGTAACTTAATATTAGAGTTTTACCACTTAAATACATTTCTTTTTTAATAAATCTTAGCAAAAATACATAAATGAAATTTTTGTATGATAAATTTTGTAAACTACATTTAACTATAAATAGTAAAAATAATATATGGAAGAACATTAATCACAACAAATTTTATTAAAAAAAAAGTGTTTAGAAAATATAGAAGATAATGTTTAACATTAAACATGTTGCATGTATAAAAATACCAGTAATAAATACACTTGAACATGACCAAGCAATTGAGTTTCCGGGTTGTGTTATATTGAATTATTAAATCTAGAAGGCCCCAGTATACTTGAGTGTATTTTTATTTATAAACTAAACACTTGATTTTAACTCTTATTGTTGTTAGTTTTTTTTTAATCCTTAATAGAATTTTTGTTGTTAATTTTATAACTACACCTAGAATATAGTCTTATTGCTCTAGAATATAATCATTTTGTCTTGTTTTCCAATTCAGTTCATTTTAAAGTTTGAGTTGCTCAAACTGGTGGGTGTTAACGTGTGTGTGTGTGTGTGTGTGTGTGTGTGTGTGTGTGTGTGTGTTTGTGTGTTAATGTCAATGAGTTTTAGTGTAATTATGTGTCATTTGATTTAATGAATCGAGACATTGCACTCGCTAGCTTTAGTTTAGCAAAACTAAATTTAAATAAAAAAAAAAGAAAACAATAATAAAAAATAAAATTTTAAAACAAAAAACGAAATATGAATGTAAAAATGAATGAATGTCGCCACTTGATTTTAATGAATATTAATTAATGATATTTAATCGGTAACACCCAAATGCACCAGCTGTTGCATGCAACGTTGCAAGTAAGTAGGATCTGGGAACATATTAAATTGCGTCTTGTGATCAACACTGTTCCAAATGACAACATCTTCCCGTCCTGTAGTCACCGAACGACCAATCGAAAACAACAGTCTGCGGTCAAAAGCGATTTTTAGAAATCGCAAAACTTTACGACCCAATGGACAGTCTGGCAAATAGCAGATACGAGGAAATCCCACAGCAAAGAAAGCCCGTCCTGGATGTGGATGTTCTTGGTTTTGTATGCCAGATGCAATGCTGTTAAACGAATTAAATATCACAGTGTTTTTGCACAGTTACAATTTTAAGACTTACTCGTATACAATTTGTATGGTATTTTGTCCCTCATGACCGGGCAAATTTTTACTTAAAATGCTCCATGACATTGTTCCATTCGGTTGGTTGCCAATCTTCTCCCCATAGACAATGCCACAAACAGGACATTCAATAAAGAGATTCTATAAATACGGATAAAATAATAAATTAAGTTAAAATTGACAAGCTTCTGCCAGTTTTTTAGAACGGTTAGAACGAAGTGTGTCACTACGAGGGGATTTTTAGAAATTCGAATGTTAAGGGGCTAAAATTTTTAATATATCTCGGGAACTAATACAGACAATAGTAAAATTCAAAATATTTACATAAACCTTAATATAATGAAAGAAATACGCGGACGACTGTTTGCTCCCAACATACCAAATGGCGTGAGAAAAATATTATAACAAGCTTACTAACATAAGCCTTAAGCTTGAAAAAGTATTGAAAATAAGTTGAAAAAGCTATCGTAACAATTGTAGAAAAATCAAAACGGAACCCTCTTGAAAATATTATAAATGCATGCTTACTATAAGCTTATTCTTGCAATTGTAGAATAAGCTTATGAATATAGAAAACCTAATTTGTCTTAATATTTTTATAAGCTTTGAAGAATAAAATTCACAAATAATATATTTTTTAATGCTGAAAAAGAAAATTCTTATTAATTAATATGATTATTTCGAACGTATTTGCTTTGTGAATCCAAATTGATTATTAGGCTAAGGTTCGTAACGTTATATTCAGAAAGAATTGGGCATGATTAATATTCCAAGGAACAAGGGAAAAATTAACATCAACTTAATTTTTCAACGTACACATCAGAACAGAGTAGCGCCACTTTCGGAAGCCGCTACACTTCCATCGTCAGTGCTCACGTGTATTTGCTTATCACCACTTGTGAGGTGGTTCTGTTGAATGTGATTTTAATTCTTATATATACAACTTTTTCGTGAAAATTGAATACGAGAATTAAATCACTCTCAAGCTGATATTAAAGTGCACTTTCCCAGCGTTGCCATCGGTTTATTTTTCTTCATTCCCATTTTTCTGATATAAAATCAAACCAAAAAAGTTTGTCTTGAGTAGAACAAAAATCAGAAAAATGGGAATGAAGAAAAATAAACCGATGGCAACGCTTGGAAAGTGCACTTTAATATCAGCTTGAGATTGATTTAATTCTCGTATTCGATTTTCACGAAAAAGTTGTATATATAAGAATTAAAATCACATTCAACAGAGCCACCTCACAAGTGGTGATAAGCAAATACACGTGAGCACTGACGATGGAAGTGTAGCGGCTTCCGAAAGTGGCGCTACTCTGTTCTGATGTGTACGTTGAAAAATTAAGTTGATGTTAATTTTTCCCTTGTTCCTTGGAATATGAATCATGCCCAATTCCTTCTGAATATAACGTTACGAACCTTAGCCTAATAATCGAAAATTCTTATTATTTACTTCAAATTCATTCGATTTCATTTATTTATTACATACATATTTATGTTTTTTACATTGCTATTTCCAAAATTACACGTGCACCCAGTTTGCAATTTAAAACTAGATGCAAATGCCGCTGTAGAATGTATTGAAAAAGATGACTATTTTTAATACATTCTGTTTACATACAATTTTCCAAAAAACATGTCTTTTTCAATCCTTTTATTGTTCTCTTGAATATATCTATGACGTTTATGAACATACTTTAGAAACAGTTGTGTATAATAATAGTTTCTCAAGCATTGTTAAAAACTGCTTGTGAAATCACATTTTATAAACATTATTATAAGCGAAGTTAAGAAAAGCTTAAGGCCCACTATTTATATAAGCTTATTCTGTATGGTATGTTGGGCTACTTTTTTTATATTTATACTTTTACCCCAATATTCATAAAAATTTATACAAGTTAATGTTGGTTTAATGTTGGAAAGATACTGCTTTAAAAAACACTTTCCTGAAAAGTACTTTTTTGGAATAATTTTTTAAAATATATGTAGTTTTCAGAAAAACTACTTTATGTAATATATACTTTTTGGAATAACAAATTTTTCGGAAAGGTCCTTTTTTGAATAGACATTTTTCCGAAATGCTACTTTTTGGAAAATACATTTTTCATAAAGGAACTCTTTCGAAAAATACGTTTTTGGAAAAGATACTTTTTCGAAAAGGTACTTTTTGGAAAAGGTGTGAAATTAAACATTTTAACAACGGAAAATTTAGAAAAATCGTTTACGGCAAGTAGTAATGATGTTTGTTGACTTCCGATTTCAAACCTCTGTGGGAAATAACTTCACGATGAAGAAAACATTTATTTAAAGTAAAGGGGAATATATACTTCCATTAAGTTATATTTAACTGGTCAATCACCTAAAATTCCAAATTTATTCCACACTTACCTTATTGAAATCGTTTTGCTGCGCTATAATCATGCCATTTAAACATTGCAAATGCATTAAATGCTGGCAGCGGCTCAAAGCGATCGCCGGATTTTGGGCATTGTGTATCAGCTCCTCCATGCACATGGGACAGGGCTGAGCATTGGGCCAGACTGGCGGCTCAACGACTTTAACGAAACGTGAGATCATATCACTAGCAGGGTCCACACCAACAATCGAACCAGCAATCGGTTGTTGTTGCAAATGCTGCTGCTGTTGTTGCTGTTGCTGAGACGATGATGCTGAAGAGTGCTGAGAAGACGACGTACCAGACGTCGTTACAGAAATTGAACCTACTGAAGGTATAGGTGGGGGTGCAGGAGCCCTTTCTGCTGTCATCATCGAAGAGGAAGATGAAACGGAAGACATTGTGGAGGAAGCAGGTAAAGAAGGCACAAAAACTTCATCACTACCCAAAGAACAGTCTAACAGGTCATTGACTGATATGGCAAAATTACGACTACGTAAACTTTCTTTACTCTCATGGCTGAGATAAGTAGAAACTGTGTCAACGCTTGGTCTACGATTTGATTTCATGCTATTCGTATCGGTATCAGAAACGCGAGTGCGGGAACGTGATCGATGCATACTCATGCGAGAGCTGCGTTTCGATTGTAATGAACCTTCTGAACAACGACTATGATGGCTACTCATTGAAGAGTTTAAGACATTGCTGGAATGTGAAAAGGACTGTAAATGATTTGCGTGCGTCTGAAGATGATTTGAGGCAGATGCATTAACAGCCGTCGGAATATTTTGATTGTGGTGTTGTTGCTGTTGTTGTTGTTGCTGCTGCTGCTTTGAACTACTGCTTCCAAATATATTGAGATTATTTAAAATTTGCCTTAAGTTCGCCGTAGATAATTCACCATTTCGTTTAGTGGTTTTACGGTTGGTTTGCTGTTGGTGTTGGGCAGGTGCTGGTTGAGTAGAATGCTGCTGATGGCTATGCGTATGGCTTTGACAGATTGGTAGAGATTGTGGCTGACGACTTGTGCTGGCACTGGTAACAGCAAAACCTCCATTATTATTTAAACGTAATAAATGTTGCTGATGCGGATGTTGCTGTTTGTTGTTATTGTCATTATGAGTTTTAGCTGCTAATTTGGGCAATGTATTGTTTCTCTTATGGCAATACTCCGAATAGTTTGTTTGTACTGCAAATAAAAGAAACGTTAAATACTCTTCACTTTAGGATATTTGTTTGTACAAACCACTTAATTGTTGAACCTGTTGTGGTGTTAGCTTTACAAGCGGGTACGGAGCTTGTTGCGTACGCCTTATACTACGTATAGGACCGCTAGGCTGACGCGTTTGTGTTAGATTGCAAAAGGTAATTGTATATGGAAGACCGGAGGAGCCATACAAGTCAAGTATTTGTTCGCCCTGAGAAGAAAAGTGTAGAATGTTTTTAGATACGTGCATAGATATATTAACTGCCAGTTTTTGTAAATAAAATACAAATTTTCGTCAGGGACTTTGAATTGAAAACAAAAACAAATTTGAGTTTTTTTGTTGCTGTTTCAATATAAATTCCCTAACGAAAATTTTTATTTTATTTACAAAAACAGTCACTAAATAAGTTTTAAATATTTTAATAATTAAATTTTCAGTGAAAATTTGAGCCTGGAAAACCAAGATAGCATAATAAGAAATTTAATGACAAATGGCATATATTTTTTAAAGGAAGAGAAAATAACTATTGGGTTATATACATTATCCTTTACACCCTTTGAAATTCGGCAGGATTTCTATAACATACTATTACGTATGTACGAATGTTCTTTATTAAACTTACCTTAGACCAGGCATCTTCAATAACACATTGAACATGCATATTATAGGGATGCCAATCGCCTGATGCTGTTCCGGCCCATTCCCATTTTGTGCCTTTACCGGCCGGTGACGTGGGTGTATAAAACATACGCCGCACGCCCGACATAGAACGGGTTGAACCGTCTTCAGTCTCTTGTGTCATGGTTCGCACATTCACGTAGTATTTGTCCAATTCCGGATCAGCATCACTGAGCAAAACACGTGTTAATTTCTTTGCATGAGCACGCTCCAAGTGTTGGGAAACGGCAGGAGTATATGGCAACCATTTGCCACCGCGAGATTCGAATTCCCACACAACCACTGCATGTGTATTGAGATTTGCCGTAATACCTGACGTACTGCAACCACCTACGGCACCACCGCTACCACCACCACCACCTGTAGTTATAGCAGCATTGTTAACATGTGCCATATTTCAGCCATAGACCATAAAAGGTTTTCAAAAGTTTTGCAAACACACAGCACTCACAACATCATTTCCGATATATTCTTTTTATTTTTTAATCTTTCGTTTTACTCCCTACTTCATGTTTCTCTCTACGCCAATTAATTTGTATAATTGGAATTTGATACTTTTTTTCAGCCAGTCTTTGTTTCTTTCTTTCGGGCTCTTCTAAAATATTTCAATTCTAGTTTTTATATTCTGAATTTACCCCATTCACAAAGTGCAACACAGTTTCTTTTTTTGTGCTTCTTTATCCTTATTTTTACCACGAATGTCCAACAGAAAAAGTAAACAAAAATAAGATGGAAATAAAAAATGGTGGATGTATCTATGAAATATCACATAAAAATTTTCATATTTGAATTTTTTTTTTCAATTTCACTTCATTTTTCTATTTTTATACATATGTACACTTTTCCACCGCTAGTGCAATTTGTTGCATGCACTTTAATGAACTTTTAACTTATTTTTATTATTGCCAATTTGTTTAATTGAAAAATTACAATTCTATTCACACACACTCTGATTCCCGATAAAAAAAATCTTGTGGGCAAAAAACGAATGAGAAGATAAAAAACAAGCCAAATCACTCTAATTAAACAGAAAGTTCCCAAGTATAAAAGGAAAATAAAAAATATCTAGGGGGAAAATTGGTGAAAAGGGAAATAAAATAAATTGCATTTTCAGAGTTGTGTTTTGTAGGAGCAGCAGTAACCCGGCAAACACGCTGGGGCCCGATTCTATTTTTGTGAAAAAGTAAAAATGAAAAATAAATATCACTTCATTGAAAATGCGATTCTAGTTTTAGCTTTTATGAAAACTATCTGTCAAATTTTTCTCATATGATAAAATTTTTTTCATCATGAAAATGTTGGCGAAAACTTAAATGATGACAACTTTTAATGACTTTTTTATTAACTTTTGCTTAAAAAATCATTTTATATGAAGAAAAAAATGCCGCAATTTATTATTTATAATAATTGTTACAACAGTGAAATAAACAAGAAATAAAAATGGAATAGTTTGGAAAATCCAAAAGTGCACGCCTCATAATCTCATTTAGACCGTGAAATTAAATAGGCTTCTATTCCTAATTATACTGAAGCGTAAAAAAATAAAAAAGACTCGATTAATGAAGTTTTTCGGTAGTTATCGTGACCACATACAGGATCCGTACATACAGACAAACGGACGTCCGAGACAGAACTTTTTCAAAGTTTTTCAATTAGTTTAAATAATAAAAATAACATTAAAAATGTCATGAGTGTTAAAAATAGTACTTTTTCTTAATATGTGTGTGTATATATTTTTACAAGTGCAATATATGACAATAATAGAGCCATTTTAAGTTTGAAAAATCGCGTGAAGTGAGAGTAGTACTCACCTCAACGCTTCGCTTATGAGGCGTGCAATAGAATAACAGAGTTAAGTTATTTGCTATACATTTTTGTATAAAATACATAAAACCATAAATTTTACAAAAGTAAACTTAATATTTAAAAACAACCCAATGGATAAAAAAATATGTTGCAAAGCTTCAGAAGACCAGAAAGTACATAATATGTATTTGCAATAAAATTATTTTTTATTTTAATTTGCTTATGATTCAAGAAATGAGCGGAATAAAACAAAAAGTGACAGATGGTTTTCATAACGATTCAATTTTTCATAATTGCAATCAGAATCGCTCTAAATGAAAAATGAAGTGAAAAATTGCTATGAAGTGAAAATGATAAATTTTTTATCACTTCATTTTTATCATAAATTCAGAATCGACCCCCTGCTATGAGAAAAATGATGTGTTGGTTCACAAATGACATGTTCCTTCTGTAATTTTCTCTGAAGTCCCCGTCCAGATTGTAATATTTGTTGCAGAAATTCTTAGTTTTTCAGGGAGAAAGACCGAGAGAGGAATAGATATGGTATACATTCCCAGTGGCAAAAAAGACCCGGTGTTTTGATGAGACATAAGTTTGGAAATTTTTGTGTTGGGAATTGTCAAAATCTGTTGCTAACACAAAAAATGGCTGTGTGAACAGTAAATGTTAGTGGCCTTTTACATTAACAAAGTTTACTTTGTCCATGTCCATATGAAGCAACTTTTGCTTCTGCAACTATCTTAAATTTTCTTTTGAAGTTGCATTCGTGTCCACATAATGAAATTCTTGCTGCGCAGCTTTTGTTTTTTTACATAGATTTTGTTGTTGCTTAATATTACGAAGAAGAAAACAAAAGAGAGTTGCATGTACATGAAGCAGTGTGCCCCTTCCCTTCTCACCTCTCTCTCCCATAAACTCAAAAGTTGCGCAGCAAAAGTTTACTCGTATGGACATAGACTTTGCAAAGTCTTGAGTGTATAATCTGTGGTCTTGAGTTTGAGGGAGAGAAGCAGCGTTGTCAACTTTTAGATTTCAAAAAGCACTGAAACAAATAAAAAACGCGTAATTCTTGAAAAAAGCACTGAATTCAAATTTTTTTTGTGTTATATAAAAAAGTTGTTATATAGCTGTTCTGTAAATCGGCCCGATTTAAAACAAATCGTTTTAGAAAAATTAAATCCACGAAAAGCAAACATTTTTCAGACTTTTTGTAGTTTTCTATTTTCAACCGACTTCAGAAAAAGGAGAGGTTATATTAATTCGTCATGTACTTTTTTATATGTATGTTCCCTCAAAACTCTGCCATATATGAACCGATTTCGGATTTTTTTCTCTATTCAAAGGATGTAGTTCCGTTGAAAAGTGGGCGTGGTCACGCCCATACAAAGTAAATATACATTCGTTTTAAACTACTTCTACTCAACCGATTCTTATGAAACTACACACACATTAAGCTTCTCTTTAAAGTAGAGCCAGGCAAAGAGAACTACATACATCAGAAAAATGTTTTTGTTTAAGTGTGTTGGTGTTTAATTGCATTGTTGATAGGTACAAATGACTGTTGTGCTCTTTTTGTTATTTATTTTGATTGTTTGTGTTGTGTACATGTAAATTGTCGGCTGTGTACATGTTAAATTTAAAAATAGCTGAAAAGTAATCGGCAAACGTCGTGGCTCACGGCTACACATCGCCTGTGCGTGGTTTAAATACTACATCAGGATAAAAAAAAATTGGGATGTGCCACGCCCATGCAAAGTAAATACTCTTTCAACAACTTCTACTAAACCGATTCTTATAAAATTTTTCACACAGCCTTAGTTATCGTTACAATACAACATTATGTTTAGAAAAGTAGGCAGTGCCACGCCCATGAAAATTAAATATTAATTTTAACTACTTCAACTTATCCGCTTCTTATGAAACTTCGCATACACAATTAGTTCTTGGAAAAGTATATGATGATAAAATAAGGGGGCGGTGCCACGCCTATTTTGTAGTCGGTTTTTTTTCAAGAATTATTTAGAGCTTAATATATCATATCCGATATTAATTCATTATATATGATCATCATAGTTATTGCTACAGGTTTTTTATAGAAATGATAAGGTTATCAAAAAGAAAAAACTAACTTTTGAACCCGTTTTCATTCCTACTTAAAGACTTTGTACAATAAAGACCTCTCCGTTGTAGCTAACTCTGTAATAAATATTATTACATATGTAAAAAACCCCGACTTCAAAGTAAGGATCTTATGTACTAAATTACAAAACCAACGCTATTTTGTGTTAGATCAAATTATGTGCTTGTCTATAAATGGGGTGCTCGCCAGCAATTTTTCTTAGTACCAAACCCTTCATGTCCTTTCAAATAAAATATTTTGAAAATCTGTCAAGAAATGTCGGAGTTATGTGATAATTAATATATCGGGCTACCACTTTGTCCGCCAGATTTTCACTTGTATGGGATCAAACGGCAAGCAATTCATCTCAATTTTGAAAATTTCTTCATATATTAAGGATTATGCGAAAATCAATATTTCTGGCGGAGGGGGAATGCCCCACAGATTTTCGGAAAAAGAATTTTGAAAATCGGTTCACATATAACGGATTTATGCTTGGTGGAGCAAATTTTCCCACCAATTTTTGGAAAAAATTTTGCAACATAACTGCAGGCAAACCCTTAAAAAAAATCGGTTTACAAATGGCAGAGTTTTGATTGGTGGGAGCGAATTTCCTCACCGATTTTCGAAAAAAAAACTGTGGGACCAAACAGCAAGCAAACCCTTTCAAAAAAAAAAGAACTTTGAAAATCAATTCACAAATCACAGAGTTATGCCAATACAAACATAAAAACTACACACGAATTCATAACCTCCTTTTTTGATATCGGTTAAAAAATAAAGAAAATTACAAATACCTTTTTCATGATACTTTGGCATTTTAGAGGACTTTCTAGCGGGAAGCTATGTCATTTGTAATCAATACTTATTAGGAAGAGACTGGAACATTTCGAATGAGACAAAATTTATTAACATCCAATGACGGGCTCTAAAGTTATTCAATCTTGAATATGACGAACATTTTTTAAAATGGTCGAGATGCCCAAGTTTAGACAGCTATACAAGGAAACCATAAAAAGTATCGGGCTAGTTCTTACGCCACATGCTGCAAGAACAATTAAAAAAATTTTGTCAAAGTAAACTTTGTTAGTCTGAAAGGGGACTTGGTGGTCGGACACATGTTTGGAAATTAATGTTCAAACACAAGCCAGAGCAATTATGTTGGGACACAAGCTGTCAAATTTAGTATGTATGTAGTGGTTTCTGTACAATTTTCTTGTTTTTATAGACAAAAAGAAAGAGAGCAATTAAACAAAATATTTAAATTGTTCTTTAATTATTTACACATTATTTATGTTCATATCTATAAAATGTTTACAAATACAAAAATAATTAAGTGAAATATATGAAAAATTTATAAAATGCCGTGCAAGTTTACTACACGAATTATATACAAATTGTGTCCAAACATCACTACGTTTACCTAGCCCTTAACCGAAGTTTGAACACAGACATTTTTTGTGACGTCATTCTGCCGACGTTATTTCTTATGTCCAGAAATAAAAATTGCACGTATGGTCGCAGTGTTACCTAATCGCTGATGTAAGCAATATTTAGTAGCTGCTATAGCTACTATAGTGATGATGCTTTGGCTTATTTTTCCCTTAGATTTATCATAAGCGTCTCATAGGCTGTTTAATTATGATATGTATAATTTTGATATTTTCTTTACTTTTTTAAGTTTTAGCTTACAAAGCTCGCGCAAAACACGTATTTGTGGAATTTAAAATTAATTGTCATAACGACTGTTTTGACGCCTATGTCATGAAGACAATTATCAGCGTTGTTTAGTTTAATACGTATTCTTTATTGTCAAGACAGCATTGTCAGTTGTAAACGTAGTGTTAAGGCTCATTTAGCCGACCGTAACGTTGATGTAGTTGCATCCGCTGATCGTTTCTGTCTCATAGCTTTTCAATGTGACAGAAACTATCAGCACATGCAACTACATCAACGTTACGGTCGGCTAAATGAGCCTTTAGTTAAAATCCATATGGCCGCTGACTGTCACAACCGTAAAATTTGTTGTGGTTGGCTGACGAAATTAGTGGACACTCTATCAAGCAAGTAAAAATTTGTTCGAAAGGCTTTGGGGATTTCGAAAATAAAATATGTTTTCGAAAAAATTTTGTATTTTTAATCAATTGTAAACTGTTACAACAATAGGATCCAAATAAGTAGTAGTAGTAGTAGTATTTATTTATTAGTATTTATAATACTTTAAAAATATACAGTTTTCTTATTTAATAAAAAAAAAATATTACAAATTAAGTTTTACAAAAAATACAACAACTTTTCTAAATAAATTATTGTTTCTTTCGACTTGAATATTATTAGGCAAGGCATTGTATAATTGTATACCCTTATAGAACAGTGATCATTGCATTGTACTCGTTGCTACCCTTTCGATCCCAAAGTGCTCAGAATTTCTTAGTTGATATGGCTGGTCCTCCCTTACGTACGTTATTTGCTCCGTTAGATATTGCGCCGCTTCGCCTTTTTTTATTTTTTGTATAAAGTTTATAGTCTTTGTTTTATATTAAGCCATTTTAGCGTTTCTAGCATAACGTTGATTGAGGCATATCTATTAAAATAAAATAAAAGCAATCATATCTGTAGCAATTACTTATAATTTTATATATTTTTGAATGATGAAAAAAAAATTAGAATCTTAAATAAAAAAATCTTATTTCTTTTTAAGTCGATACCACAAAATGTGTCGTTACGTTGAAGGAAAACTACAGTAACACCACTAAAAAGTGTCATTTAGAAAACAACACTAGGTGTCGCTTTTATTTGTAAAAGAATCAACTCTGCAAAAGTTTTGACATCGCTAATATTTCCGTTTCGCTCAACTCCTTTCCTTTTTGACAAGCAGACATAAAAGCTGGTCTGTTTTTGACCTGCCGTGAAATCTGCTTTTTTCATTAACATCTTGTAAGAAAAATAATTTATAATGGTTGTTAAGAAGGTACGTGAAAATCAAACTGTGGAAGTATAAAGTGTTTTATGAAACAAGCAATCGCAACAGTGGAAATTTTGTACTTTAATGTGATATAAATATGTGTATTGATTTCAAATAGATTGAACTACGTTGTGTTTTTTTTTTTAGCCCAGACCAAAGAAGAAGCCAGTGACCAAGAAGGTTGCCCCAGCTCCTTTGGCTGTTAAGAAGCCAGTCGTCAAGAAAGTTGTAAACCAACTTTTCGAAAAGCGTCCCAAGAACTTTGGCATTGGTAAGTAGTGTTTTCGTAACAGCGTTCAAAATAAGAACTGTTTGTTGGTGTTGTGTGTACTCAATAATATAATTTTTTTTTGTATCCAGGCCAAAATATACAACCTAAACGCGATTTGTCTCGTTTTGTAAGATGGCCCAAATACATCCGCGTTCAACGCCAAAAGGCTGTTTTGCAAAAGCGTTTGAAGGTGCCACCACCAATCCATCAATTCAGCCAGACTTTGGACAAGACCACAGCCGTCAAAATGTTCAAATTGTTGGAAAAATACCGCCCTGAATCTGCTATTGCCAAGAAGCAACGCTTGAAGAAGATTGCTGAAGCCAAGGCTAAAGGTAAAGATGTCCAACCCAAGAAGAAGCCAACTTTCATTCGTGCTGGTACCAATACCGTCACCAAGTTGGTTGAGCAAAAGAAAGCTCAATTGGTCGTCATCGCTCATGATGTTGATCCTCTTGAGGTAAGTTGAAGTGCATACAATGAATATCACACCGTTATCGGCATGTATTTAAATGATGTTAAATTCGAATTTCTTCAGCTGAAGTTTTATTCAGTACCTTTTTTTAAGGGATGAATTACAATATTGTAGAAACTTGACAATCTGATTAAATACTTGCTGAACAACTTTTTTGTTTATACATATCGCACTAGTTCCTCTAGGTGGTTAACTCAAAATTTACAAATTTTTAGTACAGGCAAAATCTGTTATTTTTATTCTAATACTATATTACAAAGGGATACAACAGCATTTTGTTTTGCGAAAGTAGAGAAAATATGTAATATTTTTGCAGTGGGTAGATGTGACCACTATATCGATTTCTGGCAAAATTTTGAGTTGACCCCCTTTAGAGGAACTAGTGCGATATGTATTTCTATTATATGAAAATTAATATTCTGTTATGATTTTAGTTGGTTTTATTCTTGCCTGCCTTGTGCCGCAAAATGGGTGTTCCCTACTGTATTGTCAAAGGTAAGGCCCGTCTCGGTTTGTTGGTGCGCCGCAAGACCTGCACTGCTCTGGCTTTGACTCATGTCGAAGCTAATGATAAGGCCAACTTCAGCAAGGTCATTGAAGCCATCAAGACCAACTACAATGATCGTCATGATGAAATCCGAAAACACTGGGGTGGTGGTATTTTGGGTTCAAAGAGTTTGGCTCGCATCGCTAAATTGGAACGCGCCAAGGCACGTGAGCTTGCCCAGAAACAAGGTTAAGACGCTGACGTACGTTTGCTTAAAATAGATTTTTTTATTTGGTAATTTATGGCTTCAATCAAACGGCTATATATTGCAGAATGGACTGTTTTAAAGTTTGATTCTTAAGAATAAAATTAGGTTTGATTTAAACTATATGGCAAGAAGTATATTTTTTAGTGTACGGGATATAGGTTGGGCTTTCCAGATTTTGTTATATGTATTCCAAAAAACTAATTTTAGTATATAATGAGCAGCGTTCGGACTACCGGCAACGCAGCTAAAGTTCGGTTGAATTCAATAATCGCCCCTATTCTGCGTTACGACTCGAATCGAAATTTTTTCCATCTGGCAACTTTGGTATTCTGCGTTCCGTTCTTCCGTGTCATTTCGATTGTATGTATTCTGCATTACGAGCATTGCTACGTTTTTGCAAGTTGCTTATTTACTGACGGAAAGTTTTCGATTTTGTTTGTGTGGTTAAAAAAGTGTACAATAAAATATAAGTATAAAATGCTTTAAATTTATTTTGTAATGCATTTTTTTTTTTATTATTTTTAAAAATTTTAAAGGTTTATTTAATTTATTGTTGGTCGGAAAAAAACACCTGATCAATATGAAAAGCTAGCGAATTTAACGGCAACGAAGGATATTGCGTTTGGATATCATAAGCGTCCCAAGAAAGAAGTGCAGTGCGTTTATTTAATAAATGTTTTCACAGTATTGAAGTTTTATTTATTTTCTTTATCACCTCCGCCGCAACAGGATTCCTCACACTTAATTAGTTTGGGCACAAAAACACTGCTTACTTGTATTCTGGCTTTTTTCTTTCTTTCTGAACTTAACTGATGTTTTTTTAATAATTATAATAGCTATCACAATATTTGGTTTTTATATATTTATCACAGTTTTTTCACTAAACTAAATTTTTTAACAATTACAATGTTTACAAAATTACTTATTTTTTCTGTTTCTATTTCATACGTTTCATAGCAAAAACACCTGGTTTAAACGTACTCTTCTCTTCTTTTTCTTTCGATTAGGTTTTTTTTTCAGAATAGCATTTTTCGATTCGAGCGTAACTGAATGCGGGAATGTAATCGAAACGCAGAATATACCCAATTCTGTTTGTTTTTTTTTTCTAATAATAAAAAAATTTAAAAAAGTTTTCATATTATAAGCCGGAAGTTATTATATGGCATAAGTTCAATAATTGAATTAATGTAAATTCAAATTATTTTTAAGAGTGGAATATTAGAATATCTAATCAGACTAGCTAGGATTAGGACTACTAATTTTTATATTATTTTAGTTTTGGTGCTATGTTCGTAGATAACTGCGTGTTTTTGCGCATATATTTCATTTTTGGGTGCATTTGTTGTTAAGCGCTTAAAATCAATTTTTAGCTGCATGAAAGTCCGAGCTCTGATAACGAGCTTGAATGGCCATCCTGAGGATACCGTTTGAAGGAAGCGAAACGCCAAAATGGTTTGCAATGATGCAAAATCTTGTGCTTTGTTGTTGTAAACAATGTAAAGTCGCATCGGCCTCATCTTTCAAACAGAAAAAACAATCAAAATCGGTCCACCCGTTTGGGTACGATGACCAAGTTATCGAGAGATTTACATATCGCGACCTTAGTATTGTTTTGGCCCACCGACCATTTAAAAAAAATTTTGTTGAGTATGGGGTATATATATTTTGAATACCCTCTCAGAATCCAAAAGCTGTTTCGCGAAAATGTTCCTGGTTTCTGAGATATCAAGCATTCATTGTGCTTTCATTGTGATAAATTTTTTGTAAAAAAAAAAAAAAAAATTTATAAAAAAAATTAAAATCAGAAATCAAGTAAAATACCAAGTTTCATCAATATTACCTTTTTATTCCATGTAAATATCTTTTCTAATAACATTTATACGCTTATTTTCAATAAAAATTAGAAAATTTCATCTCAATAACAAGTTACTCAATACACAGCATTTAGTAAACACATGCAGCACAAAAAGCTACTTTTTACAAATAAAATAAAAAAAAGTGGCTAGTGCCCTTTTACACACACAAAGTTTTAATTCTGCCGGTAGAAAGACAAAGAGAGGAATACTTCATCTCTGTCTTTCTACCGGCTGAATTAAAACTGTGTGTAAAAGGGCACTTACTGGAGCACAAAACAAGATATTTTACTTTCAGTAAAATAATGTTAATTTCTAATCGGATTGATGAAAATTCACAAAAAGTACATTTTTCTTCCAAACATATGACGGAAGCAGTGGTGAGAATACAAAAAAATTCTATCGAATATATTTTGAGAAAACTTTTTATGTAAATGTTCTTTGTTGTTTTTCTCCATTCCGACTTTTTGGCATATGGGCTAAATCAATACTAAGATCGCGATATGTACAAAGAAGAACACACTTACATACTACGGATTCCAGTTCCGAATACCGAAAACCCTTCATTATTAATTCTCGAATACCGGGACTTACGTGAAAATCCCGAGATTTTAGTAATACATAGTAAAAATATGGCAATTAATTTTATATTAAATACATGAGCATGAGTTACCCTGTTAAAATTCAAATATTTAAAATTGAATGAACATCATTTCCACGTTGACTTTGTTGCATGTTTTTTTGTTTAGTTTAACGATGTTTAGTTTAAGCGAATTCGAAGATAATTCAAAAAAAGACAACAAAGTCATCGCACTCGAAATGCAGCTTATGCAAAAAGCTTTAAAATAACTTCAGGGAGTTCTAAAGCGCAACACACACTTCCAATAAAATTGCGCAATTGTTCATATTGCACAATATTATCGCCCTAGTTCTGGAAAACGCTGCGTTTTTAAATCGCTTACGGGTTGCAAAACGCATTTTAGCTTGTTCTGAAAACGGTACGATTTGCTAGCGTTTTGCTGTTTTCTGAAGTTGTGTTCGAGCAATGAAAACATATCATAATAAAACATAAACAGTAAGTTTTAAATTAAAATGCCTACAGCATTCTTGTTTGCTATACTGGCTTTAAAAAAGCTACAATCAGCGCCAGTTCATAAGGAGGCAATTGAGACAGACAAT
This sequence comes from Panzeria rudis, assembly GCA_956483635.1. Classification (NCBI taxonomy): domain Eukaryota; kingdom Metazoa; phylum Arthropoda; class Insecta; order Diptera; family Tachinidae; genus Panzeria; species Panzeria rudis. The sequence goes on along the minus strand of OY101448.1, from coordinate 7,589,597 downwards.
TGGTAAACTCGAAGCAAAGTTTTAAATTACATGTTTTTAATTAAAATCGTGCAAAAACGTTGCAAGTTTTTCATCAAATAAAAAGACACCATTAAATTGAAGTTGTGACCAGATCGCTGCAGTGTACACTAGCGGTTTGAAAACGCCAAATTTCTAGCGTTTTCGTTTTTCAGAACACCAGCTTGGCGTTTTCAAATCGAAAACGCGAATTTCAACCGATATGCGTTTTTCAAAACATGGGCGTATCGCTAATGTGTATGTCATATTACAAGGTTGCACAATGTACTGGCCAAAATCAAAAGGATTTTTATTTTTATTGCACAATAAAAAAATTGCTTAATATGTTGGCAACATTGTTCATTGTTATGTTTACTTTGTCACCGTATTGTGTAGTTTATTGCATATTATAGGTTAAAACGACAATTATCGGGTATGATCTGTATTTCATGTGGAATTAAAATGTGCGGAATTATCAAAGCATTGTTGTTATAAATATTAATTTACAATAACAATGCTTTGATAGTTCCGCACATTTTAATTTCACATGAAATACAGAACATGCCCGAATATGTACAATAATATCTGCAATAAAATTGTGTAATGGGTGGGACGCTTAATAAAGGTATTTTGCCACATATTTATGTAAGTATACTTTGTTCAATAAATATTTAAAAAACTTTTTTTTTAATATTCGATAACATGGCCAAAATCTCTCATAGATCATCAAATATTTACTTAGGTTCTATTTTAAATGTTTTGTAAAAAATATTCACAAATACAATTGAAAAATGCGACTATGGTCAAAATCTCTCAGAGATCGTCAAAAATTTACTTAAGATAAATTTTCAAAGGCTGTAATTGTTATGTGTGTGAAGATAAATTTCGAAATTTATAACCCTAGACACCAAGGTAGATCAACACCAGGTAGTCGCAAGAGAATTCGCCGTGGAGAATTTACATTTGGGCTGTCAAAAAAGCTGATACATTAACACTGCTGACAGACCAAATGTGTAAACATTTACGTAAACAGCTGGGCTCTTGCGGCCACCTGGTATGAATTCGCCTTGGAGCTCTGTCACAGTCTAACCAGACGAGACACGAGAGAGAAGATATTGTATGTAGTTCTAACGAAGTACGTTAACAAAAGGGAACAATAATTTTTGTATATTAGCTTTCATACTTATTTTCTGCCAAAATAAAAGTAAAATTTAGATTTTTTAAATAATAAGAAATACATTTATTATTTTATACACAAGAAAATTAAAATTCCACATTTTATAAATATTTTATTAGGTTTTTATGTATTTTCTAGCTTTTTCTGCAACTTTCAACCACTTTTGCAACCAAACAAAACACACATACATATGCATATCCATGCACAAACCCACGCACGCTTTATTTACGCTTTTATTAGCAATTAAAGTTTAAAATATCACATAAACACACTTTAAATGTTTTATTAATTTTTTACTTCATTAAACAATAATATTTGCGCTGTTTTTTAAATAATTAAACACTTTTTCACATTGAATTACATTTTTATAGTTTTTGTTTTTACTTGTTGCTTGTTTCCCTTGTTCGTAGATGATGTAGCTGTTCCTTTTCAATTATTTACGCTATCCAAAAAAGCTGATTTTTTCATTTTGGAAACGTCAAAATTGATCCCTCTGTCCTACTTTGTGGCTCTGTTAACACCACAGCACAGGGTAAACAGACGCGACAAAAGAGAGGGTAGATATTGCATATTCACTTAAACGAAAGCCGAGTGCAAAACGGAATAAAAATTTTCATTGTTTGGAATTAAAACAAATTGTTTATTTCATAAATAAATGGAGAAATTTATTATTTTATACACGAAAAAATTACAATTCCACATTTCATACACATTATTTAAAGTTTTTATACATTTTGCAGCTTGCTTCTACAATTTTCAACCACTTTTGCTACCGAACCAACAACAGATGCACAATCACACGCACAGGCAAACAGAACACTTCATTTACAGTTTAATTAATAATTAATTAAACTTTCAAATATCACTTAAACACACTTTAAATGCTTTATTTAATTTTTCACATTATAAAGCAATAATTTTTTGCAGTTTTATGCTAATTAAACACTTTTTCACTGTGAGCTAAAACTTTTATTTTGTTTTGTTTACTTCTACATCTTCACATCACTATATGTCTCTCTTTTCTACAATAGCCGAGTGGGAAAAAAGCTGAGTTTTTCATGTTTGATCACCATTTTCTTCGTCTCTGTCCTACTTTGTGGTTAACACGATAAAAGATCGCTGTTAGGTGTGAAAAATCTAACGACACTTATTGCAAATGGAATTATGACCACATCTGTTGACCTGGGTGGCTAAAATTTATGGAGATGATGCACTTTATAGTCTTTTATGATTCCTTGTACCACGAATTTCTAACAGTGGGATTTTTAATGAAAAATTTGGATTTTACTGAATTTTCCAATTTGGAAAGGATGAATTCAAGGAGATCGGATATACCTGGGCGGCTAAAATTTATGGAGATGATGGACTTTATGGTCTTTTATTATTCCCCGTACCACGAATTTCTAACAGTGTGATTTTCAATGCAAAATTTGGATTTTACTGAATTGTCAAATTTGGAATTTCAGTGAAGGATGAATTCCAGGAGAACGGACACACCTGGGTGGCTAAAATTTATGAAGATGGTGCTCTTTTATGATTCCCTGTGCCACGAATTTCTAACAGTGGGATTTTTAACTAAAAAATGAGTGAAGATAAATATGCCGAGTTAAATATGTTTTGCCGTAAACCCTTACGTCATTACATATTTGGGCATATTTACCAAATAAGTTTTCGCTTCCCAAATATGTTTTCGCTTTTCAAATATGTTTTAGCTTCTCAAATACGTTTTCTTTTAATATGTTTTCGCTTTTCAAATATGTTTTTGTCCTAAATATGTTTTCGCTTTAAAATATTTTTTTCTCTTCAAATATGTGTTCGTTTTCTAAATACATTTTATTTTTCTGCAACAGCACTAGTTTTGTTTCTCTGAGGGATTTTGTGAAATCTGGGAAAACTAAGATAGATTACAGGATGGGATATACCGCGTTTTGAAGGTATTCCATCCTAGTTTTGTAATCTTTTTTGAAAGTCTGGAGAAAATGACCAGATCTATTTTTAAATAATTTTTTACTTTTTTGTGAGTACTGGTAGCCTAGGATCCACACTATTCGAATAGTGTGGATCCTAGGTTATAATCGAAGCGATTCTAGCCCATGTGGACCATATGAAAATTGTAGCCTAGGATCCACACTATTCGATAATATAAGTCGCATTGTTCAATTGTATTTGTGAATTTTTTTTACAAAACTTTGAAAATTTAACTTAAGTAAATTTTTGACTATCTCTGAGAGATTTTGGCCATGTTTGGGCACATCTTTACTTGTAGCTCATTGGGACCATATGAAAATTGTAGCCTAGGATCAACACTATTCGAAAATATAAGTCGCATTGTTCAATTGTATTTGTGAGTTTTTTTTACAAAACTTTGAAAATTTAACTTAAGTAAATTTTTAACTATCTCTGAGATTTTGGCCATGTTTGGTTGGGCACATCTTTACTTGTAGCTCATTGGGACCATATGAAAACTGTAGCCTAGGATCAACACTATTCGAAAACATAAGTCGCATTGTTCACACAATGAAACCGAAAAGTCTCGAAAAGGTACAGGAAAAATAGGTACCGTTTTTTTCGTTAAGCATTCAGCATTATTACTGTGTAGAAATCTGGTGGATCCACTTGGATCCATGAAAGTTTTTTTCCAATGAAAGTCCACAAAAATATTGAAATATCCGTAAAAATAATACATTTTTCAAATGTTAATAATATCTTCGGATATATAAACAGTAGAAAAAAAATGTTAACTGCTGCATAATTGTATGGTTGTGCTTACTATTAATACCGAAACTCATCTCATTTGGCAGATAAATACACACTCCACATTAATTTCAATGCAACAATAAAAAAAATAGTTTATAAAAAAAATTAAAAACATTTTTGAGTGCCATGTTTGTGAGACTTTAGATCAAACGAAAAAAGGCGAACTGACTTTCATATACTCAATATGTCTAGATTACAAAAAATCATAAAGAAAAGTAATGCCCGTAACTTTTGGTTTAGCTCCAATGCGAGGGATTTTACTATGTTTTTCCCAATGTACGCCGCCGCAATTTTCCTAGACTGATTTCTCTGATAAAGCGAATTTGACATTTGGGAAATATAAACTCACAATCTCAAAACGGATATACCAATAGTGGGATGACAGTACTGGTTCCGAACTTCCGCCTGAAATGGGTTGGTAGTGCGGTTCCTATTTTCGGTCTGAACCGGAAGCTGGGTGGGCAGTGTAGTCCGCACTTTCGGTATATGGGCTCCGGTCTGGACCGGGAGTTGGGTCAGTAGTGCGGTTCATATTTCCGGCTTATGGAATGTACCGGAAGGTACAACTATTTATTTATAAATATTAAAAAAATAATTAAAAAATATGCAATTAATTTAAATACAATTGAATACAAGAAATCAAAACTCTAGAAAAAATCACCATAAAACAAGCTGTTGTAAACTATTATAGGTTATGTCAGATGAAACTAAAAACATAAGTGTCTAACCTTCTTAGTCCATGTCCATACGAGTCAACTGTTTCTTCTGCAACTTTCTTAAATTTTCTTTTGGAGTTGCATTCATGTTCATATATTGAAATTCTTGTTGCGCAGCTTTTGCATTTTTACATAGAATTTGTTGTTGCTTAATATTATGAAGAAGAAAACAAAATAGAGTTCCATATACATGAAGCAGTAGACCCCTTCCCAATCTTCTCACCTCTCTCTCTCTCCCATATACACAAAAGTTGCGCAGCAAAAGTTGACTCGTATGGACATAGACTTAGAGTACTGGAATTAATAGACTATGAACTACACCCAACTGCTTAGTGCTGATTTACACTGGGAAACATTGTTTCCCGCAAACTTTATTTTTCAGTGCAAAAGAGCGAGATAGGAGTACAAGTGGTATATATTTCTGTTTCATCACTCTCACGCAAAAGAAAATGTTCGACGACAAATGTTTCCCAATGTAAACAGCGTGTTACTGAGATAACTAGAAAAGAGATAGCAAGCCTTGATGTATACAAATAAGCCATCTCTTTCATTATATCAGAGTAATTGATAATTTAGGTGTTCGGTTTCATATACGGCGCTGGAAATTAGGACGCAAGTTTTGTTGTCTTAATGTTGGTAGCACTGTTTATTTCTTATAACGGGAGTTAGTAGTAGTAGTAGTATTTATTTAGTAGTATTAATTTATACTTTTAAAAAATTTTCAATATACATATTACAAGCTTTAATGAATATTATCAATTTTTAAGAAATTAACAATTTTATTTTTAAAAACATTCGAATTAGTTTCAACTTTAATGTTATTTGGAAGACTATTATTTAAAGAACTTTATATTATTTTTTACTGAAACCTTATAATCACAAACTAAAATCTAACAACGCGACATTAATTTTATTCATAGATCTTTTGTTTCTTAATATGTACACAAATATAGCAAAATTCTTAAATCTTAGACTTCTCATTTATAGTAAGTTTCGTACTTTGTATCGCCTCATGCAAAACATTCAGTACCAAATCGACACGTTCAAATGTTGCATTTTCGCCCATTAGACCAATGCGGAATACATGCTCAACAGTTGGGCCAAGACCACCACTTATTTCCAGATTGTATCTAAAAAGGAAATTTTTTTAATATAAAATATCAAAACCATTTCTAGTTAAAAGTTTCACTTACTTTCTCATTGTATAGTCAGCTACTTTGCGCCAATCAATGCCCACAGGCACTTTTACGGTATTGACAGTCGATAATCTATCACTTGGATTTGGCACAAACAATTCCAAACCTAAATCCTTGATTCCCTGTTGCAAACGATACGAACACTCTTGATGGCGATGTACGACTTCTCTCAAACCTTGAGCAGCAAATTGAGCTAACGCTTCTCGCAGACCATATAAAAGTGTGGAGGAAATGGTATGATGGTAAATGCGTGCTGAACCAAAACAATTCCAATATTGACCAACCAACAGCGCATCAAAATAGTAGGATTTAACTTTAGTTTTACGTTCGACCACATGTTTAATGGCACGTTTACTAAATGATATTGGCGTTATGCCTGGCGGTGCCCCGAGTACTTTTTGTGAACCCGTATAGGCCACATCAATAAACCATTCATCCATGCAAAATTCGGTGCCACCCAATGATGCGACCGTATCGACGATAAATAGACAATTATGTTTACGACATAATTCGCCAATTTCTCTCAAGTTTGACTGCAAAACACCGGTCGATGAATCACCTTGAGCTATAAATAATATTTGTGGCCTATGACCTTCCATGGCAAACTCTATTTCATCAAGACTTAACGAACGGCCGAAACGTGATTCGACATAGCGCACATCGCCACCATAACGTTTGGCCATTTCAGCAGCACGATGACCCCAAATGCCAGTACTGGCCAATAAAACAATATCACCATCTTCAATTAAGTTGCAAAGAGCAGCCTCCATGCCGGCATGACCGGAACCGCTAATGCACATGGTGGCATCATTTAATGTCTGAAAAATGTACTTAATGCCTTCTTTTATTTCATCCATTATCTGTAAACAACAGCAGACATAAAACAAAATAAAAACAAATAATTTATTATGGCTATTAAAAATATTAATAAAATAAATCAAAGGAAATATGTATTGCTTTGGACTTTGTTATTGCATAGATCACATTAATTCAATTTATTGAAGATGTTTTGCGGTTTTGTTTCCAAATAGATTAAAACAATGAATGATGATGCTTTAACGTATTAATTTGTTTTAAAGCTTGTACCAATCAATACATCGTTATTTTAATTTACAAAAGGCGTATCTAACCCTACGTCTATACCTGATATATTTTTATCATGACAAAAGTCAAACTTTATATTGAAAAATATTTTGTTTTATGTTAGCTGTTTTTCATATATGGAATTTGACATTTGTCATTATACAAATATATCAGGTATAGACGTAGGGAAACATATAAACAATACTAAGTTTGAAACTTAAAACTTAATAAAAGAACTACAAAACAGTATTATCAGCCGTGTTCTGAAAATCGCGTGGTCTTAAATCACATGTGATTTTAAAATCAATAATGGTCCTGCAGACGTTTTTAAATTGATATACGATAATTTTTTCAGATATGATATCTGATACTCTATATAATAGAAAAAAGAAGTGAAAAAATATCTGCATGGCCATTATTGATTTTAAAATCACATGTGATTTTCAGAACATGCCTGTATATTTATATATTTTAAGAACTATGAAATATGTAGGCTGGATCCTTTCATACATTTCCTATAGTTCTAAAACTATACATAAGCTTTTTTATTAATTTTTTAGTTCCAAACTTAAAAATATTTTATATGTATGTTAGATACTCCTTTTATAAATTAAAGTAACGATATTCCCTAATACTATGTTTCCACCGTTTTTAAATAAAACATGCAGTTTGATACAAGTTTTCCTACGTAAAACTATAATTAAAACGACAAAAAGCTGCATTACGTGATTTGCAAACAGCCTCTAATGAGCACAACACAGCATTTTATGAATGTATATGTATCTAATAACCTACATTATGTTAGTCGAAGTCTAATTTGTTACTACGAAAAATTGTCATAGAATATAGAAAACTTGTAACAGTTTTCTTTATTCTAGGACAATTTGGCGTAGTCACAAAATAGACTTCGACATACATAATCCCGGTGATTATATATTTCTATACTTATATTTTATTACTGTAATTCTAATTATTTTGTCGTACCTTGATGTTTTTAAATTATGTACTCTTTCCCAATCTTCTCTCCACACTCTATCGAGGACATAGAATTTGATGGTCTTTGAAATTGAGAGGAAGAAAACAAGAGAATTTAAGTACATACCCAGCGGGAAAAGTAGTCATTGATTACATATATAATGAAAGATATAACGTATTATTTTAAAAAGCGAAACAATGCATTCCTTTGGAAGCGAGAAGGTAATTTGATTACACACAAAAATTACACATTCATTACCACGTACTTCACCACATCTTACGAATAAGGAATGTCTTGTTCCTGCTCGTAACAACTGTTCGTGTTTTCCTCGTTTGAACTTACATACATATTTGTATATTATTATACTACGAATTAAAAAAAATGGATTATAGAATTCATTCGCTGGACACTTTAGAATAATTCATTACTTTCCTAGGACATGCTCTGTGTTAACAATAATGAATTCTGGTATGAAATATTATACATTCTCTGCATGACTCTCTCGTTTACTATTCATTCAGTGGTGTTAAACGTGATGATTTTTCGTCATTTTGACGATTTTTTTCCATCAAATTCACTAAATGACGATTGCCGATTTTTTGTTCAGTACCCCATACACTTTTACGATTTGTTGAGTTCACTACTTGTTACTTAATATTTCATATAAAACGCTAGATCTGATAAAAATAAATTCATATTTTTGGATTTTATATACATACATACATTGCACATACATATAATATATGTATATGTATTGAAATCACATTCAACAGAGACTAATGCTAGCCATACACTACACAAGTTCAGTGCTCAAGTCTTGTGAAACTTGTGATACACACTATACAAGTAAACTGTGCAGTTTTTTATTGTAAAACTACAGCGAAGAAGACAACATGTGCTAATACAGCGTTATTTTATTACTTGTTATACAAATAAAAAGAAAACAAAGACAAAAAATTCACTTTTTTTAATTAATTTTTCGTAGACTTCGACTTTTATGATTTTCTTGCTGTAACGATTCTCCGTATAATTCTACAAACTTTGTCCAGAACATATTTTCTGCGCAATTTTTTGTTTTTAACTCTTCAAAAATCGCGACACAACTGAGCGTTTGCAACATACACTACACAAGTTCACTGTACAGTTTTAGAAACTTGAGCAAATATCAAAATAGTTTTGATTTTTACTCAGTTCACTGCGTAAATAGCACAACCACCGCCATACACTACACAAACGCACTGTACAGTGCCAGAATTGTGCAGTGAACTTGTGTAGTGTATGGCCGGCATGAGCAAAATACACATGAGTACTGACGATGGAAGTGTAGTGGCTTCCGAATGTGGCGCTAAGTAGATGTTAATTGTTCCCTTGTTCCTAGGAATATTCTTTCTGAATTAAACGTTACGAGCCTTAGCCTAATAATCAATTTGGGTTCACAAGCAAATACGTTCGAAATAATCATATTAATAAACAATTAGCTGCTACTGGCTTGAGCTTTTCACATGTAATCATGTTCATATATACTTAAGTATAAAATCGAACACACATACTGCTTAAGCCTTTTTCGGCTTTTCTGCAGAAACACCCAGGGTCTTGGCAGGAATCGAACCTGCGACCCCCGGCTAATAGTCTAGCACCAAAAAAGTTTGTCTTAAGTAGAACCAAAAATCAGAAAAATGGGAATGAAAAAAATAAAACAATGAAAACACTGGGAAATATCGACATCAAACTTCTATTTCTTAAAACTTTGTATATATTGGAATACATAAAATTTTTAAATATACCATTGTTTTGTGATTAAGTTTTTGTTACTTTCTATAAAAATTATTGTTTTATTTTTATAAAACACTGTTGGTTTTTTATAAAACAGTTGATTTTTATTCTGACGAAATTTTTCGAAAATCGACGATTTTTACGATTTTATTTCCCAAATTTGACGTTTTTTGGGAAAAAATGCCTAACATCACTGTATTCATTATCTTCTCCCGCTGGGTAAGATTATGTACCAGTGCTGTGAACTATTCATACCGAAATAGCGCTGTACACCTCCCTAAAAAGCGCTAGGTTAAATTTAAATGAAAAAAAAAACCTTTAAAAAACATAAATATTTATTTCGTTTATAGGAAATTATAAATTTAGAATCCTTTTTAATACATTTGAGCTAAAAAATACTGATTTGCTTAAACTATTTTTTGTAATTTTTATATTTGGTGCTAAACAATTTTATCCCAAATATTAACAAAAATGTAGTACTGCTGAATGAAAAAAAATGGTTCAAAACATCGATAAATTTCAGCATACAAGTGTCAACACAACTAACAAAATATTTTAAAATTACAATAAGACGAAACAAAAAATTTATTAAAAAACAAATACAGGTTGCGTCATTTTCGATATCACAAACAAACGGACATATGAATACAGAACTCCACATAGGTCTTCAAGCATGTTTGGAGAACTCCTAGCCATAAAAACTGCAATCGATATAGCCATCCGCAGCAAAGCCACGAAAATAGCAATTTTTCGGACAGCCAAAGCGTATGTAAAACCTTGCAAAAAAACTATTCGAACAATTATCTTGCTGCGTACATACACAACAGATTAGCCACTTCCTCCGTCACTCAATGCCATTTTATATGGACGCCAAGTCATGTTGGAATATTATTCAATGAAAGATCTGACAGTTTGGCCAGGTCAGCAACATTAAACGGCACGCCACTCGAAGCGAAACTCACCCCAGACGATGCCTTTCGCATGATTCGTAATCAGCTCTTTGGAGACTGGAACAAGAAGTACAACAACAGATCAAAGGAAAATTTTTTTGCGAGAATTTTTCCAAATATACAGAGAAAACCGTGGTTCCGCAATCGCAAACCGCTTGAAACCGATGATGTCAAGATAATTAACAGACTAATGACTGGACATAACTTTGGAACTCCTTACCTTGCCAAGATAAAGGTCCTAAAATTTGATGAATGCCACATCTGCTCGGTATAAGAAACGGCAGAACATAATATTTAAATGCAGAAGATATAACCACCTAAGAACGAGATTTAAATTTTTTTCCAATCACGATTCCTTGTACCCAATATTTAAGAAGGGAGACATGTGTATCTATATATCGATCCCTAATTGATTTTATTAAAGACGCTAAGATTGAAGTGTAGGGTTCAACCAAGGTTGCACCAAAAGACTTCTTTTTGAAGCTGGAGCTTAACCTGGCAGTTTGTGAATATTTATTCCTCCAACCACTTGAGAATTAAAAATAAAAAAATAAATAAAACAAATAAAAAAATAAAATAAAGTAGAAAAAGTGTTTGTGTGTGCAAAAAATAGATATTTTAGTGCATTATCATGTGCAAAAATTGCTCTCTCTCTCTCTCTGATGTGTGTTGCATTGCCCCTCTCTAGTTTGTTGAATACACAATATCTATACGTGAATAGAGTTGTCAATTTTTTATTGACGCCGATAGTTGGAAATCTACGTCATAGAAAACATAGAAGTCTGACTGATGGCAAATAGTTGTCAGAAACATAAGTCGGCTGTCAAAAAACCAAAGTCTAAGAATGTATTAGTATGTAGAACATTTTGTATTAGGATTGGTAGAAATAAAAATTTCTCCTCAGCACCAAACCATCCTTAGTTGTACAAAAAGTAGTTTACAAAATTTATATTATTTAAACACGAATTTTTAGTTGTTATACACAATTAATTTTGCATTAATTAATGCAAATATGAATTTAGAATCATTTTTAATGCATTTGAGCTCAAAAAAGTTTGATTCGCTAAACATTTTTTTTTGCAATTTTTCTATTTGGTACTAAAAAAATTTATCCCAAATAGTAACAAAAATGCAATACTGTTGAATGAAAAAAATGCTTGAAAGCTTAGATAAATTTCAACACAGAAATGTCAACAAAATTAAAAAAAATATTGTAAAACTACAGCAAGAAGAAAGATAAAATTTATACCCAAACCAAATAAAAAAATTAACTAAAATGAAAAAAGTGTTTGTGTGCGCAAAAAAGATAAATTTTACCGCAATTTCAAGTGCAAAAATTACGCTCTCCGATGTGTGTGGAATTGGCTCTCTCAAATTTGTTGAATACACAAGACCTATACGTGTAAGAGAGATGTAAATTTTTTCTAGACAGGCCGAGAGCTGGAAACATAGATAAATACGTCGATCATAGATAAATACGAGGATATCCAACTCTCGGCCTGTCTATAAAAAATTGACAACTCTCTTGCACGTACGTGTCTTGTGTATTCAACACTCCATGCAAGCGAGCACTTGTCGCTTAACTGCAAAAATAGCGACTATTCCATACATGCGTGTAATGACTACTCCATAATGGACCACTACTAGTCTCAATCTAGTCCAAAGGTATGCAATAGCCGTGCTCCATTTAACATTGCCATGTCATAGGACTGGACCACGTACCACATTTTTCTCACAAATAAGAACAACTAAATACGACTGAAAAACAGAAGTTGTATTTAATTACTATTTAATTTATATGAAAATTTACCAAATAAAATTTAATTACTATGTCAAAAACTGGCGTTAAAAGGATTAAGAATGGGAAAAAACTGATCAAATAGTTCATGCCCACACGATGTAATTTTGTTTGTGTAAATCGGCCGTATAATGTGGGCGTAAAGTGTATGACAAAAAACAGTCTTGCCTATTAATTATATAGACGATAATGAATATACATACTTCTAATTTAATTCTATTGCATTATCTTTTTGCTGACTAAAAATTTAAATATGTATTTCACTAGACATACTAAAGGAACTCCCAATTGTATTGTATGTGTGTATGTGCTAAAGTTATTAAAATTGTTTTGGTATTTTTTATGGAGAATATCAACTACAATTCTTTAACTTTTTTAAAACTTTAGCACATGTATGCAACTGTTTGTACATCCTTGTGAACTCCTTTATTAAAAATGGCAGATTTGCAGGTACAAATGAAACAAGTTACAAGAAAACAACTAAAAACCATTTTTCAATAACTTCCATCTTGTAAAACAGCATTCCCAGCTTTGGGGATTTCTCCCCAAATAGGGGATTTATTTTTGTGATTGGGGATAAAAATTTCGTGAAAACTCCCTGGTGATTTTTTGGGGAAAAGGACTTTATTCGCTGAGGATTTTTGGGGATTTGAAATATATTTCTTCTGCACCAAAATCATTTCAAGATGCCAGTGACTCAACAAATTTGTATGTTCTGGTGTGTAGCTTGCAAGGCTTCGCTAACACCCCGACCACACGAGCAATAAGTTTGGCAATTATTGCCTTGGCAACCGTCAAATTCGATTGCCGACACAAGATATTTGCGTGTGGACCGTATGAACATGTGTTCAAATACATATTCAGCAACAAATGTTAAAATACATTGCTGTGCAATAATCTTTTAACAGAAGCTGTCAAATTAAATTGCCATTTGAGTTTGTTTTTGTGAAAAGTAAAAAAAAATAAAAATAAACCTAATTTTTAAAAGACCATCGCTGGAAAATTTAAAAAATTATTATTTATAAAATTATAAATTACATATATAAAAGAATACAGTGTAAATAACGCACAACCTTCTTCAGCAAAATTGTCAATTTATTGTTTTAAAATTTGTACGTGTTCGCTGCCAAGAAATGCAAGCAAAAACTTTGGCAATTGATGTTGCGGTTCTGCCGGCGTTATTGCTTGTATTAAGACGTATACAATTGCTCGTGTGGTCGGTGTGTAAAGTCGTATGCATAGTCGAACACAAAAATAGTTTTATACACTATAAAAATAGTCAAACAATTAAAACTTTTTAATACAAACAACATTTACAACAAAATTGCATTAACTGATTACTCAAAAGAAGATTTTGATTTCGAAGTTTTTGAAATGATAAACATTGATGCATATCTAATTTTTTTATTGTTGTGAGTTTTTTACGTTACTCTTTTTATATACATGCATGTAGATATTTACCTCCATATTCACAAAAAATTAAAATGTATTTGAAATCTATTTTAAGAAAATTTTTTATGAAAAATTTGAAACAAAATATATTTCAAGCTCATTTTAAATTTTATGAATATGGGTTTTACAACTCAAACTATGTAAAAATAAAATTAATTTTAAAAATATTAAATATAAATGGATTTAATTAAATAAATAAATGTACGCATGTTTTCTTTCAAATAATATGATTTTATTTTTAAGGTACTGTGGGGATTTTCGGGGATGAGGAAATAGCTATTTTGGGGATTTTAACTGGGAACCCTGTTGTAAAATGTTTTCTTAATCTCACCTGTAAACATTCCGGATGTAAATGTCCCAAAACTGGATTACTTAACGAAGACAAAACCCTTTGCGAACAATTTGATGGGCCAGGTCCCATCAAAGTTTTATTAGGAACATATAATGAACGTTTTAAAACCAAAGGTGGTGGAACTTCCATGTTTTAATTCGTTTTATAGAAATATATTTCTTTTGCCTACGATTTTAGCACAAGTTTAATTTTAAAATTAACAGCAGAAAAAATGTTACTTCAATTGTTTTCAAACAAATGAAATTAACATTTAATAGAAAGACTTTTATATGCTGAGATAGGGAGTGAGAAAATTTGGGGAATGTTCTTATCGCGAAGTTTTGAAGCCACAAAAACCACAAAAATAAATTGAAATTTAACTGCTAGTATGTTCTTTAGTAAATGCTTAGGTATAACTAAATGAACCCAAAACGTTTGCTGAGACTACAACTTATAGGTTGTTCTTATCTCTACATTTAATCTAAAAAGAAAGAAGAAAAAAAAACAAAATAACAGACACTTTATTTAATCAGAAACCCGTAAAATATAGATCAGTTTGTTTTTTATAAAAAAATATTTTTTTTATATTTATATTTGTATATAGATAAATGAATTTGTATCTCTTTAGTCGCTCTTGGTGAAATTTGTTTGCTTTTATTTATTTAAGAACTTGTGAAATTAGGTACCTCGATATGTACGTACTGGCGGTAAAGGTGAAGGTAAAAATAAATTATTCTCTTCGAAACTAAAAGAGAAAAATGTGAAAAACGGTTGACCTTGCCGACCATCGCTGGAACTTCCTACTATAAGTTAAAGTAATAAAAAAATATGTTTTTTTCGAACAATTTAACGGATTAAGATAAAATATACGGCATTCGGGATAACTCTCTCGGTTGTAGAATCCAGATAGCTCAAAATATCGGAGTTATGCTGATGTTTGGTTCCAAAAGGAGCTTAAGCTCTAAGATGCTCAAATGGATGTATTTACAAATTTTACATCCTATACTGACTTACGGACTAGTAGTACGGTGGTCCGCCACAAGTAAGAAATATGTGGTAGGCCAACTACATATACAGAATACAGAGATCTGCTAAATATATATATATATATATATATATATATATATATATATATATATATATATATATATATATATATATATATATATATATATATATATATATATATATATATATATATATATATATATATATATATATATATATATATATATATATATATATATATATATATATATATATATATATATATATATATATATATATATATATATATATATATATATATATATATATATATATATATATATATATATATATATATATATATATATATATATATATATATATATATATATATATATATATATATATATATATATATATATATATATATATATATATATATATATATATATATATATATATATATATATATATATATATATATATATATATATATATATATATATATATATATATATATATATATATATATATATATATATATACTAAACTTAATGCCGATTGAACTACATGTATTGGCTGTATCCTCAAGTAATGTAATGCAAGTTCGAACATTGCTCGAATTTGTGTAGCCGATCAGATACATATTTCAAAGTGTTTTCAACTTTGCTCTTTGTATTTTAATTAAATTTCAAACTTCAAATAAGTAGTTGTGTTTACACTTAAATGTTGGGTGAATTCGTAAATGATGTAAATATGTGCAGGAGGCTTGCAAACTATTTCAAGAGTAATAAAAATATAGCCGTAGTTGCAGCAATCTGCTGCAACACTGTCAATTGTTTGCGTAAAGAAACTTTTGGAGAAGAAAAGTATTGCGAAGTGAAATGAAAAATAACACTTTGACGATTTTGGCCCAAAATTTGACGATGTTTAAAAATGTTTAATATTTGTACGTAATTGTTATAGGTTTAATTCGGAAGTGGTAAAAGTGAACAAAGGACGCTGATGATGACAGTGTAGCGGGTGTCGAAATTAGTAGTACTAATCCGTTCTGTTAGTCTGATTATATATTCTAATATTGCTCTTTAAAAAATAATTTGAATTTACATTAATTCAAGTATTGAACTTAAGCCGAAAATAATAACATCCGACTTAAATTTTAAAAATTAAAAGTTGACAACATTTATTTGTTGACAATCACTGTTGGCAACTTTTTTCCCAAAAATATCGCTAAAAGCGAGTTAAAAATAAATAGAAAATAGTTAAATGTAAAATATTTCAAAAAATTTTGCGAACAATCGCTAAAAACTTCAATTTTAAATTTCTAATTTCACAATTCCTCAAAAAATAGGTAGAAAATAATCAAAATAACCAAAAGAGGAAATAATTTTGCGATTTATCGTAAACGTAATACCTGCATCAAAGTCGCTCATCAAGCATGCCAAAAATTCAAACTTTTTGATTTTCCATCCAGAATCATCTGTTTCACACATACAAAGGGCAAATTTAATATTTGATGGTTATTACTCTACGGCTCCACCTAACTTGAAATGCTGTTGTAACTTGAAGTTATGAATGCGTTGTTAAAACAATTGCACTAACAACTATGTTATAACCTGAAAAAAGCATTAACTTGAGCGGTCTACACTTAACATTAACTTAATAATGTTAACATAAAGTTAATGTTAAGTTAAGTTAGGTGTAGACTGCAAATTATGTTTTTGCCCAGCATGAATTAAAACTTCTAAATTTTTGGAAACGACTATCAGAAACGAAAATGAAATATTCTAGTCTCTTATTTCCTTCCTAACTTGTCCAAATTTATTCAATCAATTTTAGTCAACGTCCACGCATTTGGCATTAGGATATCTTTACCCACATAAATAAATTTTTTTTCAAATAATAAATATCTGAAAATATCTCCAATTAATTTTTAGATACCGTCACCTAAAAATCAAAACGCCTTTTTCACAAATTTTCATTTTCATAAATTGTACTTTATTACGTAATTTTCCAGGTAGTTTTCCTTTTAGATATTCTTCATTTCTTTAATTTTCTTAATTGTTCGGGAAAGTGGTTTTGAAAATATTTATGTACATATGTATGCGAAATACATCGCAATCTATGTATATAATAAAACTGTAAAAGGGGCGTGTCTGTACATGAAATATATTTTGAAAATTTTTATTGTGGCGTAAACAGTAATCGATGTAGAGAACAAAACACCAAATTTTGGAATTTTTGTCTGTCTGTCTGTCTGTCCGAACACGCTTCACGCATAAACCACTGAATGGATTTTCATGAAAGTTGGTATGGAGGTACTTTAGAGTCCTGATTCAAACTTAGGGTACTTTTTACCGCATTAAAATATCTCATTTCGAAGTTAAAATAGAAAAAAAAATTAAAATATACCCTATGTTGTTCGAAATTAGAAAGATGTTTTTTTAACGTTGGTAGCACTGTTTATTTTGCATGACGGGAACTTGAAACAATATGTAAAGAACGTTATATTCGGCCATGGCACAGAGTTCAATTCCGGTTGGAAACGGAATTCAATCCACCCTAATATGTCAAGTCCTAGATGGAGCATAGCGCGAAGCGGTCGGGCATATCTAGTTTATTATAAAGCCGATTAGAATTTTTTAGTTAGGGCTTTTTACGTTTTTACGACATATTGTTTAAAAAAAGTGATATTATGTATGACGATTTTTTCTCCAAAATTTTATGATTTTACCTCTAATTTATCTGGCAGCTATGCGCAGAACTTTTATTATTGCACAGTTCCTGAATTTACAAAAGTTTCGATTAAACTGCGATTTCAATACCCTAATTTATTTCTTTGTTGATTGGAACATAATGCCAGTAGAAGTCATTTGTAAGGACGTTGCAAACGTTTTAATTATATTCCGGTTTAAATGAACTTATTCAATGTTACAATTTCTTATCAGTTATAGATTTTCACAATCTGTGAGTTTGCATTTCTTAATACATATTAAAATTAAATGATACGACTGATTCGGTTTAGTGATAACTTTAATTGCATTAAAAAATATATGTACATACATATGTATACTGCATTGATGTGCATTTTAAGTTTCAAACAAGGCTCCCAGATTTTTTTTCGAGTCGCATCCTTAATTTGAAAATTGTAATCCCCAAAGTTCCCCAAAAATCAATGTATATTATCGCCAAAAATCCCCACTAAAAATAATACCATTTCAATTTCAAATCATTTAAGTATTAACTTATGAATTAGAGATGAGCGATCCCGTGATTTTTAAAGAACATTGTGAGCAGTGAACGTGATTTAAAGATTACTGTTACTTAAAACTGTGACTGTGATCACTGTTTTCCATAGTGTGTCTTGTCACAAGACAATAAAATAATGTGAGTCCGATCACAAGGGAGATGTGTAAACATCTAGTAATGAAACATTTTAAGAAGACTTTAAGTTTGACAAGTTTAGTTTATTGTTTTCCATATTTTGCTTTGTTTTAGTAAATTTCTTATTAAAAGTGCAAAAAATATTTTTAAAAGTAATTAAAATTAAATGTTTTTGTATTCATTTTATTTATTTGTTTTTATTTGCCTACGATAACATAATGTACGACAATTAGTGAAAATTAGTAGCTACTACTACTGCTAATGCGCACTAGATGGTGTTAGTGTATTTCTATGCAGCTGTTAAGTTTCTCTGTACTTCTTGTTGTCCGTATGATTACACTAATACACTCATACACAGCTCACACCGCGTTATTACAATCTTACTCAAAATTTGTGATTGTATTGTGAAAAAGATTTTTACCCCCTAGCGTATAGATGTTTACACATCAAAAAGAATTTTGAAAATCAGTTCACAAATGACAGAGTTATGGATTTGGGGAAGGGGGAAGGGGGGTCAGCGAATTTCCCCCTCCGGTTTTCGACAAACAAATTTTGGGACCAATCTTTGTCAAACCCTTTCCAACAAAACAAGAATTTTGAAAATCGGTTCACAAATAACAGAGTCATTCATCGGGGGGAGAAAATTTCCCCCTCCGATTTACGACAAAAAATTGTGGGACCAATTTTTGTCAAGCCCTTTCAAATAAAACACAAATTTTGAAAATCGGTTTACAAATGACAGTTATGCATGGGGGGGAGCAAATTTCCCCCATCCGATTTTCAAAAAAAAAATTATGGGACCAAACTGCAGGCAAACCCTTTCCAACAAAAAAATAATTTTAAAAATCGGTTCACAAATGACAGAGTTATGCGTGTACAAACATAAAAAAAGTTTAAAAAAAAGTAAAACAAAATAGTTGGAATTACCGTAGTTAAACAGCAAAATAACCAACAGTCAAAGGCAAACGCAGTCAATAAACCGTCAGCCAAATATCGCACCAAGTTCAGCAACAAATTCGGTAAAACCGAAAAACTTTTCAAAAAACCCGGGCTCAAAAACCGAGACGAACCGGGTCTGAGTCCCGAAAAACTGGACACAAAATCCCCTAAATCCCAGAAGTTCCCAGCAAAACTCAAAAACGGCAACGCCAAATACTCATTCAATTCAAAAACACCGCAACACAGCACCAACCAACAAACGTACGACCTTACTGCAGGAGTTTGACCTTGAGATTCCCTTTGTTAGTATATTTCTATGCAGCTGTCATGGTGAAATAAGTATACAGGTGGCAGCATAACGTCAGCTGATTATTTTTTGCTCTGCTAGTTTCGTGCATAATCCACGCCGAGCACGTATATATTTTTGACAAGCATCGTCTATTTTTTTTTTGTATTGTTGTATTTGTTTCCCTTATGCGGTCACCTGTATACTTATTTCACCATGGCAGCTGTTAAGTTTCTCTGTACTTCTTGTTGTCCGTATGATTACACTAATACATTCATACACAGCTCACACCGCGTTATTACAATTGTTATATTAATCTTACTCAAGTAAGATTAATCTTACTCAAAATTTGTGATTGTATTGTGAAAAACATTTGTACCCCCTAGCGTATAGATGTTTACACATCAAAAAAGTGAAATACAGATCTAAGACTAACAGTATGAATTGATTAAAAGTAGATATTCAACTCTTGATTGCAAACCACCGACTTTGGTCTAGTGGTCTAAGCGGTACAGAACTCTGATGAGATTAGCGGAAGCTATCGAAACGGCAGTTCAACCCTCCGCGCAGTCAAAAAAAATTTTCTTTGTCATCATGCTTCACATTTATCTCTAAATAAAAATATTATTTAATTGAAAAGATAAATTAAAACCGAACTCAAGCCAAAAATAATTAAATTTATTTGGATATAAACCCATACAGTTCGACAAAACTCATAACTTAATTGATAAATTTATAATATTAAAAAGTATAAGAAAATACGGAAAATTTTTTGGTGCTTTGTCAGAAAATTTTCCGACATTGTTCAGATATTTCGAAAATTCCTTTAGAATTTCCAATTAAAATTCTTCAGAATTCGTATAGAATTCTCTGACATCTCGGCGAAATTTTCAGAATTTCTTCGGACAAAGAGGTCAGCTTCCTTGTCAACCACTCACATGACTTCGCACAGTAATCCGCATAAACGTTTGGTGGGAATATATTCAACAATTGCATCTGCATAAACATTTTACGAAGAAACTACTACAGTATAACGTTGAAACCAAGCTATGGCTGAATCTGTTCAAGCATTCCGTATTAATCGGTATTCATTAAACTATTTTCTATTATCGTCTACATGTATTTCCTTAATATATTCTTTTTTTAAGTTAACCGTTATTTTGTAAATTAAATTATTCATATCACTTGCATACACTATAAAGCGTTGTGCAATTTGGTAGTTTTAGTATACCCTTAGAATGCAACCCTAAGCTGAAAAACTCACTTTGTTATCGATAGCAGGCAAATAGTAATTTATTACCAACACTTGCAAATGCAATTTATTAAAAAGAAGAAAAAATTGTGTGTGCCTGTGTTGTGTATTTTTCTCATTAAAAAACATTGAAATTGCGATTATAAAACTTACTTACTTTAGCTAAAATCATAATTGTAGATCACTATACAAAAAGAATTATAAAAACTAAGAATAAATTATAAAATGGACTAACATCCCACTACTACATCAACAAGAAGGAAAATTTCAAAAGAAAGGTGTGCCCAGTGTCTGCTTTCCACTAAAAAATAAAAATCGAATTGGAAAGTGTTGTGTGTTTTGTGTAAATTAAGTATTCTTGTCTAGTTGGCGTTAAACCGAAAAAAGTGTGAATTTCAAAGATACACAACATATCTATGTACGTGCATACATAGTACGGATTTGCCATAATAGGCCATTAATACGACTAGCAATCTTGAGTGGTTGGGTTGGTTGCATTCTTTTGTTTTAGCGAACATATAAAAATCAAAAATTTATCGTAATATTAGGCCACACGCACTGATTTTTAGTGGTGTTTCCTAGGCAAAATTACGACACGAATTTAGATGCTGTTTGTAGTATTGTTGCAAGTGGGCGTTTAACAAAAAAATCTTTAATTTGTATGTTATCTATTATGCCTATTTCGTTAAAAACTGAAATAATTGCAGGGTGTTTTAAATATAGCAAAAAAACAACAAACTATATGTATAAAAAATGCATACATAATACTAAAAGTTATTGTTGTTTGATGACCTTGTAATTGAGTATACTATACACATTTTTAACGCAACACATTAAACAAAAATGTATGTATGAATAATATAGTATAATAAAAATAACTAAATGTGGCTTGTGTTATTTCCACTTCTCGAAATCTAAAAGCAAGGAAAAACAACAAGTTAAGCATCTTTGCATCGTATATTTCAAAAGTCAACAATGAGAAAAATTGGATGCATTAAATATATCTTATAAGAAGAATACGTAAACAAACCAACAAAAAGGGCTGATAAAAGAGAGAACAAATGCATTATTGTGCCAGAGCAAGAGAGAGAGCAAAAGGAAAACAGTGCGTGACAGCTTTTATTTTCATTTTCGTTTGTTTATTACAAATTCAGGAAGAAAAAAGAACAAATCTCCAATATTACTGCGAATATTACATTAAAGTATAGTTAAAACTTATTCCGCAAAACAGAAGTATAAATAAATAAAAATGAGTGTCTTTAATGATTTTCAACGCTTGTGGATGGAACGTTTTCCTCAAAGTTCTCTATCGGATGCCTGGGAGCAAGATGTTCGTGCAAGTCTAGAACGTCACAAGTTAAAAATAGCTGAACTTACCAAAGAACTTGAACAGGAAACTTTATATGTAGAATACTTGGAACGTTTATTGTCTGATGTAGAGAAATATCGTGAATCTGGTGGTGATCCAACTTCACTCTTCGAAGCAGCTAGAAATTCTGAAGGTGCCAAATCGTCTAATATTTCAGCAAATTCTGCAGAAGTAGTTCATTCAGTTGATGAAGAAAATGGAGAAGGTCAGACAACTGCAGATCGCAATTCAGTAAGTTGAATCATTTTAAAATTTATATTGCTCGTTTTTTATTTTGTATGTGTTAAGCCTGCTGTACGTCAATGTTTTATTCCTGTAAGTAGCATTGATTTTAAGGAATTTTGTCTTAGAAACCTCATTTTCCACTGAAGAAGTATTTGAACTTGCAATATTATTTATAAGATACCAAGTTATCACTTATTAGCTTAGAACGCAGAATGTCGGTAACTTCCATACAAAAATATTAGAGTCCGACCGAAACCACTTTTTTGAGACCGATCCCGAACCGAACCTAATATTCGGCAAAAAGGCCGACTGTTCGGCCGAATCCGAAACTTTTTTAGCATTAACTGATATTGACATTTTAAAAACTTAAAGTATACGTTAACTTTTAACTGTACACTGTGAAAAATGGCGTAATAGTATTTCTACATACATACAGTGTCAGTCAAAATAATAGTAGAAATTGAATATATTTCATGCCATCGAGCAAATATAAAACTTAAACATTTACGAGCATATGACTAATAAAAACTTGGCATGAAATTAGCTTAAATGATAGAACTGGAATGATAGAACTGGAATATTGGGTTCGGTACACATACATTGAGGAGTGTTTTATCACTCTATTGATGACGTTACAAGAGTACCAATCACAAAGTTGAGTCGTGATAACTAAAAAGATATAAAGTGATATATTTACCTATTTTTCACACTAAATTTATAGGATTTCATTCATTTCTATAAAAGTTAATTTGTTTATTTACGCCCGCGTTTCATCGATGATATACACAATAAAGAATTTTTCTCGACGGTATTGAATTTATCGTGAAGATTGAAAATGAGCTTTTTTCATATTTTGAAATTATTTAAAAAAATTTATTTTAAAAAACAAATAATCAATTTCAGTGCAAAATTGCAGAAGTAAATTCGATTGCAAAAAATCGATTTATTATAATATAAAATAGATTTTCGATTGGAATCGAAATCGGTTTACCATTCCCTAGTTTATGCTAATTATTTTGGCAACAAACAGTTGAATACTTTATGTTACTATGTACGTATGTATATCTTTTGGTTGCGCTTTATAAAACTAAGTAAAATTTTCATTCAATTTGAAAAGATATTGGACGGGAAAACCAGATTCATGGCGGTGACATAATTTAAATTTTGAAAATACTATTTCGATTAACTTCCTTAGTTATATAAAAAAAGTTTCGGTTTCGGTATTCGGCAAAAAAAGTTGGCCTAAACCGAATATCAGCCGAAACCACAATGTTGGCCGAACCCGGAACCGAAATCGAATATTCGGTCGGACTCTAAAAAATATTCATAGTACATATCGAGCCTTCGCTATAAAATAACCATGTTTACCATGAGACTTGCTTTAACCCTAGAAACCTACCCATAAATACTTACCATTTTTATTAACTGATCCTAAAGCCACATAGCTATACTACATATGAAATACACTTTGTTTTATGAAACTCGATGGATAAATATAAAAAAAACATGCAAGGAATTTTAAATTTCGACTATTTTTGAAGTTATGGGACCATAACACATCAAAAAAAATATACTGGGAATTAAACCTCATGACAAAAGTTTCATTTTGTTGCGTAGTGCTATCAAACATACTTTTGTCATAATGTTCTGCGACAGCAGAAAGGAATCCAAAACAATATTGACTATTGCACACCGAAACCTTGTTGTTTGGTGGGCTAGTGCTCTCACTTATTCCCAGCAGGGAACAGTACTTTTTATCCCTTAGCCCTGATGAAGCGATGAAAGTTTTCACAGATGGCTTCAAAAGAGGTGAAAACTTCAATCTTCCATTTAGGCTTCAGAACGGCTGCAGCGTCTTGCAGAAATCTCCGCTATCACCAAGGTGGTAAGATGACCTAGGTACTATTAGATATAAGAAGATATTTATATATTTACCGACAGCAAAGCCGCTATAAATGGTGTATACACTACATCCCTGGCGGCTGTCGAATGCCGGGTATCTAAATGAGATAGCCAGACTTTCAAGAGTAACACTGGGTTGGGTTCTGGGACATTATGATTGCCCCGGACGCAATTGCTAAGCAGGGCTTGACATTGAGCAACCCAATGATCTGCCACTTTGTTGACATCCACTCCTCTATCTCACTGTAAGCTACTGATACAGCTTGAATCATGCAGGCTGGCATAATGCTGGTGGGAACGCGAAGGCACCTGCAGCGTGGCTTGGTCCACTTGGCCGCACTACGACCTCAGCAGGAAATGGGATCTGCTCAGGCTCGGTAAAGGTCAAACGAAACTATTAGTCACAGTGCTCACAGGGTAGTAGAATATTGGGGCCCACGCTAGAAGGGTCTAAATAACAACGACTATTGCAGAAGTTGCAATGATGAGAAAGAGGAGGAAACGGTTCTTCTCTGCAAATGTCCGGCTCTAGATAGCTTAAGGACAAGAATTTTGGGACCTAACATACTTCCAGACTTAGACAGTCTGGTAAGGGTAGGGCTAGTCAGACGTTCTTAGTTCAATCGAGATGGTTTGACACGGCGACAGAACAATCGTAATTAACGATTAAATACGCCCTTAGCTTCAGGTTAATATTGATATACACTTAACCAAGAAATCAATCATTTGCACTTACATATTATTTATTTATTCTTAATGTTATTGAAGCCATCTGCATATGCCTGAAATTGGATTTGTGAAATATTATTGTACTTTATTGATAACGTTAATTTTAGATAGTATTTGTGTATGTACGTATTATAAATGTGTATTATAGAATATGTATATAAAATTGAATTTTCCTTTTACGCAACTTCAATTACCAGGCATTCAGCACATCAAAAGTGTGGTGTGTGGTTATCGATATTTACTGAAATAAAGAGAAAATGAACATCAGTCAAACATACATACATATGTACTGTATTTATGTACCATTATGATTACGAGTAAATACATTATTTTGTAGAATATTGGTTTTCATTTGTTGCTTTGCTACGGGAACAAATTATTTCGTAAATTAAAGCATGGGCTATACTGATATTTCATTATTTCAAATTCTGGTGAAAAACACATGATTTTTAACACTACCTAGTCATTGGAGGTCATGTGTGCTCCTATGTTAAAAAGCTAAAGATAAAAAAATGTAAACAGAACAATGCGAACTCGATGATTGCACTACCTGCTGCTGTGGGGTGACCGTGTTTGCAGTAGTTGCAGAATATAAAGCAACATTAAGTTCAAGTAAATCAGGAAGACGAGAATTTTTTATATAGAAGTAGTATCGAAGATCAAACATTGTGGATAAACGATGTGTTTCATTATCTTTCATTAAGAAGCAATACCAAGGCAGTTGCCAATTTTCGCGAATCCCATCTGTTCTATCTTTCTGTTCATGCATTCGTCATGTTTTCTAATAATTTTCGAACTAAAGGAATCGCTTTAGGCAAGGTTCTTTTTCAGTCGTACGTTATACATACTTTGCGTTTTATACGAGGTAGACAAGAAACAACTATCGGCATTGGTTGAATCTCTACGAAATTTTGCTTCCAATAAAATATAGAAAAAACCTTAAGAACTGAAATATAAGAACATGTCCGATGTGAAATATATTTTGAAAACAAATTGGCTTAAAACCGCACTCAATATATTAGTTTCTGGTATATTTTTTAATTTCTGGTAGTTTTTAATTTTTTATGTATTTATTTCAGAATTGTTTTATAGTATATTGTTAGTATTTTATCGTCAGGATTGATTTTTTTTTAAATACACCCGAACCTCGGTTTATGCGATTGATCCGTTCCGCAAGAAATCACACAAACCAAATTCGCATAAAACGATACACTGGCGTTATATAAAATCTACTTATTCGTTCCTCAATTTAAAAATAACGCATAAATTTAAATTGTTGTATGAAATGTCGAACAAAATCGCATAGAAAAAGTCAACATAAAATTTATTTCATTTACAAAAACAATAAAACAAATGAACAAAAACAGTAAAACTGTAAATTTGTTTAAGAACAATTTACGGATCAGTCTCGTTGAAGTACTCCAAGTCACTTCCATCACTAGAATTTTATTAGAGATAGCCGTCATAGAATAATCATTTCGTGCGAATTAATTTGTTATCAGACCTTGTGGCGCAGATCTGTTTATTTGCTTATACACCTGATATCCTGAAAAAGTATCGTTAAGTTCACATTGGAGCTTTCATGCTCTTTAAATATCTGGATCCGTATTTATAATGTCATTTTTTAAATCACTTACAGCCTTAAGGATTTTACCATTATTTTTTTGAGTAATGGGTTCAATATTTTCCTCACAGTCACTTTTGCAATGATTTTCCTCACAATTACCTGCAGTAGTTAATAAAATAATGTCATCGTCAGATAATGGCTTTTTTCTTAGGCTGAACCCACACCGAATAAGACAAAACTGGGCTCAATTCGTCACTTCCGTGATCGTATCGGCAATCGTACTAAACTGTATGGGATTACAGTACGTTCACGTATGTCATAATCCGAAAATGGTGTTTTTACGTGACGAGTTGTACGTTCACGGATGTGACGATTTGTGCCCTGTTTTTTGTGTCGTATACGACAACAGTACATTAGTTCTTATGAGACAACACACACCAAATTGTTTTTTGATGTGCGTTATAATCATACGAGTGTGTTTGACGTGTAAGACAAGAACGTTTTGTCGTATTTGGTGTGTTTTCAGGCTTAGTAATTCTTCTAAATTCTCCTGGCTTAGATAATCAATTCCTTCACGTCCATGTCTGCGACCAATGGCTAAAATTTCAGCATATAATGGGGATATTTCAGCTTCCGTATTGCTGCCAATATAATCTGGCCATACAGCTTTCCAACAAGCTTTCAGAATATGTGGCCATATTTTGGACACAGCAGATCAAAAATTGAACATTTTTTCCATACTTCACTTAAAGACAATTGCTCATTTTCAATTTTATTTAAAATAAATTGATATGTGTTTTTTATATAATAATTTTTAAAAGTGGCAATTATCCCCTGGCCTAGAGGTTGAAGAATGCTTGTGGTGTTGGGTGGTAAAAATTCAACACGTATGTTTGGATGCTCTAAATGAGTTCTAAGTTAAGACTTTTGTTAGGCGTTATAATTACGTAGACTATGTAAAAAAAGAGTATTTTACTTTTTTTATTTATTTATACCGAAAAGAGCTAAGTTGACAACACTGCTGAGATCATTTAAAAAAACCAATGAGACTCAATAAAGCTGGGCTTTTTTTTCAACATTGGAGAAAATATCTGTGGACTTTTGACAAAACAACTTAAGTATAATTTCTAAAATTTTCAGGTGAGCAAAAATGCTATTAAGGAGCATAATGAAAAATAGAATTCTACTAGTAATTGAATATACAATTTGCGTCGTAGGTCGAACTTCAACAACACAATTAATTGAATCTGTTGTTTTAGTAATTGAAATCGTAGTTTAGCTTTTTTTTCCTGTATAGCAAATATAAACGATTAAGCACCAAAAATACTGAACTGAAATACTGAGAATCGAAAAACGAATGTCAACTTTAACTGCAATATGATTAAATTTCTAAAAGTCTTCTTGAACATTTAAGAGTGCTCTCCTACAAAACGATAAAATATAACTTAAAACATTTTTTCCTTATTCCCAGAGATATTTTGTCATCGCTCCATTTCAGTTTAATCGTTTACAGATATTGAAAGGATGAAATCATTGTATCTCCAATAAATCCCCATAATATTTAGTTTTAAATATCCCCGAAAGGCTGAAATATTCGCTTCAAGTTCGGGGACAAATCACCCATACTGGCCGTCCTGCTCAACATTGGCTTTTTCAATTAATATTGAATTTTGTTAAGTTGGGTTTATTTCATTTAAATTAATGTTGAAAAAAAATTTTAGATTTTTTTAACATTGATGTTAATAAAACTATTTCCATTCGTAGTTGTTGTGAGAAACGGTTGGGAGTGGGAGTGAGAATTTGAATTGAAAGAAAACTGAAATGAAAAACAATAACAAGTGCGAGTAACAACAATAACAAAACGCTATAGAAGCAAAATATGAATGTTTTATATACAAATGCGCCTACGTATGTATGTCTGTACAAATATAAACCATACATATACATATAATAAGTATGTAATGTTTATCTTATCATGATTTTATTATTTTTTGTGTGTGTGAGTGTGTTATATTTTTTTAACTTAAACTTAGACAATTAATAAGAGATATGACTTATAGAGGTACTACATACTTCTAACATAAATTTGAAATATAGAATAAAAAAGAGCAAATTTGCCCAACTTATGATTCCTTCCCTCCCAATAAAATACTCTTTTAGGCTGTTGGTTTCCATATATTAGACACTAACTAAATGATGGGCATTAGAAGAAATTTTCTCTCTCGGTTGTTCCTTTTTTGCATTTGAAGTTGCACATTTCCTTACGATTTGTATGCGTGTTGGCGCTTCTCGTTATTGTCTATATGTACTTTCTTTTTTATAGTTTTTTTTTTATATTTTTATTGCTGTTGTTGCTGCATGTTATCTGCATATTGTGTTTTCCTCATACCAGCGCCACAACACAGAATCGAATAAAACTTCTCCAGTTAATATTTTCACTCTGTCGAGTTAACCCGCACAATAAATCCGTTTACAAAAAAGAATTTTATATATAAAAGTGTATATGCAATAACCAATAAAAAAATTAAATTGAGAGAAAAATTAAAAATTTTGTAAATAAAACAAAAGAATTCTTTACTTATTAAAAGAGATTTAAAAAAAGTTTTAAAACATTAACAAAGTGTTAAGGTGTAACGAACGAAGTACAGGCATTTCAACAATTTCTTCGCGTTCGTGTTATTTTGAAGCTTGTTAAAAAAAAGAAAACAATTATCAAAACTATAAAAGTTATAAAATTAAAAAAGAAAAATAAAATATTATTGAACACATGAAATGTTAACCATCTCATCATCAGGGTGGAGTAGTTTGTCTGTGTTTGTATTGACGTACATGCTACTTACTCTCTTGCAATACACTCGATAATCACACACTTGACGAAATTCAGTTAAAGGCTATTTATTTTTGTTTCACTTTTTAGTTACATTTATATAAAAAATTCTCTTATTTGTAAAAGTGTCAAAACAGAAAATTATTTTGAAATATTCCATATTTCTCACAAAAGTCTAGTGACGGTCGTAACTTTTTCTTCGAGACGATAAAATAACTAAGAAAGTTAACCAATTTGTATGGTACAAAGGAAAACCTACGAATGAATATTTTTCTTAATGCATTCGTTTGAAACACTCGTTTCAAAAATAGGTGGAGTAATAAAATCCTAGCTTCGTCGTCTTCTTGTTACTTCACTCAATTGTAAACGAAATAATAGTAGAGTTGCAATCAACAAAAATAAAAAATATAATAATTAATATATTTCCATTAAATTGTACACGCAAGATATATTTTGTGCAAATAAAGAGTTTCGGTATATTTTTAATCTTCTTTAAAAAAAACCTTTTACTGTCTGTAACATTCTGAAAGTTCGCCATCTTAACTAGGAATGTAACGATACGCCTTTTTGCCTATACGAACCGATACTGAAAAAGAAATATCTCCGATACTGATACGCATATTGAATTTGACAATTCAAGAGATTATTAATATTAAAATTGATATTAATAAGATTTAAAAAACAAGTAATTAATGCTCTAAAAAAGTTCAAGAAGTATCGTCGCATCGACAGTTGAATATCGCCAATATCGATATATCGGTATCGGTTACATCCCTAATCTTAACATTAACTTAAAAGGACAAAAATTAATGTGCGTGAAGATAACAGAGCACTGTTAAACACTTAATTGTCGTATCAAAATTTGATGAAATTAATTTAGGAGGCGAAGTCGAGGAATTGGGAACAGGTTCATAACAATAAGTGTATGGAAAATATCGTCCAACAGATGCTTGATACAATTATAATAATATGATACCGTAAAAATATTTAATAGCCCAGCAAAAAATAACATGACAAATCATGTGTATAATCATGGGTGCAAGTGATGACGCATTGGTTCGATTTAGGTGAAACATGTATGAGTTTTACATTAGCGTGTCATTAGAGATCATGTGTTTACATGAAAGTTTAGAGAACTTGCTCGTCAATAAAATGAATGAATTGAACCCATGCAAGTTCCCTGATGCGATTGCGTTTTTTCATGTAAATATAAAACAAATGAAATAAAAAAAATATTGCCGCAGCTGGGATACGAACCATGCTTTTCTGACTGTTAGACACGCTCTCTACCACTGAGCTATTGGCTTCTTATTTTTTGTTGGAGCTAAAACTTGTTTTATGAAAATGTGTCAATGTGATGATTTAATTCCGTTTTTGTATGCATTTTTCAGTGGATATTTTATGCAATATGTTATCTAGTAAAATTGCATGCATTTTTAATGAGTTCAAAAACTATAGCTTTATTTACGATGTCATTCAGAATGCATTCGAAGAAACGAGTGATCATGAAACACTATTTCATGTCGAACACGTTCATTTATTTTTTGCTGGGAGAGTACATAAAATTAATTTAAAAAAAATTTTTTCTTGAGAAAAATGGTGATGTGTAGGGATCTCCCACTATATACAACAAATGCTGCTCCAGGTAGTGTCCTAACTTGTAGAAAAGTTGGCATTTCGGATATAATTTTGGAACTTTGGGAATGTGAGTTTTAAAATTTAAATTTCAAAAAATTTTCTTGAAGTGATTACTGGTCAACTACTGATACGAACCATTTCAAACTCCGAGCAAAAAGCAGTTAATTTTACATTACCGTGTCATTGGAGCGAAGTGGTTTGCTTTTGACAATCCACAACTTATTAAAATTCACTTTTTATTTGATATAAAAATTCGAAAATAAGGGGTGATGTTTTTTATTACTGAAATAAATCCTGTTGAATCGCTAGCACTCCTAGTTGGAGTCATCAAGGGGCACTGTGTGATCGGAAATATTTCGGAACGTCTAGGCTTTCCCTATGATCTCCTTTGACGAAGAATAAAGGAGGAACTCAAATTTAATTCCATGTTCTTAGGGTTCCGTACACCGACAGTTAAAAATTAAAGAGTGTTCTAAATTGAGCATCGAAACATGTTGAAATACTAATGTAATATATGCCAGTTTTACACTCTCACAAGCCGTTCGACTTCTGTAGAAAATGCAACCCTGATCTAATGAGTTTATGGGAAGTTTTAAAAAAACAATAACAACACATTATATCAGGGTAGCATTTTGTGCAGAAGTCGAATAGCTTGTATAATAGTCTAAAAACAGCTATACAAACACTTATACATAGACACTTTAAATTTTCAAAGTTAGTGTTAATTGGTGTTGTCTGTATAATTGACTACACCAATTAAGACTGATATTTAAAACAATAAAAACTAAAGGGTCTTCTATCAGTTAATGTAATTTTGACTATGTAACTTATACAATTTGCTTGCAAACCATAAGAGCCAAACTCTTAAAATTTAAAAAAATATTAAAACTAAATATTTCAAATTTAAAAAAAAATTCAAAACAAAAAATATAAAATGAAAAAAGCACCAAAATTAAAAAATCGCTAAAATGCAAAAAAATCACCAAAACTAAAAAGATCGCAAAAAACCTAAAAAAACGCCAAAAACCGTAAAAAGTCGTGTAAACGAAAAAGGCACTAAAACCTAAAAAAAAATTGCTAAAACTAAAAATATCATAAAAACGAAAAATTCGCCAAAAATGGAAAAAAAATCCAAAACGCAAAAAGTTGCCAAAAACCGAAAAAATAGCCAAAACTTGACACTTTTTCGTTTTGGCTATTTTTTCGGTTTTTCGCGATTTTTTGCTAAAACTTAAAATCATCAAAAACCGAAACGAATCCTCAAACCGAAAAAAGCGCCGAAACAGAAAAAATCCAAAACTAAATAACTCGCTAAAACTAAAAATATCACCAAAAAGCGGAAAAAACGTTAAAACAAAAACCGCCAAAACCAAAAAATCGCAAAAAACAGCAAAAAACAAAATAGAATCCAAAAAACGAAAAATCGCAAGAAAAAAAACCAAAAAAATCACAAAAATGAAAAAAACGTCAAAAGCAATAAAATAAAATAAAAAATAAATAAAATTAAACGAAAAAATTTGGCAAAAACGAAAAGAGATATATGCGTATTCGTACGGAACCCTTCGTGTGCGAGCCAAAGTCGAACTTTACTGAATTTATTTAAATCTTATTAATATCAATTTTAATATTAATAATCTCTTACTCTACTTGAGTTTTTCTTTTTGAGTATCGTCGCTGTGACTGCCCATCCCTGCAGGACCTTTACTGTCTTAGGGACGCACCACTGGTTGTACTCTTGAGTTTTGTGAGAAATTTTGGGTGGTTCTTAGCAACTGGAATGGCAGTACATCGTAGGAACGTGTAGGGTGTAGTCCTCTGGGTATCACAATGGGCCTTATGGCTTCCGAGTGTTCCCGCTAGTTTGCTGGCAGCCATTTTAACTTAACCTAATCTAGCAACATTATCATAGAGGCCATTAGGAAGTCGCTAGAGGTACACAGTGTACGAAATTTTTTAGTGGAGTGGATAGTTCTTATGCTAAGCAGTATACTTATCAACTGGAGTCTGGGATGCGAAAGCCTGAGGAAAATAGTGACCAGAGATATGCCACAGGTGGAAGTGATATCCCCTTTACTGTGGCTGCTGGCGATGTGCGTAATTCTTAGGCGTTTTGGCAGGAGCGGGAGGAAGATAGTCGTTTATGAGGATGACGTGGTGATACTGGCAGTGGGAGTGTTTCTTGCCATTACCAGTGTAGTCATGCAACCGGCGTTTACCGAACTGTTCTCCTGGACTGGCAGCAAGGGGCTTTGTGTCAACCCAGAGAAAGCGGAGCTAATGGGTGTTTTTTATTGTGGTATAGAACTTTAAGTTGGCATCACTTTTTTAACTGGCGGCCATTTTGTCAGCTGTCAAGTGATTAATATTTAGTTCGGTTTGCCATTTCATCATGAACAGGTTGACAAAAGAACAACGCTTGCAAATCGTGCAAATTTATTTCGAAAATAAGGGTTCAGTTCGCGAAGTTTACCGCAAGCTCCGTCCATTTTATGGTCGACATAATCGTCCATCAGAGCACTTAATTCGGTTAACCATGGATCGTTTTCGCACTACGTTTACTCTATGTGATAATACGCATCCGCAGAGACGTCGAACAGTGCGCACCGAAGAAACAATTGCCGCTGTAGAGCAAAGTGTTGAAGAGGACCCGAATGAATCGATTCGCCACCGTGCACAGCAATAGATCCATGATAACCGACTATTTTGTTCCCGAATTGGATGGCATGAATGTGGATGAGTTGTGGTTCCAACAAGACGGCGCTACAAACCACACAGCGCACGTCACAATCGATTTATTGAAGGAAACATTCGATGAGCGCATAATTTCGCGGAATGGACCTGTCAATTGGCCACCAAGATCGTGTGATTTGACACCATTGGATTATTTTCTTTGGGGATATGTGAAGTCGCTCGTCTACGCCAACAAACCAGAAACGTTAGGGGACTTAGAAGCCAACATTCGTGGCGTTATTGCCAACATACGGCCCCATATGCTCGAAAAAGTGGTTGAAAATTGGACCTGTAGAATTGGCTTTATTCGAGCCAGCCGCGGCGGCCACATGCCCGAAATCATATTTAAACATTAATGGCATAAAATTATCCTTCCAATAAAGCCAAATTGATGGACATTAAAACGATTTTCTTGTGTTTTATTTCAATTCGAAGTTCTATACCTCTAAAAAAAACACCCGTTAGTTCTCTTTATCACGAAATACAAAGCAGATAGCATTGAGCTACATAGAATTGAATGGGTAGATTTGAGGCTAGCAAAGGAGGCTAAATATGTGAGTGCTTTCATGGAAAAGGAACACGCTGGAAAGGCTTAAGAAAGGGCTCAACACCTACTTCGCGTGCAGGAACTCTATAGGAAGAGACTAGGGCCTGCAACCGCAGATAGTTTTACCGTTTTTTTTCATTTTTTTTACTTTTTTCCGATTTGGCGAATTTTTTCGATTTGTGTCCTTTTTTTGTGTTCTGATGACTTTTTTGTTTCTGCGACTTTTACCCGTTTTAGCCATATTTGTTCACTTTTGTCGATTTTTTTCGATTATGTGTTATTTTTCTTGTTTTGGGTATTTTTTATATACTGAAGGTGTTTTTTTTTTTGCGGTTTTATTTCCTGTTTTGGCGATTTTTTTTATATATTCATGATTTTTCGTTTCATAGTTTTGTTTAGAGCACTTTACGCTATTTCCGGGAAACTCCGGAAAATTTTGAATTTCAAATTTATTAATGTAGGATTTCCCTGAAATTTTTGTGCCTTAAAATGTGTAAACTCCCAGAGTTAGAGAATAGATTGTACTGATATCGCACTGGCTCAAATTCAGACACTCAAATGAGTCCTTATGAAAAATGAAAAAGCAATGATTCTACAAAATAAAATGTCTCAACTGAAATACGAACCAATGTTCTTTGTACTTAAGATAGGCTCTCAACAACAAAGTAATTTTCTACTTATTATTTTAAGGGCTATTATTATAACTCGGCAGTAAAGTAGAAGATAGTTACAGGTATTTAAAAAATTTTCATTATTACAACTTGTCTGCAAAATAAAAATAATCTTTTTCTGCCTGAAAATAGTCAAACTTCAACCTTTAAATAACTTTTGAACGGTGAGGTTTACAAACAATTGTAAGACACCTTTTTTATAGAGAACTCAATTTCCTACAAATATATGAGTCGAGATATTTTTTCCAAATAGTAAATACCGACATATGAATTTTTCTTTCTAATAATAACGAAAAAATAAAAACCTAAGAGGCGGAGGACCTTCCTATTAAAATTAAGAGCTCATACTTGGAGAGAATTTTTTTGAGTATAAAGTGAAAAAAAGAAATAGAAATTTTTTGGCCTACCCTAATCCATACTGGGGTGTTTATAGACAAATAAATAATTCACAATTTTGTGGTGGCGGTCATCTGTGATTTACAATAATACCGAATACACAATCATAACGT
This sequence comes from Panzeria rudis, assembly GCA_956483635.1. Lineage (NCBI taxonomy): Eukaryota > Metazoa > Arthropoda > Insecta > Diptera > Tachinidae > Panzeria > Panzeria rudis. The sequence continues at coordinate 7,553,829 of OY101448.1, read as the reverse complement.
CATGAGATCAAACGGTCATGAAAATGAAATGTGTTCACCAAATTTCAGATCAATCGATCAATCGGAAGGGTGTAAAACTAAATATTAATTTTTATGGGCGTGGCACCTCCCATTTTTTTAACACTAAATTGTATTGCCATGAAAGGTAAAGTTATTTACCAAATTACTGGTCAAGAGCAAGAGGGTAAAAGTCAATATTACTTTTTATGGGCGTGGCGAAGCCCACTTTTCTAATTCCAAAATTGTGTAAGCGGTAACTCTACTGCCGTAGAGTCTGGTAACATCATTCATAAAATGACAGCTACGAATGCATGCCTGTTTTGAGGATTGCAGTATAACTAAAAGCGTAGACAGCAACGGTCGAACGATCCTGACAGCGTGTGAATTAAAATACATTTTCTAAAGGAACGTCTACACTTGGCAAATGTTTGCCAAAAAAAAAACGTAACCACTACTTTGGCTAAGGATTAGTGTGATTTAAATTGGTTTTTATATCACAAAATAAAGTTAATTATGCTGCAAAAATCTATTTTTATATTATTTGTAATAAATGCGAACCCATATTTAAAAAAAAAATATTGGAATTAAAGGAATTACACTTTTATTTTGTCTGTTGGTTATGTTTTTTTTTCGGCAAATATTTGCCAAGTGTGACCGTACCTTCTTAATACATTGGGTACATTATATTCTGTAAAATATATAGATTATATTAAAAATACCCTCATAATTATTTATGAGATAAAACACAAAGTAGAGTGTTTTCAATAGTATAGTAATCAAAAGTAAAGGCGTGTATCAAATTTTGGATCAATCGGTTAACAAGAAGGTATTAAAACTAATGGGTCGATTATGGTTGGCAACCGAACTTCAGTTGTGTTACCAGTTACTAAAAACCATATTACGGATGGTAACTAGCAACTGAGAGCTGTAAATTTTAGTTGTTTTTTTTAGTGCTTTTCTGAAAAAAAATTCAGTTGTTGGCTGGCAACGGAACTGAAGTTCGGTTACCATCCATAATCGACCCATAAGTTTTACTTTTTGTAGGCGTGGCACGACCCACTTTTATAATTACAGAATTGTATAGTCATCGCAAGTAAAGGTGTCCACCAAATTTCAGATCAATTGATTAACAGGAAGGGGCTGAAACTAAATATTACTTTTTATGGGCGTGGCACAGCTCACTTTTCTAATCACAATATTAAATTGTCACCAAAACTAAAGGCGCTTACAAAAGTTCAGATCAATCGGTCAACAGGAAGGGGGGAAATGTTCAATTATTAGATTTGAACCAAACTCCACATACGCACAAACACAGTAAGCTAAATAAAACCATTTAAAAAAGCACTAAAAACTAATTACGACTTGCGAAAAATAAGAAATGGAAAAAATTCGTTGACCAAACAATTGTATGAACATTAGTTTTCGTTTCAGTTGACGGAAAAAAGTCTCCACTTATATTAATTTTAATTTCTAACGTGCTTTTTCCCAAATTAATTTTTTACTTTTTAAGTAAAATATTAAATTTTTATTAAAAATACATTGAAATTGATTATGGAGGGCTAATGCAAATCGTCAGGGAACCTTTACTCAAAAATCTCATAGAAAAACTAAAGATATTATATTAAACTCCTAATCGTAAGAATATAAGAAGTTTATAATATCAAAGTTGAAACATGAGCTCCATAATCAATCATGTTTTTTTATTTTCTTTACTTGCGTACTACAACAGGTTGGTTTTTTCCAACTCTAAATTGTAGTTGTAAAGGCAGTTGAAAATAAATAAAAGCACTTATAGTTGTAACAACCCTGTAATAGACAATAAATGCCAAAAATCCCGTGTACTTTTCTTTTGGAACTCCGTACTGGAATTTACCAACCTGAGTTTCCGTAAGTTTGTTTTTATACACAGTTATGGGTTCGTTAATTTCCGTAAGAACTCTGTACCAGCTTTAATCGATTAAACGGTTGGCATTAACAATTATTTATTATTGTAAAATAACTTCTTTTTCAATAAGAATTTTATGATAGTTGGTGCAACTGCCAAAATTCGATTGGCAAAAATTCGGTTGTCTCAACGAATCAGTTTTCTCTGTGTACAATTTATGTTTTTGCCCTTACAATAATTTTCCGTCTAGGGAACGATATTATTGACGAACTGTAACTCAAAGTGTATTAAAAATTAATGTTAAAATTAAACTTCGGTTTAAAATTAAAATAAATCGCCTTTAATTGAATTTTTCAAAGTGTTATGGAACGTTTAATTTAAAAATTTTATTAGCCCAGAATATCATCCTTAACAAAATCAACCACCACTAACACACTCACCAAAACGACAATTCAACAGAACACAATTTGTCGTCAGATCAAATATGTCATCATTTAAGGAAAAATTCAAACTGTGGCGTGGGGTAAAGTCTAACAATAATATAATTAAAAATATCTTAAAAAGAAAAACAATCATCGTTATTTATTATTTAATAATTTTGCTATCATTTTTATTTATTATAAATATGTACACTTAGGCCTCGTTTTATGTGACAGAGTCAAATTCTTTTAAAACATGAATAACTACTGACTTATTCTAGTTATAGTGTAAAAAAATTAAATACATTAAAAGTTACTGCACATTTTTTCACATATCGAAAATAATTAATTTTTCATCACTGTTCCAAGCTTATGCATGTGCGAATTATGTAAGTATTCATCTATTAGTAGAAATTTTAAACACTTTTAACTTTCAAAATACTGAATATACCAATAAATACTTTAGAATCGTAAATCTTTTAGCAAAATCAGCTCCAAAAAGGGGCAATAATTGTTTCTGAGTTTACGAACAACGAACAATGACCAAGATCTTTGGCGGGAATCAAACCCACGACGTCTGGACTATTACGAAAGAGATAAAGAAAGCAATGGCGCTTTTCGGGGACATTTTGGTGACTTTTCATAACTTTTTTTTTTTAATTTTCAGAGTTGCACGCTTGATTTTGTACAAGGTATTTTTCAATTTCGCAAGTCTTATTTACAAAAATCTAGAAAAATAAAAAAAACACATAAAAATGATGGAGTTATGGGGAATTCAAACCCTTTCGTTTCTTTTACGTCACTCTGTATATACAAGTACCTCTTTCGCTGTAATGCCAAGGGGGAGCTTATTGAATGCTATTCGAATTCGGATACAAATAATTGTCTGCTGCGACTTTTTCAGGTTTATGGAACATAGACATTGTAGGAAATAGCTGCAAGCTTTCCATAGCTACGTCGTAGCAGATCCCTCTTTTAGGTGTTCGTTTAATCCTTCGTTTCCCTTCTTTATTGCGTTTTAGTGAACCATCTGTGAAAGTTGTCTACCAGACTGCATAGAATTTGAACGAGTGCTCTCACCCTTTAACATCTCAACTTAATCCACGCTGCTGCCCTTAAATCTAACGATCACATCTGAGTCGTCGTCTCAGTATCCTCCCATTCCTGACTGAAGTTAACTTAGAGACTATTATTTTTATTATTATGTATAGGCCATAAGCACCGAGACGCAGAGGATCGTGTGCAGCCCATATGTTCACTAAAGCAGATCAAGGCTACGCAGAAATCCAATCCAATCCAGTTGTGTACTTCACCTGGAGTCATCAGGATTCCTTCAAGGAACTTCAGACTGCGAAATTACTGCCGTACAAAAACAGAAATTTTGTCTCGGCGTTTCTTGCAGAGTGTACACATTTTAGTCTAAATGCTACCAATGGTAAATTGGTGTCGTCTGAGGCCGCAGTGTTTCGGAAACCACCCTGTTTCTTGTCTTAGACCAATAGGGAGCAAACTCCAACTGAGCTCAGCAACTATTATTCTCTTCACAGATAAAATTAAACTTCATTATGATGAATAAGGTCCAATGAGAAAATTTACTAATTCTGACAAACATAAAAAATGAATGAAAAAAAAACCAATACCCTTACATTTTCTCCTCAAACATTCGCTCTATCACAAATGAGGATGGCGTAGTACAATGATTGTATATAGACACCAACTTCTTGATCCTATAGCAAGTTGCCGTTTCTTATATCTTCTTGTTCCCTCGAGTCAAATGCGATCCTTCGTGTCAGCTTATCACGTAACCGCGTGATCCGCATCGGCACCGAGTCATCCTCGTAGCACCCATTTTTTAGACCAGAATTAACTCAGAGATTAATGGATCGATTATTGATGGCAACCAAACTTCAGTTGCGTTGCCAGCCGGCAACTGAACATTTTGTGGTTGCCAGAAAAGCACTAAAAAGCAACTGAAATTGACAGCTCTCAGCTGCCAGTTCCCATCCGTAATATGATTTTTGGCAACGGTCAACCCAACTTCGGTTGCCATCCATAATGGACCCATAAAATCTACACCTCTTGCAAGAAGTTGCTGTTCATCCCATTCTGTTTTCTCCAATCATAGCGCATAAACTCAATATGATACTGCTGTTACTTGCTACCACGAGAAGTTACAAGCCAAACTTCTGATAGTATACCCAGTTACGGTACGTAACAATTAATGTATGAGCATGGAGACATCAATATAAAATATTCCTGAGTAAACCATTTTTGCAAAAGTATCCTATTTCGAATACTTTCATTTATCACTGAATGATGAAGTACCTGCTAGTGGCACGGCTCTCCATCTTGGTGACCAACCAAACCTTGGTGCTGTTCTTTCTGGGAAAATAGGTAACCAGTTTTTCCACACCTTGACATTTGGGCGATTATCCATAAAACTTGTGTGTTACTACCCAATCTCTGAAATAACAGAGCAATTGACGTGCACATAAGCATTCAAAGGAAGTAGGATAACCTATGCTTTTCTGGAAGAAGGCGAACAAGCACCTGAGGACCAAAGTTCATAGAAAGCTAAGCTCTAGAGACATTCCTTCGAGGCTTAGGTAATAACAATGGTTAAGGAGATCATGCTCGCCAAAAAAGCATAATCTGTTCCTATGGGAATGGAGACTTCATCTTAGATTATGCACGTATAAGGCATACTTTGTTCCTATGGGAAATTATGATTCTCCGTCCGGTTATTGAAGAGGTATTCTTCGAGAGTCCACGTGCTGGCTGTGGGTTGCTAGCAAATTCCAAAGGTGTTTGGTTTAATGACTGATGCTTAACTTCAAACAATCATATAATTCTCTTTGTGCCGTTGCTAAACCAAAAGAAGCTGCATCAAGTAGTGCTTTGTGGTCGGGTGCTGGGGAAGCCCAGTATAGCTGTCGTCTGTCTTTGTAGTATACTTCTAGTTTGTTTATTACGCTCTGGTTAAACTCGTTGGCACCGCGTAAGCTTCTGATTTAGTAAGGAACTAGATAGCTAAAATAATAATAATAAATAAATAATAATAATAATAATACAAGGTGCTTATACATGGTGGGTGATCCACAATGGCAGTGGTGAACGATTAATTCACACGGTGGTAAGAGCACCATCAGCTTAGGCCGAAAGGCAGCTACTGATGTCAAGCTTTCGCACAAACGAATTTCGTACAATAGAATTATTGATAACTTCATAATTGTTTTGAGGTCGGTTAATAAAAAAGAATTATCCAAAAAAAAAAATATTTTCTTTGTTTTCGTAAAGGCTTTTTGACTCGTAACTCCTGATCAAGGAGCACAAACACTGCTATACAACGAAAGAACGTAAATTTTCTAATGCATTTTTTAGTGATTAGGATGTGCTAAACACAAAGAAAAATTACATAAAAATTTTTATTTCGAAAATTGTCTAGATAACGATACATATGTGTTTTTCGATGTATAGTTCTCCTTAAAGCGCAATCGAGATTCAAAGTCTGGCTCGATAAATCTAATTACATCTTCCTTGAAATGCTACTAAATTACGCGTCGAATAGTACCTATTTGGCTGTGATCCGATTAAAAATTACTGAGTTATGGTGGATCAAAGTTAAAATTTTATAAAAATTTTAAAGTTTTTCACTAAATATAGTCATTTTGGAAGCTGTTTTGTACCACAAATAATAACAAAATCCCTAGTTTTATAATTCTATTAATAGTCCACTCGTTTTCAAAAATTTTAAGGCATAATGAATCGAAATCGGATAATACCTAATAACGCTATTATGATAATACGAAAAATGGGTGTAGCGTTGAGCAAAATCGTTCCTTTTATGGAATCGTTCCTACCGATGCGAAAGCCTAAACGTACTAAGTCGTTCCTTTCGTTCATCGTTCCGGTTTTTTTACTTTGAACAGTAAATGAACGAGGAACGAGAGAACATCTCTGTCGCTCATAAAAACGTCAATAAACATTTTACATGGTTTATTTTCATTTTCTGACATACAGCCTGTTCATAGAATCCAATACAGATTGTTTTGTCATAATGTTCTCTACAAAATCAGTTGATTGCGTTCATGAAACCCTTTTAGGCTTGAATTTGGGAAATTTCCGTTCAGAAACGGAATTAATTGTCCATAAATTGGAGTTCATGAAACCATTTAATTTATGCGTTTAAGAGCTATAACATATTTTTTTCCATCTTCTAATCATTAAATATACAACATTGTAAACGATATTCTGAATTTGGAACGAAAATAATCACTTTTTGAATAAACCGAGACTCTACTAAGGAAAAAAGCGAAAAAAGCAGGAAAAAGCAGGCTTCCAAAGACTACGATGTCCTTGTTAAAAAAGTAAAAATTTGTTGTCGGAATGATAAGACCAATAGGTTGGACAAACTCGCGGAGAGGGCGGAAGCAGCAGCTGAAAATCGAGACATGAAACTCTTATACGATATAACCAAAGAAATATGCGGAAAAAAGTTACTGCAATCACGACCTATCCTTCAATCAAGAAATCTCTTAACATCGATTGAAGAACAAGTGCAGCGATTTAAGGAATACTTCTCTGAAGTTCTAAATAATCCGACCGTCTCACCGCCGATACCCACCTTGACTCTAGGAGATAACACGACCACACGAAACATGTCGCTTTTGTCACAATCACCGCAATATAACGAAATTATAAAAGCCATAGAATCAATAAAGCCCCAGGAGTTGATAACATTTCAGCTGAAATGATAAAAGCCTGCCCACCCCAACCACAGCGCGACTCCTGCGTCACCTCTTTATTATAATTTGGGAGACAGAAAAGCTTCCAGAAGAATGGTTGGAGGGGATATTGGTCACGATCCCAAAAAAATGTGATCTCAGTTAATGCCGTAACTACAGAGGTATTATATTGCTGCCAATTCCGTCGAAAGTATTAACCAAAATTCTAATAAATCGTGTAAATGAAAAGCTAGACTCAACCATTTGCAGACAACAGGATGAATTCCGATCAAATCGCTCGTGTGTTGACCACATAAATCCATTAAGGATAATAATAGAACAATCCGTGGAGCTCAGAACCGCTCTCCAACTTTTATTCGTTGATTATAGCACAGTATTCGACAGCATAAACAGAGACTGTTTATGGAATGCTTTAATACTGAGGGGCTTTTCTCCAATGCTAATAAAACTGATTAAGGCACAATACGATGACTTTAAGTGCAGAGTTCTGTACAATGGCCGTTTATTAGCAAATTTCCGGCGTTAGACAGGGCTGTCTTATGTATCCTATATTATTCCTAATAGTACTAGACGATGTTTTAACTCGGGATATAAATGGAAAAAAACCGTGGCATCAACTGGAACCTCCACAGCCAATTGGAAGATTTGGCATATTCAAAGCATGTCGATATGCAAGATAAAATCGACGACCTTATCACCGAATCTAACAGTGTTGGCTTAAAGATTAACTCCGCAAAGACCAAAGCGTTAAAAATAAATGCGACCAGCCCTGACGCAAACTTTAAGGCTGGTGAAGGTACCATTGAAAACGTCAACTCATTCACCTACCTCGGGAGTATTATTTCACCAGATGGCAGAGCTGTAAGCTTTGGAAAATCTGGAGGTCATCATCAATCTACACCCACACCAAACTACGAATCTTGAATTCAAATATAAAATCGGTTCTCTTATACGGATGTGGGACGTAGTTAATGACGAAAGCACTTGAAAAGAAGCTTGAAATTTTCGTTAACAACAAGTGCCTAAGAAAGATTTTGAAGATCTGGTGGCCAAATACCATATCCAAAAAGTTGTTGCTAAAGAGATGCAAGCTGGTCGCAATAGAAGCTGAAATCAAAAAAGAGACAGTGGAATTGGAAACCATCAACAGAAACATGAACACAAGCTCTAGAATGGAACTCGCAGGGTAGCCGAAAACGAGGAAAGCCAAAGCATACATCGACACGATCTATCGAAAGTGATATGAAACAAATGGGTTACAATTTCAACCGGGCAAAAATCACCGCTCGAGAGAGAGGAAAATGGCGAAGTTCCGTTGAGGCCCTATGCTTCACAGGGAGCTAAAGGAACAAAGAAGAAGAGAAGATTCACAACTGGAATTGGATTGGAATTCCGTTGCCAATCCAATTCCATATCGGATTCTATGAACAGGCTGATAATAACAATAAAATAATTCTTTGTTTTCGTAAAATATTTGTAAAAAAAAAAATAATAGCAATAAATTTTTGAAAATAATAAAATCGATCATAAACATAAATAAATAAATCATTATCTATACAAAAAAGGTGTTCAGAAATAAGTGAACGAAACAAATGTAACGCACGGTCTTGAACGTTTGTCTTTGAGGTTTGTCAAAACAAATTAATTACTCAACAACAAGACGGTTTGCAGTTACGGAACGAGGAACGAGGAACGATAAAGAAATGAACCTTCAAAAAGTCCGCACCGTTCCGAACTAGGTCGTTCTGAAACGACAACTCTAAATGAGTGTACCTGTTAGATGTGCCATGCTACATCAAAAAAGTGATGTTAGTCCACTGTTGATCCTTATTGTGCTGTCTGCAACAAAGTGTTAACGGTTTTAAGAACATAACAATTTGAATTCATATAAAATGAGGCCTAAGTGTAATATTAATACGACTGTAGACAAAGAGAAGAGAGTAATGTATATTAGTTATGTATTTGTTTTTTTATTATTATTATTATTTATTTCCATTTCATTCATTTCGTAAGAAAAACAAATGTTTAGTTGAATGTACGTACATATGTATGAGTCATAGCAAAAAAAAATAAAAAAAATAATGTTAAAATGTTTGCCAGACAATTGCAATTTCTTTAAACCTCCTTCTTTTATTAGTTTGCTTAATAAAAAAAATAATAATTCATTGACAACTTAGGCTTGGGTTTCAATCATGATTATATTCGATGCTGCCCTGCAGTAGATGCTAATTATCTTTATTGTTTTTTTCTTTTCAATTAAGTTAAAGCAAAGGGAAAAACAATTGACTTGATTCGTTTTTAAATATTGTGTTCGTATTACATATGTACATTAGGGATATAACCAAATTTTTGGCATAGTACCACGGAGTGGCCAAGAATGTTTTTGTAATGAAAACACCTGTCTCCCGTCGTTTTGCTAAAATAAAAAAAAACCTCACGCAGGGAAGCAAATTTCTAAAACCTTCCAACGAATTTTGAACCGCGATGAATTGTCAAGCGTAGGAAAATTTTTAAACCTAAAGCAGTGGATAAATTCCAAAATAGCATTTAAGTGATACGTATAGGAATACAAATATCAGGTGTATATTTTTTTAAAATTTCCGTGAGATAAAAATGGTTGTTTTCAAACTTCAACCCGATCCCTGCGTGAACTTTTTTAACGATCCGAAAGAATTATCATATTTTTTTAATAACTTTCAATGTTCTACACGACTATACTAATGCCGTTTTTGATACTCGCAAAAAGTGTGAAAAAGTTATAGCCCTAATGTACATATGAATGTGTTTACATACATATCGCTCATTTACTTCAATAGTGCCATAACTCAAAAAACTAGTTTTGTAGAAAACTATTTTTTTTAAGTTTTCATTTTACATACAACTTAATGGTAAAATCAAAGTACATTTTTCTCTCAAGAGGTGAGTATACAAGATATTTTTACGAAATTTTTACACAATATAAATAACAATATCATTATTAATTCTGTATTATTAACTCAAAAATTAAGTTTTTTGAATTATAACAGTATTGAATTGAGTGAGCGATATATATTTACATATCGTCACCTCATTATTGGTTTAGCTCATGTGCCACTTTTTTATCTTACTTTTAAAAAGTACCTTTTTGTGCTGCATGTGTATACTAAGCGCTTTATACATATTGAGTAACTTGTTATTGAGATGAAATTTCTTACTGTTTATTGAAAATAAGCGTATAAATGTTATTATAAAAGATACTTACATGGAATAAAAAGTAAATATTGATAAAACTTGGTATTTTACTTGATTTCTGTTATATATATTTTTTTTATTTAAAAAATTTGTTTTACAAAAAATGTATCAAAATTGATGATATCTAGCTAGCACCGGAAACAATTTCGCGAAACAGATTTCGGATTCTGGAAGAGGGTATTCAAAATATATATATTTAGGGGTGAATTAAAGCGACTGAAGTCTTCATCGGCTTCATACATAAATAATTCATTTTAGACTTAACTTGAGAATCCAGAACGTCAACGTGGCAAACATACTCGTACTGTTAAAGCTGGTTTTAGACTATTATACAAGCTGTTCAACTTCTGCACAAAATGCAACCCTGATCAACGAATTGAATTTAATTCATGGTAAAGTTAACAAAAATAAATTATTTGTAAAAAAATAAACTCTGAAAAAAAAATGTAAAAAGTATCGTCGTATCGACAGTAAAATATCGCCCATACCGATGTATCGGAAAATCTAAAGTATCGCCGATATATCGGTATCGGTTACATTCCTAGTTTAAATATGATTGAAAATTGAAATTTTTTCAGTTTTCTTTCGAAAAACTTTTAAATAAATGTTTGTCAGTTTCCATGAAGAGTGTGAGGAGTAAAACTGACAAATACCAATGTTTGTCAGTTTTTATGTATGTCATTCATGTATGCGAGTTTATTTGGCTCTTTCCTTCAAAAATAGGTCGGTTATAGCATTTTTAGCTCATATATAAAAAAATTGCTTTTATATCTCAAATATTTTCCATTTTACAAAGTTTTTACCATCTCCTGTAAACTTATGAAAAGTGATGTTACGCTATTTTGCATTTTAGTTGACGATATATGATATTATTATAAGTAAAGAATTAAGAAGTTTCTATTGCATTTTATTTTTTAATTTAGTTTTAATAAAATTAATAATAGAAAATATTCTGTCAACACAAGCGTGCCAGAAAGACGATTTTATCAAGACTTTATCTAACTATGAAAATGGACTTGTGTCACACTATTGGGTTGTATCATTATAACGAGATACAGCATATATTTTCAAACGCTAAGGACCGGATGTAAAATAATGTCAATTTGGTACGTTTTATCATCTCGGAAGCCTCATCGGCAACAGTTAAGAAAATATCGCTCTCCAAATTTATAAATTTTTTAATTAATTGAAAAGGAAGTGTTTGACTGGCATTATGGGATATTTCGCAAAAATTACTAATATTACACAGGGAAATTTGTTTTTTTTTTCGACGTAAGGGGAGGGGGAGCAAAATTCAATAAATAAAGTACATAATAAAAATGTTTGCTTCTGTTGTTAAGAATTTGTTTTATTTGAAGTGAACAATCATTTATTTATTTAATACACTTTCGTAGCTAAAAGAAAGTGTTTTTTTCCGTGAATTACTAAAATTTCGCTGAGAGTTCTGAAAAAAAAATTGAATGGCTTCAAATTCTATGGGGTCTAGCCTTTAATTTGGTAAATATTTTGTCAAGTTTTATCTCATATTCATTCTATAAGAGATCGAATTCTTTCAATGAAGGAAGTGTGCAACTTGTTTTTTTTTTACTAAAGGTACGGCCACACTTGGGAAATATTTGCCGAAAAAAACGTGACCAACAGACAAACTAAAATTGTATTTCTTTTAATTCCAATATTTTTTTTTAATATGGATTCGCATTTATTAAAAATAATATAAAAATAGCTTTTTTAAATAGCATAATTAACTTTTTTTGTGATATAAAAACAAGTTAAATCACACTAACCCTGAGCAAAAGTAGTGGTTACGTTATTTTTTTTTTTTGCAAATATAGCTTCAGAAATTGGAATTAAAATAACAAAATTGTGATTTAAAAATTAAAATGAAAAAACTGCAAAATATGCACAATATACAGAAAAACTTATTTTTTAAGCAAAAAAAAAATTGCAAAATGCAGGGAAACTGCACATTTGGCAACGCTGAATGTCTATATGACATTTCGGCAGTTAAATCATAATTTTGAATTTGGAGTGTTGTCGCGGTATTGGATTGCTATGAACGCATAATAATGATGACACAAAATTTTTTAAAGAGTCGTAATTTTGTATTTACAATGTTGTGGTGGTACATATTTTTTGCGAAAAGTGCCAATTTCTGCTTGGGCGGTTACATTATTCTAAAAAAAAATATATATCACCCATATGTTTATAATGCCTATAAATAAAGCATATTTTTATTCTAAAAATATTCAAATATTCAAGAAACTTTTACCAAACCGCAGTTTGCGTTGCGTACTATATTAAATCTCTACAATTAAATTTTGTAAAAAATAATGATTTATTTTCAATATGATTCCTTGTGCGAAAGTTGTTATAACTACTATTAAACTCTTGCACAACTATCCAGTACATACATACATATTATGGGCCATATGCATAAAGAAAACTTGGCATGAAGATAACATAACCGATGAAATTGAACTGGCTCCTACCGATTTCTATTGGACTTTTTTACATTAAATATCAGTGTACAATATAGTGATGAGTCAGAACTTCAATTGTATGCGAAATCTTTTTTAACACCCAGTTCAATTTCGTCATTTATGGAAGGTTCTTGCCAAGTTTCGGTTATGCATACGGCCGTATATCTTTTATAATTTTACAAGTTATGAAAGAAAAAATTGATAAATATATTTTTATTTTTACAGAAATCAAGTTTGAATTTAAGAGAATCTAAAAATGGAAATAAAGAACAGCAGGCCAATAGATTGTCATTGAATACCGATAATAAATATGCGGCTGCCGTAGCAACACCAACAACAGCGAGCCCTCAATATGGCCATAATAATGGTAACAAAGCTATTGGAACGAAAAGCAATCTATCAACTACTACAACTTCCACTGAGGAGAGAAGCAGTGAAAAAGAAGACAAAGATGAGGGCACAGAAAAAGATAAACATAATAGTGATAAGAATGGCGCTTTACATCAATGTATAAGCGAATTGGCTGCTTCTATAGCTTCGAACGAAGATAATGCAGATAATGGTGCTATAAGAAAATCAGTACCCGAAAGGCCATCAAAATCAACATCACATTTCGTTACAGTCATAGAAGTTAAAGAGAGCAAAACAGATCATGGTAATAATTCGTCTGTTTCATTAGAACAAAATCAAGATAAAGCTGGAGGTGATAAAGCAAATATTATGACACCTTCCACATTTAGTAGTTTTGAAAGAAAACCATCAGCTCCACCATTGTCACCATCATTGGCATCACCTTCACTTAGTGCTTCTTCACATGCTTCATTAGATGCAAAGAAAAAAATGCCCCCAAGGCAAGTTTCTGTTATATAAAATTAATAAATTGCAAATAATTTATTTTTAACATTTCTTTTCACTACACAGACCTCCACCCAAAAATATACGGCGTGTTGAGCCACCCACCATACCAGGTTCCATGCTTTCATCATCGCCCAAACGTGATTCGCCATTTGCTGGTAGCACTATTCCTTTGCCATCTAGCTCTGGTAGCTTATCTTCATCGGAGAGTCCGGCAAATTCACTGGAACGAAATATCAAACCTTCAGATATATTGCGGCAAAAATCCTCGGAATCTTTAGAGGGAAAAACATTTACTCAAAATCGTAAAACAACACCAGAAATGAACAAATTTATGAACAATTCAGAATTTTTAGAAGAATTAGGTCATAAAATCAGTAAAACTGAGAGCATGGAGAAGGCAAAGCGACCTGACCTTAATTACTCACACAGTCCGACTGGTAGCTTGGGCCGAGCACAGCAAACACCGCCCAGTGGCATAACAACAGCAAGCGCAACAAATCGCTCGCAACACATTTCACAGCAAAGGCCGGTAGGTGTCAATCCAATGACTGGCTCCTCGCCAACCAGCAGTTTAAGTAAAAGTATTAAACTTACAGCTGCTGATAGTTCATCAACTGGTAGTTTGGATAAAAAATCAAGAACATCTTTACAGCCAGGTGATGCTGAACCACCGGCGCGTACAATTGGCTCTAAAGAGTCTTTATCTTCACAAGGCATATCCGAAATTGTAATTGTTTTTTTTCTTTTCTATACGCTTTGCCTTAAAAAATTATTTTTCACCTCAAAAAAAAAACATTTTAAATATTACAGATCAAAAGCTATGAATCAGTTTCTTCTCTTAGTTCAGATAGTGCTAGAGCCAATCAAATGGCTGATAACGAACAAGAACATCTATACGATACTGTGCCTCTAGACAATGGTGATGATGAATATGTCTATATCAAACCTGGCCGCACTGGCTCCTCTTCTAGTCGTGACGATTTATCAACACCAGGCAGTATCATACCAATGAGTTCTCATGGCCATTTAACCAGCCAAACAAGCGTTACAGATCCTGAATCTCCAGGACGGTCTTCTAATTATGCCAACATTAATTATTTTATACAGTAAGTCAACGATTTTATTATAACTTAAGATTTGATTGGAATTTTTTTTATACTTTTTCTTTTTGTTGCAATGAAATAGGAAAAATAATGAAACACGTTCGAGTTCTGTGGATAGTGATGGAGAATATGAGAGCGGTATGCCTTTAATGCGTACTATATCACATGATGATCATAATATACCAACACCTGGAGCATTAAGAAAGGTATTATTATTATTATTATTATTATTATTATTATTATTATTATTATTATTATTATTATTAAATTTTATAACAAATGCATACATACATACGTACATATGTAATTCTTAATACATATGTAACAAAAATTATAAGAAAAAATTTATTATTATATTTTATTCTAACAATAATACTAAATAAATAACAAAAGAAAAGTTTGCAAGTACATAGACTATAAATAGAATTCTAGAATGGAAGATGATTTTTTGCTCATACGGGTATCATCATCAGAATAGCTTCTTCCTAGGACTTCAAAACGTCGATCGATATCTGTTTAAAACTCAAATTTCGAAAATAGGGATGAAATCAGTAAATTCCGGTTTTTATTTTATTTCGGTTCGAAATATATTTTAAAACAAAATTTTCATTAATAATATTATTCTGAAAATAAATTTTAAATCCAAATTAATGTACATTAGGGTTACTTTTTCATTTTTTTTTATAAATATGCAAGCTTTAGTTCTAAAATCGTAAAGAGCATGGACATCGATTCACTTTTTCACGATGGTGCAAACAAGTTCACGCAATAAATGCATTGAAATTTTGTATAAACAGGTTTTTTTTTTAATTAAAAAATTACATATTTTACTCCAAATCTGCTATTTTTTAATCAAAATGGTGGGTAACGTTTTTGTAAGTACGATTAGTTAAGCCGGTTGTTAATAATTTCTTTTTACAAAAGTAAGAACAGTAAACAGAAGCAAGTTCTTTGCTCATGAGCATTCATAATAGTTAGAAAAGCTAATCAGGATCTCATGCAGATCTGGTTTTCTTGCAAACTTTTCTTGTTTTTAACAAATAATCAAACTAATAATAATGATCTAATTTTTATTTAGAAATTATTTACTCAATTTTTAACCACAACTAACGTTAATAATTTCTTTTTTTAATTTTTTTTATTTTGTTTTCCTATTACTTTGAAAATCATACATACATGAATCAAAACAGAATCTAGTTTCAGCAATACTTGTGAGTACCAACTTGTCATCAAACAATTTAGTAATAAAACAAAACAATACAAAAAATATTCAACAAAAAAATCACTTAACAACTTCTTTTGCTTAGTTAGTTCTTTTTTAATATTTTGGCTTTTTTTCTGTAACTGGTGCTGGAGCTTTGTGTTTAAAAGAAAGTTTTCTTAAATTTATCTTCCATACTGAAAACTATGTGTTTGTGTTTGTCATAACTCATAAAGCTTATTCTATATAGTATTGGAAACGAGAAATAACATTTGGGCATTTCCACAGGAAAGTTATTTTTTTTTGGTCACGTGCGACAGCAAGCAATTAAGCTTGTATTTGAGAACCATGTAGTTCGATTTTTCTGAAACTTTTACTTAATATAAAGATACTTACGGCCTATACAAATAATATAAAGAAGTAGCATAAAACTTTCGTTTTGTTTGAAAAAAAATAAACAATTGCTTGGTGTCGCACATGACAAAAAGTAACTTTCCTGTGGAAATGCACTTTCCTGACATATCATTGTTTACTTTTAATACGTAGTATATTGATTTCTTAGAAGAATGTCCTAACAAACAAAAAAAACGAATTTTTGCGGTAATAATGCACAATTATTTGTTATCTTGCATACTTCCTATTATGTAAAGAATCGTAAAACTTCTATTAAATAGATAAATATGTACATTAGGGTGGCTCTCTAAAAAGTCTTCAAATTCTCGTCCTCATCACCAGAAATATTACCATATACTAAAACATTATAGCCCAGGTTCTACAGTCGTAAAATGAAATGAAAGTGAAATTTTCACTAAGTTTGTGTTCTCAATTTCGTCAAATGAGGTTTGAAAAGTAAAATTTCATTTTCAGTTTGTTTCAAACGAAATTGAAATGTTTTGAAAATCACTTTTACCACAACAAAAGTAATTTTAAATCGACAACAAATAACTACGTGAAAGACAAAACGTTTTAATAAGAAGGGAATTCCTGTGGCTTTAAAGTATTTAAATAAATAGGGTTTTGCATACATTTAAGATTATTAACAAGTTAGAAACTTCCAGCCATCAGCTTTATTGCGAAAATTATGAATATTCGCAAAACAATAGAATACCGGAAACAGCTTCATGATTTCGAACTTATCGTATAAACTGTTAAAGCAGCAAGAATTTTGGAAAGAGAGCTTCATTGCAAAAACTGTAAATATTTGTAAAAACTTAAAAAAATAATATTGGCTATAAATCGATAAAACTAAAAAATCCTAGAATTTCGACAAAAGCAAATTTCTTGCGAAAATACAGATTTTCCAAAATTAAATTAGTAATAACTTCATAATAACTAAATCTGTAAAAAAAAGAGACAAAGCTTGCGTTTATCGCGGATAAAACGAATATAAGAAGCGAAAACTGTTGAGAAACTTGGAAAAATTAATTTTACCGCGAAAATTTAAAAAAAATTTTTAATTGGTTCAAAATCACTAAAAAGGTAAAATTGGTTGGTTGGCAAGAAACGAGTTACTTTTACTTATCCAAACAAAATAACGCGAGTTTGCAATTTTCATTAATATTTGTGTTAAAATTGATTTAAGTTTTATGGATTCATAACCAGTTTTGTTTCTGATGTTACCAAGTTTTTGCGAATTTTTCCAGTATTTTGTTTTTTTACAACTTGAGTAATTTTGAAGTTTTTTTCAATTTTACGAATTTTTTGCTAAAGCTCGTCATTTTCGCGATAAAATTGATTTTGCAAAGTTTAAATTTTTTTTTTTACAGTGTACATGTTTTTAACAAATTTTAGTGTTTGTTTTCGATTTTTAACTATTTTTGCTAATTTCCACCAAACCATGAAAAACGCGACTTTTTTCAATGTTCTCGCTCCTTTTATATATTCGGTGGTTTAAAATAAATGTTTTTCAAAGTTTTGTCATATCTTCAATGATAGATAGCTATCTTCCCCCAAAAAGATTCATGAAATTTGTTGAAATTTTTTTTTCATTTTCGACATAATTTAGTTCTATTTTGAAACTAAAATTAATTTTATTTCTTCCATGGAAGAAAATTTTCTTAAAATTTCCAAATTAAAGCAAGAAAAAGATTAATTTTAATTTGTATGTACGTGAAATTTATTTATTTTTTTTTTTCAATTATTTTTCTTTGAAACAAATTGAGAACGAAATCGTCATGAAAACAATTTCACTACTTTTTCAGAACACTATGAAATTGTAAATGCGGAATTGAACTCGTTTTCACTTTCATTTTACTGTGGAATGTAGAACCTAGCCGTATATGTACATAAAAATGCTTAAACCTAAATTGGTCGAATTTTACAGCTTAATAGTTTTCTAAAACCTCAAACCGTCTAAAATAAAATATCGGGCAAAACGGTTTTGTGTGCGTTTTTTCAGACGATAACATTTTGATTAAATTAAACATTTAAAAAACCCCCAAAGAAAATGGATCATAACTTCAAAATGGCTAGACCGATTTTCTTCAAACATAAGCTAGAAGATTTTAGATAAAATCACATTTCAAAAAATTAAAATCGATCCAGTCGTTCAACTATGTGTCCAAATGCCGAAATTGCGGCAAAATTTATTTCCAAGTGTGGTTGCCAGCCTCATAAAACTTGGTGTAGAAACAAACGCCTGTAGCTAAAATAAACATTATAAAAAAGTTGACAATAATTGGTTGCTATAAAATGTTACGATGTCTGTTTTGGTGCACTATAATTAAAACTCTGAGATTTTATTTCAATTTAAATTGTAAGTTTAACATTTCTTTCTTATAAGTTGTCTTTTGCTTTTGTATTTCTTCTATGTAAATACATCGTAATTACATAGAAGCAAGGTTAGGTTAGGTTGCGGGGGCACTCACAACTCAAGAAGTGATGCAACTTAATTCTGTTAATTCTGTCCCTTTGTAATACCCTAGAACAGACAATGCGTAACTAATCGCTTTATTAAGCAATTATTTATGATTACCCTTTCGCCGTGTCAAACCATCCCGATGGAGCTAAGTATGAGGATAGCTGGAATACCCTACTGTCTAAGTCTGGTAGTATATTAGAGCCTAGAATTCTTGTCCTTACGCTGGCTGGAGACGGACATTGGCATAGAAGATGTAGAACCGTTTCCTCCTCTTCATCATCATTATAACTTCTGCAATAGTCGTTGTAATTTAGACCTATCTTTCTGGCATGTTAGCAAAATCGTCGGCGAAGTAAACAATTAATAAAATGGCTACAAATAAAGCTTAAGAAAGTAAATGCGTCTACTTAAAACCAGCGACTATAATACCCAGCTGTTCTCTCTAATCTATCCCTTTCCCAAAGAAGGTAACACATTAATTAATTGACTGGTAGGCATTAAGTGTCTGGCACTTAATCCCTACCGCTATCGCATTTAGAGATACCCGTCGTTCGACAACCGCCAAGGATCTATATAGTGTACGATTATATATATTTTTTATTTTTTTTGTGGAAATATTCAAGTCTCACCTCCCCAAAAAGTTTAGGCGTGATGCAAAAATAACTCCAAAAATGTCACACCCTGGGACCACGCCTTCCCGTGCAACTATACTTACACTTATACTGCATGATGGCAAGTCGAAAAATATGACATCATGAAAAATTTTCTTCTAAAAAGTTGTATTCTGTGAAGTTTTCAACAGATTTTCCCTTACCGAATTTTATCGAAATCGTAAATCTAATTAGATTTTTAAATCTATTCCCAAAGGTCTTATAGCGCGACCAGTGGCCTTGTTGAGTAGTCTACGACATTCGCCACAGGCAGCCCTGCTAGGTTTGGCAGGGCTGGCAAGGTACTGATGCGGGAGGAAGGGTCCTTCGCAATTGGTACATGGGAAACGGTGGTTTTGGCCGACGTAACGGTTTGCCTGCAAGGGCTTGAGCAGTTTTGGAGGTACTAGGCCCGAAGGTCAGAGGTACTTCGCCGCTGGGTTTAAGGCAACCACCTTTCGGCTGTGTTGCGTTTTGGCGGTTCTCAGCTTGGATGTGCCACGCTGAACTCCCGCTCCATATCCAGCAAGCAAAGGCGTATAACATTCGATCAAGCAATACAAACCTAATTGATATTTCTTATCAATCATGCTATAATTCTTTCTTATACTTTAAATTAAATCTAATACTTTTTTTCAATATCTACTTCTATTAAATCCTCCATATTTTTATTTTGGTTATAAAAATATTCTTGTAAAAATGTAATGCATGGATTTCATCTTAATAGAGTACTGCTCCTTCAGCTGTTAGTTTAAATGCTTTTTAAATGTATAAGTAAAGCAAATTATAGAACAATAATCGCATAATAAAATGGCATCATTGAGTTTGTGTCGGCATCGTAAAAAATACAGCTTTTCGGATTAGGGGAAATGTTAAGTCTATTTGAATAATTTCATTACTTGTTTTTCTTCATACAACATAGGGACGCCCTAATGTACATACTAACTTAATAGTTATATTCTTCGAGTATAACATAAAATTCTTTTTTTCGAGTATGATGTTCTTCTAGTTCATAAAATTTAATTAAATTCAAACACTTTTGTCCATGTCCGTTGTGTTGTTTAGATTTTTATAATAACTCTTCGATACTTACAGGTTTCGGGTAGTCAGCGTGGTAATAAAATACGTTCCATATTGAGTACAATCATACAAAGCGAAACAATTTATGTAGCTTGTTTAAATACCATGATTCAAGTAAGTATATTTTTAATATGCAAATAAAATTTTAAATATGTATATGCTCCCAACTATTCAACATTAATTGCGTTTCTAGTACAAAAAAGCCATACATGCTACTCTGGGTACATCACAACCAGTCATTAAAGAGGATGAGGAGAATACAATATTCTTTAAGATCGATGAGCTATACGATGCACACTCATTATTTCTGAGTGATTTAAAGTCTTTGGTAGCTCATGAGGGTGGCGATGTGCTTATCGGTGAAACATTTAAACGTCTGGCGGAAATGTTTGACCTGTACAGTGCATTTCTCCACAACTATAATCAGGCGATTGAAACGGTGAAGAAATGCAGTGCTAGTAATCCGCAGTTCAAAAAGATTGTATCCACAATTGTTTTGAACTTGCAGACTGAGCAATCGCTAACTCTCGAAGATCTACTGCACAAACCAGTGGCACGCGTACAAATCAATGCTCTGATCTTTACTGATCTTCTCAAATGTACGCCACAAAATCATCCGGATCATCATCCTCTAACACAGTCTCATGATACCATCCATAAATTTCTTAAACAATTCAATGTGGTCAACCAACAACTGCCCACAGAGTCTAACAAAAACTTACGTCGCATGGTAAAAAACTCATTTATAGTTGAGCTGGTGGACGGTCATCGTAAATTACGTCATCTGTTTTTGTTCAATGATGTCATTGCATGTGCCAAATACAAGGCTTCTGGCCGTGATCGTATAGATTATGAACTGAAATGGTTTATACCTTTGAAAGATG
Organism: Panzeria rudis; assembly: GCA_956483635.1. Lineage (NCBI taxonomy): Eukaryota > Metazoa > Arthropoda > Insecta > Diptera > Tachinidae > Panzeria > Panzeria rudis. Next base: position 7,532,433 of record OY101448.1, on the reverse strand, counting down.
TTGCTATTTTCGAAGAAACAGATTCTAGTGCAGAGCTTAAAGAGTCAAGTCCAGCCAATATTTTGCAGCTAAAGACGCAGGCATGCACGGTACGTGATCAACTACTAATGGAGGAGAAAGATGATAAAGTTCGTAAACCAAATGGCCTAAGGGGTGGTGAAAAATATCGTCGGAAACTGGCAGATCTGGAATCACAGTTAGTTTTGGCCTCTCCTAATTTAGTTTTTCGCATTGGCAACAAGGCTACCAATAAGACAGTTACCTTCTTTTTGAGTTCAGATTATGAACGAACACACTGGATAGACTCCATTTTAAGTTTGCAGGTACACATACATACATACATACATACATACATACATATATAAATAAGCATACTATTGTTGTTTTTATTAATTTTGAAATATAAATAATTTACTTTACATTTTTCCCATCCAGCAACAATGTAAAATACCGGGCACTAGTTCTTTAAATGCTCTTGAAATTCATGCCTTTATTGTAGCCATGCAAAAAAGCATGAAAACGGAAATGGGTTCATATCTTATGCGAAATACAAATGATGAAAGTCTCTTAGTGGGGGATCTACACATGACAGTCAATAATCTTAGTGGACTAGATCAACCAGCAGATTTATATATTTCAATAGAAGTTGATTCGTATGGACATTATTTCCGTAAAGCTGCCACCAAAATGATATGCCGCTCCATGAATCCCATGTGGAATGAAAGTTTTGTAGTGGAACTGGAGGGCAGTCAGAATGTACGCATTCTATTGTATGCTCTACAAGAACGACCAATCTTAAGGGCTAAACATGTTTTAAAGGTACATTTCGATTCTAAGTTGTACAATTTGTTTTTATAATGACTGTGGAACTGTACATATTTTCTATATATAGTTGAGCCGCAGTTGGTTGAAAGAAACACCACAAACACGTGTCCTTAAATTGGGTGATAATTTAATTTTAAATACCACTTTACATTTTGTACCTGGCGAAGTGACATTACGGCGAGTACCTACTTCGAAACCGGGAGCTTTATTTGGCGCCAAAATGCAACAAGTTTTAAAGTAAATTTGTTTATTTATAAAATTCTTTCGATTTATTGTTAGTTAACAAATACTTACTTGTCTTTCTTTAGACGCGAAAAACGTGACATTCCATTCATAATAAGTGCCTGCATACGAGAAGTAGAAAAACGTGGCATGTCTGAAGTGGGAATTTATCGAGTCAGCGGTTCAGCTTCGGATTTGGCTAAACTAAAGAAGTCTTTTGAAACAAGTAACAGCTGAAATACATACATATACATATATTTTCTTTTATATTTTCTAAATGGAATTTTGTTGTTCTTTTCTTTCTCCTCTAAAGATGCATATGAAGCTGAACAATTACTTAAAGATGTTGATATTCATTCTGTTACTGGCATTTTAAAATCATATTTACGCGAATTACCAGAAGCCTTATTCACCGATGTCTTGTATCCAAAATTCTTTGAAACCTTTAGTCGTTTTAGCAACAACAATGAAGTTGAACGAATTAATGAACTTTTGCAAGTGTTCGAAGAATTGCCACAAGCGAATAAAGCTTCCATCAATCACATTTTAGATCATTTAATAAGGTATGTATGTATGTTTATTTATACTAGAATCCCGCCCAGTGGTTGAAATTCGACCGCTTGATCCGTAACCGGGTTTTTCTATAACCGGTTTTTTTCGAAGTAAAAAATATATTGTGCATATCTAGGTTATCAGGTTGCTGGTGAAAAGTATAAAGAAAGGGTTCCAGCCCACTTGGGTCCAATAATTTGTGCATATCTAGAGGAAAATACCTTTTAAACCACATATATTTCATCAATATTGGTGGACAATAAGATACTTAATAGTGTACAACAAGAAATGGTGTGGCCTGTTTATATATAAGATATGTACATATCCCGGTTGGTCAACTCGTCATAGAGGACATTCTCATCAACGACTACTTAAGGAAATTTCGACACTTGTCATGCACGTTATTTGTCGATTACAGTTTCTTTTAAGACGATCTAAACGAAACCGCGCTCAAAGAATGGGTAAAAGAAAAACTACTCAACTTGTCATGCCAACTATGTAGTTGGTAGATATTGTCCGCAAGCTAGTCTTGCAACGTTCAATTTCAAATTTTTTATAATTTCGTTACAAAAAGAAAGACTACTCTTCGTATACCATCAAATGAAATTCTTGTGAAGTTTGAATCATTTTGATACATTCCTGCTTGCTAAAATTAAGCGAAATTGAGCTGATGAAAAGTTCTGTTACAATGTCTATTAAAACTTCTTGTATTAAATACTCTCTGAGCGACAAATTCCTCAAATTGTTATTGTAGAACACGCGTAAAAAAGAAACAAACGAAAAAATGTAATGGGGACATTTCTTCTGAGGATGTTGTCATTTACATGGTGATTAATGAAAAGATGGGTGCCAGTGTCGCTCTTGTTGTCATGTATGAACTTAGCAGCCATTTGTTCGAAAATGTCCTCACTGGTCTGTTTGAGCTGTCAGCAAGAGGTCATCGACGCTTTAACATTGTCATGCATCGGTCTTGCAAGATGTCTGAAAGACATGGCCAACCGGGATGTATGTATGTACATTAGGAATACAACCAAAATATGAAGATAGCACCACCAGGTGGCCGGCCAGTGATGGGTACATGAAGAAAATAGTTTACTTGAAACGATTTGGAAGAAAAACATCTCCCGCAAACCGTTTTTCCTAAAAAAAATTTTATTTATTTACAAAAAATATATCGATTATTCATTCCTTTTGTTTTTATAAGAAATTTTGTAATTTTTTTATATTAATGAATATTGAGTGTAAAACGTCAGCGCTGTTTACGGGGAAATTTTTTAAAGGCTGCAAAAAAGTGACACTAATTTTCCTACTTATTTTTTAGGTTTCGGTACACCAAAAGTGAAAAGGCACCCTATTTTTTCGCTACGCTGTCCGTCCGCCCGTCTGTCTGTCACAGGTTGTTTTCTCGAGAATAGTAAGAGGTACGGACCTGAAATTTTCAGAGAATATATATAACTGTAGCCGCTACAACAATAAATATATTAAAGTTAAAAATAAAATGGTGTTCTAAGCAAGCCAGGAGAAACATATTCTGTCACTTAATGTAATTTTGACTATGTAATTTTGACAATTAGCTGTATCTTGGGAACCGTAAGTCAAATCTCGAAATTTTCATAGCTAGTGAAGCCTTTTAAAGGCGAATGCTAAAAAAACAAACTAACTAAAATTGAAAGGGCATTCTATCAGGTTATGTAATTTTGAAATTTAGCTGTATCTTCTCAACAATAATAACACTGTGGTAGTCGAAAGTTCGGGCAAAGGTTCTGATAGTTGGGTCAGATTTTTAATTTTAATATTTTTCTTTGGATACCCTATTATTCATTTAGGATCGATCTTATATGCAAATTATGTGAACAGAAAACGGTTATATCCGTATGTTCACATAATATAAAATACAACACAGCAATACACCATCCATTTTATTAACTTTTCCAGCCATTTTCGATGTTTTTTTTTAATTTTGACAGTTTTCTTATATTTTTTTACAGTCATATTTTCTTACTGGCATTTTTACTCAAAATCAAGTTAATGATAAAACATATCGTTGCTGCTTGTTATACATATATAAATTATTCGAATATAAAATATTCGAATATGAAATATTCAATATTCGAATAAAAAGTAGAAAGACCCAGACAAAAATATCTGGAACGGTTATTTGAGTAATCGGTGACATTTATTTTGCAATTCACATGATTAGGAGCAAACACTTCAGTGAGAAAAAAAGTGGTCAACATTTCAAAAAATAACTTTGAAAATAGATCAAAAATAATAAAATTCATATTAAATTATATTATTGTATCCTATGTTTACATTATAAATATATAACCGTTTTTGTTCACATAATTTCCATATAAGACCGATTTTTAACGAATAATGGGGTATCCAAAGAAAAAAAATGAAAATACCAATAACTCAAGCCAATCTGGTGTCAAATTATATAAGATCAACTACCAGAACCTTCTCCCGAAAAAATGCTCGAAATCCGAGAACAGTGTAATTAAACACTTGGAACAAACAAAATTAATAATTAATGGGTAAATTAATTATTAAAGGATATCCCAATTAATGCAATGAAATCCTCAAAACGAAAAAAATCGCCAAACCAAAAAAAAAACGTTAAAATTAAAAAAAAAACGTTAAAAACAAAAAAAAAACGAAGAAAACTCTCTGAAAAGCAAAAAGTCGGCAAAAATTATAAAAAATCGCAAAAACGAAAAAAGTTGCAATAACTAAAAAAATCGCAAAAAACCGAAAAAACTCAAAATTAAAAATATCGTCAAAAATCGAAAAAAAAATCTAAATCGGCAATACGAAAAAAATCACCAAAAACTAAAAAAAATCGTTAAAACTTAAAAAATCGTCAAAACTAAAAATATCGTCAAAAACAAAAAAAAAAAAAAGCGAAAATTATTATAATTTATAGTATTACATATTCATATTTCATAGATATTTTTATTCTATTCTATAATTTGTATTACACATATCTGGTCAATCATGCTAATCCTATACTATAATTATAAGACTTTAAATCAATAAAAAATCGCCAAAACGTAAAAAATTCCTCTAAAATTAAAAAGTCGCAAAAAAATAAAAATCGCTGAAAAAGGGATACACATACATACATACATATGTATGTGTATGCGTTGAAAAGTGGGGAGCAAATATTCTTTTTTCAACTACTTTTCAACCGATTCTTATGAAACTTTTTTGCACACACATTAAGTTCCCGAGGCAATACACATGCAAAGTTAATATTTTTAACTACTTCTACTAAACCATTGGCAGTGCCACGCCTATATTGCAGTCAGTTTCTTTTTGCAAGGGTCCTGGGGAAATTACATCTATTCTAGATTTTCCGGGAAATGCAATAGTAAGGGAAAGTAAACCTCTAGATGGTATCCATCGTATAATAGCTACGATCAAATTCAACACATTAAAGTATTGCAGATTTATCAAGTGTAGCCAGAAAGAAAGAAAAACATATTAAATAAATAAATTGATTTATCGACAGTCACTTAATTTTAATTCCTCGTCCTCCCTCCGCTAAATCTGTAATTTTTTTTACGAAGTCTCGTTATTTTTGCGATGAAGAACTTTTTTTTAAGTTTAGCTCCTTTTTTACGATTTTAGTGATTTTCAAAAGATTTTGAAGCCGCTACTGGCTTTTCGAATTTTAGAAAATTGTATTCATATCCGCGATGAACGTGATTTTTATAAATTTTCCTTTTAAACCAATTTTTAAGCTTTACGAAATATTCTTTACTCTAACAAATATTTAATTTTCTTTTATCCCCAAACAAACTAGAGTGCACAATAGAGAAGTCGATAATAAAATGTCTCTGCACAATCTAGCCATGGTGTTTGGTCCGACTTTATTACGACCAGGAGCAACGCAAACAAAACAAAAAGATTTATTGGCTTCGGGTACAGTTGATGTAATGGCACAGGCTGGTATACTGTACTGCTTTTTACAAGCTCGTATGCAACATGAAAAAGATGCCGGAAATATATAAAATGTTTATGCCGTATAGTGAAAGACTGTAAAGTTTACTCTACAGCCATAAATGAAATCAATCAAGCACATCCAATAGTGTTATGGTGTTTGGTGTTTCGACTGGTAACAGAGTGAATGATTTTTGGATGGTCATATTTTGTTTATTAATTTATATTAAAAATATAATTATTCCATAGCTCAAGTAATTCTAACAGGTTTATAATTATAGAAAATACGATATTTTTATATATACAACAACATACCTAGTAAACATACATACAACATACATACATACATACATACATATGTATAACTATATTTTATGCATTTTATGTAAATATAACTAACACACATATACATACATACATTTGTATGTACATCATCATTTGAATGGTGTTATTAAGTTTAAAGTATTAATAAATCTGTAATGCTTTTAAACTGATGATTACTCCTGAACACTAATCAAAAATTATACTAAAAAAAAAGAAGTATTTAGATTTAAGTAACGAAAAACAAAACACAATAGTAGTTTCCTGCTTCTTTTTCCTGAACTTGCAAGGTACATACGAGTACATACATAGCATCATGTATTACCGCCCTTTAATTACATTATTCTATATATTATAAAATTTAAATATATTATTACTACGTACATATGTATTACTTTAAAATACTATTATTATATTGGTGATTTATGGTAGAAACGTAAATCAATCAAACTCGTTCGTTTGTATTGCATGTATTTGATTTCATCTTAGAAATAAATAATATCATTATTGCCTAAAGAAGAAGAACGAAAAGCAAGATGTAAACTAAACCACGTCTATAATATATGTTAAAGGCTCAGTTAGCCGACCGTAACGTTGATGTAGTTGCATGTGCTGATCGTTTCTTGCACATTGAAAAGCTATGAGACAGAAACGATCAGCACATGCAACTACATCAACGTTACGGTCGGCTAACTGAGCCTTAAACAATTTAATATGTATGTACAACAATTGCAAATATTAAAAAACCAATGCTATTATTTATCACATAAAAATTTATTTAAAAAAAGAACTATTTGGAAATTCCAGCAGCGTACATGAGAGCAACAATTGAATAGTTGCAAAAACAAGAAGAAAAAAATCGGAAAAACAATAAATATGTAATAAAAAATTCTATAAACATTTATAAAATGATACATACATATTAAAAATCGAGTTTTATAGATCGATTGTGGATGGCAACTAAAGCATACGATATTATGGGTGGAAACTGGCAACTGAGAGCTACCAACTTCAGTTGCTATTTAGGCTGAGTCTTTTACATAAGGTCTGTTCAATAACTGAAAGTTGTTACTAATTGTCACTAAGTGTGTTCGTTTACCCCAAAATTTGCAAAAAATTTTACAAATTTGTACTGGATTTTACTGAAATGCGTTCGTTTACACATAAATTTGCAAAAGAGAGCATCAATTGAGAGAGTAAAGTGACAGTTGTTTCTCAGTCTGCAAATTTTTACTGAACAGATTTGTGCCAGTAAAATCCAGTAGAAGAAAAAAAATATGATTCAATAAAATAAACAAAGAAAAGCAAGCAATCAAAATGTACACAATTTTAAAAAAATCGTTTAAAAGAAGAAAAGTTGAATTAAAAGTCCAACAAAAACTGAAAATAATTATTGTACATACATCCTAGGCAAGTTTCTTCTCAACTTGTATGTTCCAGAAGAGCATACAACGCCTAGTTTTCCATGGCAAAAATTTTCCTCTAATTGGTTTATTTACATTAATGCTTTAGAGATGTAAAGCTAATATATTTTTGAATACTTATTACTACATGTTAGTTGGGGTACCGAATATCAAAAATCAAGTAATGATGTATTTTCGTATGCCATTTAAGCAGAAATAAACTTAAAAGTCATGCACAAAATAAAAAGTGTAAAAGTTTCTCCGAAGTTCTATTTAATAAATACATTTCGCTACGAATTTATAATTATAGAAATGCATTGTACCAAGTACCAAAAATATACAGTGGACGTCCAATAGTACGTACTTCCATTTCCACGAATTTCCAATAGTACGAAAGGTACAAAAGGCAAATTTTTTGCATTGGCTGTTCTATAGTACGAATAAAAAGAGTTTTTTGCTATTCGATAATACGAATAAATGTATTTTTTGAGAGAACATGTACGTTTTTATATATATAAATGAAATTTTAGTTTTGATTTGAAGTTCTTTACTTGTTTTTTTTTCTGCGTTAAAGTAAAAAATTCAAAAAGAAGCTAATTTTTTATGTAAAAGGAGGAAAATTTGTAGTCCAATAATACGAATTTTCCAACATTACGAAAAGACCTGACATTATATAATTCGTACTATTGGACGTCCACTGTATATGTGCTGGATAGTCGAAACAACACATTTTACAACCCTATCCATTTTAGTGATCAGCTATTTTGCTAAACCTGCAAATTTTTGCAATTTTCCGTTCGCGTACTTCTTTGTGCAAGAGCCATTCTTGTGAGTTAAATTCTCAAATTACCCAGAATTTACTCAACTACTGGATTTTCCTGGAAAAGTAAACAAACGGACCTACTAGTTGTTACTGGAAAGTGTTCACGTACTCGAAAAACTAGCAACGAGAGAGTGAAAAAAGAGCATAAAAAGCTGAGAGAAAAAAATTTGTTGCAAGTTTTTGCTAGTAAAATTTTTACTAGCAGGAATTAGCCAAATAGCTGTTTAGATATTTTTTTTACAAAATTAATGTTGGAAAAATTCATGAAAAAGTAAACTTTTTCTAATTTTAATGAATTATTAAGAAATTAATACTTTTTAAGAAGTCAAAAATATTAAATACAGTAAGATTGGATATTTTTCTTTAATTTGACTGCAGCAGTGGCCGTTAAAGAGTTTAAAACGCCTGAATTGGGTGGCAGAAAATTTTCCACCTTAAGGCTAAATCATAAAGGTTACACTCGAAATATTATGTGAGTCAAATATAAGAAAAAAACCTGGCAAGTTCCTGCAAAGAACAAATTCAACTAAATTAATAAAGAAAATTCCAGAACTGCATTGAAATTAACTTTATTTCTACTGTTTATAGATATTTGAACTAAAAAATCCTTATGTGTAAGCAGTTGTATTTTTATTTCTGCTATTTAAATACTTTACTCATAAAGCTTTATTTACGGACAATTAAAAGGTAACACTTTTTATCCTAAGTTGTGTTTATGTACCTCAAAATGATAAAATTTTCATATATTTTTTACGATATGTCTAACTTTTCATACAAAGTACTAACAGCTAATGTAAAGTTTTCTGGGTGTACAAACTGGTTATTGTGTTACTTGCAAATTTTTGCTAGTTAAGCGTTCATTTACTTTTTCATATCTGGGAGAGTAACTTTATAAATTTCTGCTTTACTCTCTCGTTGCTAGTTTCTGCTAGGAAAGTAAATGAACAGACCTACTGGTAGCTTCTCTGGTAAAAAATTTCCAACTTATAATGACGTTATGAAAAATTAAATGTAAAACAGTAAAAAAAATCGACCGTTCATGATAGATTGGCTCAAGAAATTTTAGAAATTTGGCAAAAAAGCATCGCTTCCAACTGTCAGTCTTAAGAGAATACTACAACTTATGTATACGTTCCTACCATGGCAAATATAGAAGCTTAATGAAACCTCATCAAGGCCGTCAAACAAACAAAAATTACCAAGAAAAGATTAATAGATTTATAACGGAGTCTCAGATTATTTCATGTTTGCAGTTGCAAATGCAAACTTATCTCAAATTGTACTTGTCTTCTCTAGGAAGAAAATAAATTTTTTACTCGATCAAAAAAATGGTGATAGGCGGTTTAGATGTGGTTGCAACTATAAAAAAATTAGAAAAAATAAAAAGAAAAAAAGATGTTAGCATTATTTCATCAAACGATCCAAGTGGTGTCATTGATCGCTAAAAGTTTCGCCTTGAAAAAACTAAAGTCAGAGCTGCTATGGAACAGTAGTGAACACATGTTTTAAAGCTGGTATTATTCGTTTGATGGCAGAAGAACTTAATAAACTATTACTGTGGTCATGTGGTCTATCCGCCAGTTGCATTACAGTGTATTACCACTGCGATATCTGTTGTTACATTTGGATGGACAAACTACAGAACCTAAATGTTTTTCGGGTGCTATTGGATCTCAATTATAAAAATTTGAAACAATGCTAATAGTCGAATTCATCTTCATTCCTACAATATTACCTGAAGTTAGAAGGAGTGATTTTGAGTATCGACCAAAAATATCTTTACGATATTATGATGTTTCTATAAATCTATTATATGACAAAATGTAACATTTTTAATAAAGAAAATAATAAGTAAAAAAAATATATATATTGGATTACTAAATGATTATTATGTATTTCACTTTTTAGTAGACCTAACAATCAGTCTGTTCCCGTACGTTAGGACTGCCAGAAGTCTGAACCCGTCGACCAGGACATTTATAATACATATCACAAACGAATGTACAACAAAAGCTTATATATATTCCAAGAACTAATCATATAAAAATTAACCGCAACAAATTTTTATTTTGATAAATATATCAACCATATATTTCAAATTGAAGTCCAACAATTAAACAATAGATACAAAACTTAACAAGTAACTCATACATAACAAACAATAAACAAAAATAAAAAATTCATTTAAAATTACGAGGGGCGAAAACAAACACATGGGCTGGCAAGGCGACCTGTGTTTATTTCATCGAGTAGTTGAAAGACGTACGCCCCAGGCTTTGTGTAAATTTTTATATCGAAACTATCTGTATCACCACTAGCTTTGATAGTATTAAATCACCACTAGTTTTGATAGTATTACAAATTTTAGAATTTTATAGATTGAAACTTCTTGAACAAATATTCAAAAAGACTGAAATTAATTTATATAATTTTTGTGTAAATTTTTATATCGAAACTATCTGTATCACCACTAGTTTTGATAGTAAATCACCACTAGTTTTGATAGTATTACAAATTTCAGAATTTTATAGATTGAAAGTTCTTGAACAAATATTCAAAAAGACTGAAATTAATTTATATAATTTTTGGCAAACAATTTGTAAAATAAAGCGAGGCGATTCCACAAAGGCTTTTCGAGTTTTAGCAGAATTTTTTAAAAATATTATGGTTCTCCCACATTTGTTTGCAAATATCAGGCAAATATTTAGCTTTTGAGCTTTTCTGCAGAAACACCCGTCTTGGTAGGAATCAAACCTGCGACCTCCCAGTTATTAGCCTAGCACATTCGTCAGTACGCGGGTAACTAAACTAAATTTCGATGTTCCTTAGAAAATTAAACTTCAGAAGGAATTCTTTATTCTACAGATTATTTGAAAAAGCGATTTAGCAAATATAAATTCGGAGATGTATTCATTCTGAAAATCATTTATATTCATTCCATGGTATATATTTAAGCTTGTAAAATCACTTTTTTTTTTGTTATGCATTGATGTTTATAAGCCACATGAAATTACTAGCGATTGCTATTTTTTTTTTTGTTTTCTTCTTAATAAAAATTAATATAACCACAAAAAATGCTTAGCTTTATTTTTGCCGATTTTTGGAATTGAAGTGCCGAAAATGCCGATTTTTTCACACGATAAGTGCAGATTTTTGATCAAAATGATTTGGCAGCCCTGGCCCCAGGCAACAAATCGTCAGCTTGTTATTGGTTTGCTGCTTTCTAATGCTTTTTCCTATCTTTATGGGTCAAACCAATAATAAGGTGACGAAATGCTGGTAAAATTGCTTCATGTAAACAGCGTTATAACAGAAAGCTTAACCTCTGTTCATAACGAAAATAAGCAGAAATTAAATTTTTGTCTGAATTGGCCTGTATCAAGAAACAAGGACAATTTAAGAGTGGACCAGGACACCAGGACAATTTGTCTAAAACCAGGACAATCCTGAAAAACCAGGACGTATGACAGCCCTACCGTACGTGCACGAAGTTACCCAAATTTACTCAAAAGCTTTTTTCAAATACAAATTTTGTATTGAAAAGAGCTTTCGGTTAAGTTTGGGTAACTTCGGACACGCAAAAAACAGAACTAATACTGAAAAATATTTCTATTCAACGTAAACTAAAGTTTATAACGTATCAGATAGTTTGAAGACAATACGAAAAACAGGTAATTTTTTCTAATTTTAAATTGTGTTGGGGCTCCTCAAAACATAAAGACAAGTAATCGTTCGTAAATTTAATTTACTTATTGAAAGCTCCCAAAATGTAAGAAACCCAAACTTTGGAAAATTTTTCGCCTATCGCGAAAATAGCGCGAATTCGCGAAAAATTGCAAAACTTTAAACCAGCCATGCGGGCCTGTTCTGTAAATAACGCGATGCCAATTCACGGTGATTTCAAAAATTTAATAAAGGCTAAATTAATGCTTTCGTAAATTGGAGGATTTATGACAAAAACTTAAAATACAATAAAAAGGCGCCGACAAATCAGCTATTAAAAGTTTATTTTTGAAGTCACGTGATTTGAAAACCGTGATTTTCAGAACATGCCCAATAATTTTTATTAAAAATTGCTAAAACTGTAAGAAATGCTAAAATTTAAAAAAAAAATCGCGAAAATGGCGAAATTTCGAAAAAACTTGCTAACAGCGGCATGATACCAAACTCTAATATGGTTTAAAAATCGTGTAAACTGTAAAGAGCCTAGCAACTGGCAAAAAGTCGCTCCTATTTCGAACATTGCGAAAATTCGCGAGAATTTGCAAAGTCGAAAACAAGACCGCCGAAAATTTTTTAAAAATATTAAAGAAATCACTAAAATTGTAAAGAATAACAAAATCTCAGAAGAAATTGCTAACATCACGGAAAGTCCAATGTATAGTAAAAGTTTTTGGGTCTTTATTTTGATGTAAATTATTTTCAAATATTTAAAATTTTAAGAGTTTAAAAAAAAAACAATCATTTGACACTTTTTCTTTTCTGATATTTATCGTTGAAGATTTTTTATTTTTTCATCATGATGGATATTTATATTTGAAAATAAATATAAATATTTTTCTTTTTGTACAAATGAAAATAAATTTTCATCAACAAAAATATTTATATGACATGGAAATTAAAAATAAAATTGTGCTACAAATGAAAGAGAACAAATAATTGAGTTCAACCCAATCAAAAACTCAAAATGCATTTTTTTACTTAAGACCTTAATACCTAACGCCAAAGACATGTATATGCATTATACTTTACAATTAACATTTACATACGATGTTTTAATTAACTCGTCTTAATCTTCATCTTCATTTTCTGAACTTTTAATGTTGCTTTCTGCATCAAATATCGCTCGTTTGCTGCGCTTTAAAGTACTACTTTGGTGTATACTATTTAATTGATCAGCTGCTCTTTTTCTTAAATCATCAACATCCATGTCAGTTGTAGAAGCCCATTCGAGCACAATACGTCTACCGTATAAATGGGTACTTTGACTCAAAGCTTCAAATGCCTTTTTAGCATCACTTTTAGTTATGAAATCGACGAAGCCAAAACCACGATGAGAATCTTCACCCGGTGTCATCTTTTTCGGCAAACGTACTGAACGTAATTCTCCAAAAGCCCTTTAAATGTTCTTAAAATATTAGTATATTTCCAATTATTATGAAACTTCAATTACTTACTTAAATATATCGCGAACTTCTTTAACTTTGGCCTGGAAAGCTATATTTCGTACCAAAATTTTTGTGCCTGTTTGCTTTGTTAGCTCTACCTTTTTGCGTTGACTGTGATTACTGGTGGAAGATCTTTTGAAATACATAAAGCATATTGGCATTAACGAGTCAATTGAGAAATTCAATTAAAAATATATGTGACTTACCGAAGAATACGATCACTACGTTTGAGTTCTACTTGGTTGCCATCTATGTTGGTAAATGGCATATTCTTTAGAGCGTAATCCGCAGAATTATATTTTTTAAACTGTATGAAACCATAGCCGAGAGATGAGAAGTTTTTTGGATTTTTGGGATCTTTACGTTTTGCAATTTCAACTGTGTGTATAGTACCCAGTGATTTGAAGTGTTTATATACCGTTTCTTCTTCCGTTTTGAAATTCAAGTTCCGTAAGAAGAGTGTAGTATTAGGTTCTGGTAAATCATCTCTGTCATCTTGCTCATTATCATCCACAAGAACTTCTTCAGTTTCCACATTCGTACTCGTCTTGTCTTCCGATATGTCATTTCTTTCTGTGGTTTCAGTTTTCGATAGCAAAGGTTCTCCTGTAAGTGTGGAAGTAAAAGTATCTTCTGGCCCCCATTCCAAATATAAGGGAACATTTTTGAATTTGCTGTAAGCCAGCTTTTTAAAGGCTTGTTTTGCTTCTGACACATTACAATATTCAATAATAGCTGTAACACCACTTGGCGGCAGCACGATTCTACCTATTGGTCCAAATTTACCAAATATAGGAGTTAAATCTTGTATAGTAGTTCCTGGTGGTAAATTTTTTGCTAATATTATGGTTTTTGAGCGTTTAGCAGTTTGCGTGTCAAAGGCATTAATACGAACTCCATTTTCTTCTAAAAAATTTTTCATTTCTATAACGACTTGAGTTTCTCCTAAAGCAATGCGCACAGCGGCACTAGAACCCCCCTCATTAGTATCCAAAATACGTTGTTTAGATGTCTCAAACTTTTTGGCTAAAATTTCAGCTACAGCATTTGAGCCCAAAAACAAAGTATTCCAATTAACTGAGTTTTGTGCAGTTTTTTTCAATTTCAGAGTCTTTTTCTGTTTAAACGTGAGAGCGGTGTCATTATTTTCTTGCTCCTCATTCTCCTTACTGCCTTTACCAGGAATTAAATGCAACAAACGACCATGAAATGTTGTGCCATCCAGCTTATTAAAAGCTTGAACAGCATGTTCCGGCATAAGAAAAAGAACAGTGCCAAAACCCTTTATTTGTCTTGTTACAGCATCTACAGGTAGATTTAATTCTGCCACAGGGCCATATTGTTCGAACAATTTCTGTAAGTCTTCTTCACTTACAGTATAAGCTAAATTACGAAAGAATATATTTCCTGATTCAGATATATCTTCTTCTTTGCTCAAGCTCAACTCTTGGGCTTTCCATTTAGGGTTATTGCTTGCCATAGAGTTTATTTCATCATCTTTTCCCGCCTGTTTGGCCTTGGTTATTTTATTTTTCTCCGTAAAATCTGAGAAAAACACCTGCTTCCCTTTAATAAAACTCTTATTCTTTAACATAGCTTTTGTCATGTCTTTTTCGGTTTTGAATCCCACATAACAAAATCCATGTACCTTAGAAGGTAAACGCACAGAAAAGGGTTTTAAAGGTTTAAAGAATTTAATAATCTCTTGCCGTTTAGTTTTATACGGTACGTTGTGTATTTTGATGGTATACAAATCGATAACAGATTGCTTGGATTTAAATGAAGATTTTCCATCATCCGAAATAACCATTAAAGATTTCATATATTCCAAATCACTGATAGGTTTCTCCGCCAATTTCTCTGTCCCACTTTCTTGTTCATTGTCTTCTGCATCACTGTTTTCTACTTCTAATTTATTTGGTATGTCATCCTCATCGTCATTGCCTTCTTCATCGGACCTCGTTTGTTTATCATTTATGGCCTTTGTCACTGCTTCAGCGGCATCATTGGCCCATAAAGAACGTTTAGATTCGTGTGCTTTCATAAATTCCTGAAAGTCAGGGTCATCTCTGTGTTTCCCTATAATTTCATCCATCTTGGATTGTGTTTTCTCTTTTTGTTTGTCCTTCAATAAAATTGCATTATTTTTTTTTGCTAAATCCATTTCTGTTTTGTTGTCTTTGGCATGTTTACTCCACGACTGCGGCTTATCCTCACTACCCAAGTTGGCACACATTTCAACGCGTATACGATTAGTTTGAATGCAAGTGTTGTTGAAGAAATTAATCGCCTGTAGAGCATCTTCATCGTTTTGATAGCCAATGAAGCAAAACTGACGGAATTTGCCATCAGCAGTGTACTTTAATTGTATATCGGTGATGGTGCCTTTGGTACCAAAGAGATTTCGAAGTTTTTCTTCGGTAATCTACAGCAAGATGTACTATACTAAAATATTATTTATTAAAAATAGAGTACTTACATTTTTGGGTAACTGTTTAACAATAATCCTAGACATATTTATTTATAATGTGAACTTTTACAGTAAAAAATTATATATTAACACAATATATCAAAAATGAAAATTCATTGTTTATGTTCTAAAAAACAAACACGTGAAGTGTTTGAAGGATGCCAGATTTCGTTTTCTTAGGGGGTCTGGCGACAGTCAAATGATCACGTCACCCAATTCATATTGGTGTGTCGTGTGCTTGTCGCTTAAACGGCGATGTACAAATAAATTCATCAATCAAATAATTCATTAATAAGTATACAGGTGGCCGCATAAGGGCAACAAATATAACAAAACTAAATAATGCTTGTCAAAAAACTTGACGCATTTGACGCAGCTTATACACAAAACTACTAGCGCAAAAAACAAACACCTGCCCTCGTGCTGCCACCAGTAGACTTATTACACCAAGATTACAAAACAGCTGACATTTTCTTTGTCAATCACAATTGGCGACGATCAAATAATTGCTCATTAAATTAAAATATCAAAACTTTTTGATTTTCATCAATCAGAGCCGACAACGCGTACGTGTAGCAGAAAAAGCACGATCGCACGCACACACTTAGAACGTTGACGTGATTATTTGACCACCGGCTGACCCCTTTACAGCATTGGCGGGGTAGGGGATTTGTGCCAAGTTAGGGATGGGCAAAATATATCGATATTTTCTCAAAAATATATCAATCAGCCATGTCACAGAATACCATTCCGATCGGAAGTGGTTTCAATTCCGTAAGTTGCTTCTTCAGAAAACGAAAATTTTCTTCGTAATCAAACCACTTTTAAATTTCAAAGTGGAATTGAAAAAAAACTTTTCTACTGATTTCATTTGCAGTAAATACCAAACAACGTGCATACTTTTAGGAGCGTCAAATAAATATTTGGTCATGAGCTTTCCATGTTAATAAAAACCTTAATGTGAGCTTTGCATCCAAAAACAAGAGTAAACAAACGCCTCAAGACATAAAAACTTTATCATTGTAAAAACGAAATGCAAAATAAAAATCACCTCAAGACTTTATCATTGTAAAAACGAAATACAAAATAAACAGAATCTAAAGCACCAAAAATGTTTTTTTTTGGAATGACAACTACGGAATCAAAACCAATCCGAACGGAATCTGTGACTTATTTTGTAAAAAATATAATTTATTTCTTTTTAATTTTACCATGAACTCGGATTCAATTCGTTGTTTTTTAAATCTTATTCCCAGAAAAAAAAACACTCCAACGAAGTCATGAAAATGTAGAATTCGCGATCCGGAAGTATTGCAAATTTGGATAATTTCTAATTAATTTTACATATCCTTGTCATTGCAAGAAGTTCTCTTTTTCGATTACCAATCTCCGAATTGGAAGCGATGTTAGGAAAAACTTCTTTTTCGGTGTTCTATAATGACTTTTCCTCAAGGAAAAATTATGAAAAACTGCCCATTTTCGAACTTGTTTCTTTTATGCGAATTTAATCGCAAAACTGTGTTTTAATTTAAATTTAAGCGAATAAATATTAACTTTTAGAAGTATTTTAAGCTATTAAACTATTTAGAAGAATATTAGTTAATATATGTCCTTTAAAAAATCGTTTTTTAAAAGCATTTCGAGTATTTTTTAAAATTATAAAGGATTTACAAATTTTTATATAACTTAAATAAACGTTTACTTGCTTTTCTACTAATTATCTGCATATTTTTAATATAGATTCTTTTGAAGAAACGACAATGTAGTTCCTTAAAAATTACTTCCAATTTTGTATACTGGGTTAATTAAATTTTAAATATTAATAGTCTCTTACACTGTAATTTTGTATAATAAAAAAATTGCCCTGCTTGAGGTTTGTTAATCTAGACTTGAACTCAATTTTAATATGCGTATTGGTATCGGCGATATTTCTTTTGGAGTATCGGTATCGGATCGGCAAAACGACGTGTCGTTACTTCCCTAGTATTTTTCGTTTTCGCGATTTTTTTGGTTTTGGCGTTTTTTATGTTTTTTCACATTTTGACGATATTTTTAGTTTTAGCGATTTATTTTACTTGTGGCGATTTTTTTCAGTTTTGGAACTTTTTTCGGTTTTGGGAATTTTTTTTTCGGTTTTTGATGATTTTATAGTTTTAACGATTTCTAGTTTTTTGGCGACCTTTTTTGTTTTACTGATATTTTGTCTTTTAGCGATTTTTTTCAATTTTGGTCCTTTTTTCCTTTCCTTTGAGGGTGCTGTTGGCTGAGTAGTTGCGCGTTTGACTACAAACCCTGCGATCTTGAGTTCAAGACTAGTTTCAGGCAAGCCAACAACATCATGCGTTTTTCTCATATGCATTGGTGTGTTATTGTGTTGGTTGTTGTTGGGCTGTTAAAGTGATGAAGGCATAGCACTGATCACTTTGGCAGTATCGGCAGCAATTAATACTAGCATATTCTAATGCACTTTACAGCACCCTCCTTCGTCGGTATTGTAGCAGAACCGTCGGGGAAGTAAAAGAAATAATAAAATGGCTACACAGCTTAAATAACTCAATGCCTCTACTTGACATCAGAGGGGCTTGCAACACTGCTCTACAAAAAAAAACGCGCAATAGCAGAGTTGTAAATTAATTAAGCTTTCTATTTCTCTCCCATTTCACCACCTGTTCTCTCCAAAGAAGGTAAAACATTAATTAATTAACTGGTAGGCATTAATTAGGTCTGTTCAATATCTGAAAGTTGTTACTAGTTGTTACTGGAAAGTGTTCACGTACTCGAAAAACTAGCAACGAGAGAGTGAAAAAAGAGCATAAAAAGGTGAGAGAAAAAAAATTTGTTGCAAGTTTTTGCTAGTAAAATTTTTACTAGCAGGAATTAGCCAAAAAGCTGTTTAGATCTTTTGTTTACAAAATTAATGTTGGGAAAATTCATGAAAAAGTAAACTTTTTCTTATTTTAATGAATTATTAAGAAATTAATACTTTTTAAGAAGTCAAAAATATTAAATACGGTAAGATTGGATATTTTTCTTTAATTTGACTGCAGTAGTGGCCGTTAAAAGAGTTTAAAATGCTTGAATTGGGTGGCAGAAAATTTTCCACCTTAAGGTAAATCATAAAGGTTACACTCGAAATATTATGTGTCAAACATAAGAAAAAAAACATGGCAACTTTCTGCAACGAATAAATTTAACTAAATTAATAAAGAAAATTCCAGAACTGCATTGAAATTAACTTTATTTCTACTGTTTACAGATATTTTAACTAAAAAATTCTTATGTATAAGCAGTTGTATTTTTATTTCTGCTATTTAAATACTTTACATACAAAGCTTTATTTACGGACAGTTAAAAAAAGGTAACACTTTTTATCCTAAGTTGTGTTCATGTACCTTAAAATGATAAAATTTTCATATATTTTTTACGATATCTCTAACTTTTCATACAAAGTAGTAACAGCTAATGTAAAGTTTTTTGGGTGTACAAACTGTTTATTGTGTTAATTGCAAATTTTTGCTAGTAAAGCGTTCATTTACTTTTTCATATCTGGGAGAGTAATTTTACAAATTTCTGCTTTACTTGTTGCTAGTTTCTGCTAGGAAAGTAAATGAACAGACCTATTATTGCCTGATTGTGTTACTTCTCTTAAAAAAACGATTTTTTTCATTTTGGCGATATTTCGTTTTGACATTTTTGATTTTGGAATTTTTTAGTTTTAGCGTTTTTTAAAATTTCAATAGTTTACCTCTTACGGTTTCCAAGATACAGCATATTATCTAAATTACATAGTAAAATTACATTAACTGATAGAACGCCTTTTAATTTTTAGTGTTTTAAATATCAGTGTTAACTGGTGTAGTCTATTCTACAGACTACACCAATTAACACTAACTTTGAAAATTTAAAGTGTCTATGTATGTATGTGTATGTATATTACATTAGTATCTCAACATGTTTCGTTACTCACTTTAAAGTACCCTTTAATGTTTAACTGTCATATATTTGTTGTTGTAGCGGCAAAAGTTTTACATATTCTGTGAAAATTTCAGGTCCGTAGCTCTTATGGTTCCCAAGAAAACAGCCTGTGACACACAGACAGACAGACAGACAGCGTAGCGAAAACAATAGGGTTCCTTTACACTTTTGGTGTACGAAACCCTAAAAACACCTTTTAAAATTGCTTCGTTTTCGAAATCGACTTCCTTCGCATACCTGATAGTCTTTGACATCTTTTGAGAGTTTCATTTGAAATGTTAAAATACTTCCAAGTTACACGTTGTAAATAACAAACGTAAAAATTTTTCTTAAAAATAATCATTATCAAGCAACATAACATAAGCAACGAAAATTTTTCTCAGCCATGACTGTTATAGGAAGACAATAGCAACTATATATTTGTTAATAACAATACATAGTTAATTCAAGATAAAAATTGCTTCTTATCGACGTACATGAGTAATACTATTTATACCCCCTATCCAATGGTATGAAATAAAATTCAAATAAGTATGTATAATTTCTTTAATTTTATTTATTTTAAATGTACAGCGACATGTATATTTTTATCCATTATAAGATGGATACTTAAAACAAACTACATTGAATTGTTATTTATTTTATATTTTCCAATATTCATTGGTGTTTAGATCAATGTTTTTGTTATAACTATTAAATGGAAAAGTTCAGGAGGTGTCTTTTTGTATTTGGAGCATTGATTTATTCGATTTTTTTTTTCTTCTTTAGTATAATGCAATGTTTTGTATGAATCGCGTATGACCAATAATTTCTTAGTGTGTTGTTTCTATGTATGTATGTATGTATATCAGATCAGCTGAAAAGCAATTCGGATCTAATAGGATTTTGAATTTAAGCCAATATTCAGTTTGTTCCCGTGCGTGCACTAAGCTAACCGGGCTTTCGCAAAAAGAAAAGAACTTTCGGTCAAGTTTGGGTGACTTCGAGCACGTACAGTAGGGTGGAGCGGCAATGTATGAAGAGGAAAAAAAAATCATCCAATCGATTTCGAATACCTACAGCTAAACTGTATACAAAATTTGTTTAATTTTTCCCAACAAATTTTTTAGCCCTCTACCACGGCTGGAAGATAGAGAAATTATATGAATTTAATTTTATTTTGCTTCATTAATATCGAAAAAAGTTTTAAGAATTTTTTTCAAGGCTGCACGTAAAAAACAATTTTGTGGCGAATGAAAAATATAAGAAAGTTACAAGCCATTTAGCGAAAATATCTGATTGATTTTATTTCCTATGCAAAACTATTTTCAATAACAAAAAATTTTTTTTAATACAAATTGATTTAAATTAATTTTGTATGAAAAATAATAATATAGCTTCTTTCTCTTAAGATCTAATAACTTTCTCATTTTTTTATCAGAATTTAGTGATTGCATACATCTGTTATCGTCACAAAATTATCTTTGAAATACAGCACGAAAAATATATACTCAGTATATTTTTTTATTTTGATGGAGCAATTTAAAATGATAGTTTTTGGGAAAATACCTTAAAATATACTTTTTTAAACTTTTAAGGCATGTAACTCTATCCTTTTTTATCCGAGCAGCACAATCAGTGTATTGAATGAAAGAATAGAGAGATATCTATACAACCAGTGTACAATTGATTTTATTCAGATGAGCCGTTCTCGAAATTTTTTCCAATAAAGGAAAAAACTAAAAAAACCCCAAAAATTTTTTTTGCGAATATCGCGAAAACGCTTATTAAGAAAAATAAATGAATACAATTTTCGTATTCAGCTTCCTAAAAATTAGCTTAGAAAATGTGTTTTTTTGCAAGATATGACAGACTTGGAAATTTGAAAATTTGCTTCATTATTTCACCTTAAGTTTGCCCGAAATCTGCCTTTGTATGTATAAAAATAGTGGATATTTTGAGTGTAATGAGTTGTAACAGCTATAAAGAATCTATAATGTTGCATCATATGATGTTTCACAAATTGATCGATTGATCTCATATTCAAAATGATGATGATGCCTGCGCTAGAGGGCTAAAAGTTGGTTCCAATATTTTTTCATTATTTTCCCCATGTATGTATCTAAAAATAAAATGCAACGTTTTAATGCTATTCGAAATTGAAATTAGCAAAACATATTTCACGCTTCCCCCTAACGTACAGGAACTCATTGTTTTCAGTCTGTTCCCGTACGTGCGCGAAGTTACCCAAACTTACCCAAAAGCTTTTTTTAAATACAAATTTTGTATTGAGGAAGGGGACTGTTTGTTGTGTTTCAGTACGTACACAAGTTAGGTTGTGCAGGTTGCCAGTTTTAAAGATTTAAAAAGACCAGCCCACTTGGGTCCCTATAGGTCCCGTTGTACGTACACAAAGTTACCCAAACTTTCCCCAAAGCTTTTCTTTATAAAAAATTTGTGTTGAAAAAAGCTTTCGGTTAATTTTAGGTAAACTCGTGCACGTATCTACAATATGCTACAAATGAAGACTTTTGGTAAAACAAACGGACTGGACAGTACAGATTCGATTGTACACTACCGCGGGGTAATAAGACCCTACACTCAGTTTGTCGAATTTGGTGACCAAATTTTTTATGGACCTCCAACGTTTCTGAAAATCAGTGAGGCCTCAAAAACGGTGTCATCAGTATTTGGGCAACAGCTAATTCCAACTTATAGTATGTTTCCACCTACTTTAAATTAAGTAGATTTAGGTAAATTACTTCGAAGTGTTTTCACCGAGCTTGTGAGTGATTTGGTGTTCGAACTTTCGTAGTCAACTAATGCACTTACTTACTTTCGTAGTCAACTAATGCACTTAGCAGCTGTAATTGAATTTTTTCCATATATAGTTTGACATTTTAAATTAATTAAATATTCTTTAATGTAATTTTTTTCGAAATTGTCAATCACAATTGATGGATGGATAACCCAGGGATGGAGTTTGTAATTTTAAAACCGCCGCAGGGTTGTATAGATAGATAAATACAGTTCGAAAAATAGTATTTTCGACATAATCTAAAATAAATCACCTATTTTGAGGTAATTTGCTCGTATGCAAAATGTATGGTAAATCATGCATAAATCAACATGATTTGGTCAAGTCACCATGATTTGTCGAAATCATGCCGGTGGAAACATACTATTAATGATACCGCTTAACTATATATGGCAATAATGTAGCTAAGAGGCCCTTTAACAGATTTTTTTTTAATTTTTTTTTTCATTTATTTATTTAAAACAAAAAAATTTTTCGTGATCTTTTTGTTGGAAAAATTAAGAAAAAAAATTTTTTTCACTTTTTTCAGAATAACTTACAGGGACTCGTAATTTTTTACTAATAATATTTGGCAAACTTATAGCTACGGTAGCTGATCAACTTTTTTGAACATATATATACAATCTGAACATGTCTATGCACCCTAATAGCTCACACAGACCACTGTTTACCTTAAAAATTGTGGTGAAAAAATGTTTGATGATAAAAATTATTTTTAATGGTATATTCACGTGCATACTTCTCTGTTGTGTTACGTTGTTTCATTAACATTTTGTGCCAAGAAAAATAATTTTTTTCCCGCACATTTTTTGAAAAAATATAGGAAACAATTATTTTATTCACTTTTTTCAGCATAACTTACCCTAGGTCTTCACGCAGCAATTTTTATTGCGGCAATTGCCAAATTTCATATAGAAAATACAACCTAAAAAAATTATTTAATTTTCAATATGGAATTTGACAATTGCCGGCAATAAAAATTGCTACGTGTAGACGAGCAATTACAGGGACTCCGAATTTTTCACTACCAATATTTGGCAAAACAACAACAAACAATAAAAAAAATAGTAAATACCAAAATCAGCAACATAAGAAGTGTAACAATAACAAAGAAAGTGAAAAAATGCAATAAGAATATAGTCTAGCTGGCAAAAAACTAAAATTTTTTAAGCACAAATGGTTTTTTTTGTTGCTATTTAGGGTGCCTACATACGTTCAGATTGTATTGATATTTTCACAAAAGATGTTTAGCTCTACCGTAACTACAACTTTGCCAAATATTGTTAGTAAAAAATTACGAGTCGCTGTAAGTTATTCTGAAAAAAGTGAAAAAAAAAGTTTTCTTATATTTAAAAAAATGCACGAATCAATAATTTTTTTGGCATAAAATGTTAAACAAATTTGTTTAGCGGACTCTAAGCTACAATATTGCCATATATCATTAAGCGGTATCACCAAGCCTTAATGAGCTGTTGGCCAAAAACTGATGACACCTTTTTTTGAGAACCACTGATTTTCAGAAACTTTGGAGGCCCATAAAAAAATTGGTCACCAAATCCGCCAAACTGAGTATAGGCTTTTACTAACCTTTGATAGTAGAATCGAACCTATAGTATCAAGTCCGTGTGTTTTTTGCACTGTGCTATCATGTCAGTCAAAACTGGAACATGTCTGATTTTTTCCGTAAAAAGCAAACTTCAAAAGCTAAATATACGCCTTATGTTTTTTCGATATCTAGTGTCAGACTTTATGTAAAACATTTTTTGTCGACCTGTGTAATTTCTCAAAATTAATGATTTTCGCAATTGCACTTGAAATTTTTACCAAAGAAACACCAAAAACATGTTAAGTTGAATTTTCGTAAAATACAATTTATATGTACAGTAATTTATTCGATCAGCATTGAAAGAAACCATTCGTTCCCACGACAATTGGATCCTACGCTCCGGAACGACCCGAGTCTCACTCGGCCAAAGATTGTCAACCCAGCGACAGCTGTTTCAGACGGAAGTTTTTTCCTCAGGAAAGAACTCCGGACAACAACAGCGGAGCTGTTACAACAACAACAACCATTTGTAGCAATCGTTAAGTATTAACTGTATTCGTTGATTTTGGGAGTGTTAGTTTGCATTTTTAGAAGACATGCAATGCATGCATCATTTTGCGGTGCACTCTGATTTACTGGATAGATTTATTTTGTCAACATGAGGCCCTATATTTTTTATTGTACTTAAAAGCACAAAATAGAGCAATCAAACCGTTCTCTGGTCTATACGAGTATACCAGCTTATGAGACGTTCAACCCATTTTTTTCAAGTTTTCAAATTCGTAAGCTTATAAGTTTCTTAACTTGTTATCTACACACACATACATATAATAAAACTGTAAAAGCGCATGTTTGTACATGAATTATTTTTTTTAAATTTTAATTTTCAAAATTTGTTATCTTTTTAGTGTCATTTTTATTATTTAAACTAATTAAAAAACTGTTTAAAAAAGTTCTGTCTTGGACGTCCGTTTGTCTGTATGTACGGATCCTGTATGTGGTCACGATAACGACCGAAAGACTTCACTAGTCGAGTCCTTTTTTTACGCTTCAGTATAAATAGGAATATAAGCCTGTTTAATTTCACGGTCTAAATGAGATTATGAGGCGTGCACTTTTGGATTTTCCAAACTATTTTATTTTTTGAAAATTTTAACAAAACACCAGCTCTTGGAGTTTTTGTCAATCTGTCTGTATTAGACAAACTTTGTATTTTAGTGATAACTAGCTGAGCAGCAAGGCAAACGTCGTCTTACCTCCAAATGTATCGTTTTTTAACTTCAAATAGCTTTTTTCACCCCACCAAACAAAACCAAATGTGCATTGATACGAACCTGTGTTAAAAATGTCTGCTCGACAGCAATTACAGTTCCGAAGATCATGCGGTACTAACAAACACACAAACGATTTTATATATACATATATCAATAGAGATTATTCATATTTTAAGTTTTTCTATGCGCATACGAAGTTGAAAACTTTTCAAAAATATTATTGAATATTGCAAATGAGCTGACACAAGCACTAGCTAAATTCAGGTATATAGACTGACTTGGCTTGTAACCCACAACAAATAACAATTTTCCCAAATTGTTTTTGTTAATTTTTTCATATAAAAGATATTTTTTGTTTTAAATCTAGCATTTTGGTGTATTGGTTTTTTTTTGTTTCTTTAAGCCTACTTACACTTAATTTAATGTATGTACTAATATAAATAAACCTATTTGAATAAACTAAAATATTCAACGGACGATAAATTATTAGTGTTAAGAACATAGGAAGAGAAAATAAATATAAATAACTATTTTATTTACAAAAGATTTAAAGCAATTTCATAAAAAAAACCAAATTTAACAAGAAACTACTTATTTTCTTAAAAATTGATTTTGAAAAAGTAAAAAAATATATTTCTGTATGTATTGTAAAATACTTCGCAAAATTAAATATTTTCAAATATAACTGAATATTATATAAATTTCCTCTGTAGCCTAACATTTTCATTTGTCAGCTTGATCGATTAATCATACTATACATTTAATATAATTTCACGAAAAATGCGAAATCGTATATTATATGTTGTACCCAGGAATAGGTAGTTGTTATTGCTTTTAAATGAGTAAACTATATGCTACGATGCTATTAAAAGACGTTTGGTATTTGGATTTGATTTGGAATCGCTTGTATCTGGCAGTTCATATGCAACTCCTCCCCATTGTAATTTGTAAGTTCGTGTGCGCCATCGTATAGCTGGATTCCACAAGGCATGCAAAAACAAATAAGGTCCGCTCAACTCGCGAAAAAACCAACCGATAACAAATTCGAATTTATGAAACGGCAGAGACCCATTTTGAACAATCGATAGTAGTACCCAGTCTGATAGAAACCATGTTAAAATGTGTACCAAATAAAATACCAACGGATCCCATTTAAATATTAAGGAAGCCGACCATGAAGCTAATGCTCCCAGTACCATACATTCAGATAAAGGCTCCAGTAGAATAGTTGTGGGCACCATGGCTACTCTCAGCTTTGCCCAACGTATAAGACGAGCTTGGAAGCTGGTAATGTCGCAAAAACCACTATTTTGTAATGCTGGCTGGTTGCTAATGCGCATTTTCCATCCTTGTTCAGTAATAGCTTTAGCAATGAAAAAATCTTCAGCTAAATAGCAGCCGAATGTTTTTAGTCCCCCCAAATAGTCAATGACAGACTTACGTAGTAGACACGACATGCCAGTGTGGCAGTTTATTCCTAACAAATCGGCGGACAAATAAATCCTTGATTGCACCGTTCCAAAAAATATCTTCTCAAATATAGCTGCAAATCCTTCACGATCGCAAGTAAATGGCATTTGATGCACTAAAGCATATTTCTCACCCATATTATGAACCATATCCAAAAGAGTATCATTTTTCATTTTGATACCACTATCAGAAATCATAACAAATTCGTATTTGGCAGCCTCATAGCCGGGTTGCATATTATTGATTTTGGGATTAACACCTACATTCGATCCGCCCAAGAAAAGTGAAGCCTCCACTGTGGGATATTTTGTAATGAGACCTTCCACCAATTTGACAGCAGGGTCGGTCTTGTCCTCTATGCAAAATAAAAGCTCATACACCGGATAATCCATTGTGAAGAAAGTTTCGAGATTATGCTCCAAATTTGGGTCAACGCCCATTAACGGCTTTATAATTGACACACCTGGCAGCGGCGTCTCATTAGGAAACGTACATGACTTTTTATGCAGTTTAAGTTTACCATAGCATATTGCCATTAAATGAACACACCATGTACCACACCAAAATACCAAAAAGAATATTGCAAATCCATAAACAGGTGTTGGTATAGGCGACATTGTTTCTTCTCACGATTTTTTATTCAGTTTTTTATTCTCTTTATGATTTGCTATGTAATTAATATGCTTAATTATTTTATGAATCACTTTTGGGTCGTATAATTGTGATACTTTTTTTGGATTTCTTTATCTGTTCTTTTTTTTTACGTTATCACTTGACCAAGACGTTCTTGTCATGTTAAATTTTTATTACTGATAATCCTTACACATTGCAGATAATTCTTTTTTTTTAATTTTATTTCACTTTGTTATAAATGTTAACAATTTAAAAGGAACCAAGAAAAAATTACATTGTTTAAAAAAACCTTACAAGTTTCGATTTAATTTTTGTTTTCTTTTTATCTGTAAATAAATAGTTGGCAATACATATTTTTACAGAGATTAGATTTCTAAGAAATATTTTGTAAGGAGAAGTGGAAAAATTAGATTTCACCACCAAGAAATCACCATCGGCGTGAACAAATCAAACTCACCACAACAAACCGTAAAGCGGCGAGGCAACGATACAAACTTGTAGAACATAAAATTTTTTTTTTAATGAATAGTGAAAGAGAACTCAGGTATAGTTTGATGTGAGTTTTATAAAAAAACAAAACACTTTTGATTTTCACTACCACCGCTGAAGAAATTTGAAGCTTGTTTGATGTACTTCAAATGTAATTTTTATTTACTCTGCGACCACACGAGCAACATTTCGCGTCTTCATACAAGCAATAACGCCGGCAGAACCGCGACGTCAATTGCCAATGTTCTTGCTTGTATTTCTTGATAGCGAACACGTACAAATCTTAAAACATTAAATTGAAAATTTTTCTGAAGAAGGCTGCGCGTTACTGGGGTCTCCACGAGCAATAAACTTGGAAATAATTATGTTCTCATCTGTCAAATTCTATTTCCAACATCATATGTTCACGTGTGGACCGCAGAAACATTTATTTGCAAATAAATTGCGACATAATTGTTCAAACTTATGTTCAAGAAATAATGTTGAACATAAGCTGTCAAATTTTATCGGCATTTGCTGTTTGCGTGAATTAAACAAAAGAAACTTGTAGCTGTGGTAAAAATACATTGTTTTTTAAATAAAATAAATCAAATTAAAGTAAAATAGTTTAAAATAAAATTAAATAAACTAAAATAAAGACAAAAACATCGATCCATTCACAGTGAATTTTTCAATTTATGTCCAATACCACAATACGTGCTCTATAGCTCAGAACATAAGCCTGTACATGAACATATTTGTGCTGTTATTCTGCCGACGTTATTTCTTATGTTCGGAAATAAATATTGCGCATAGAGACGTGCAGTTATTTACACTGTGTTCTTTGATGAATGTAATATATAATTACATAAATAGTATTTTTTTTATTTTCCAGCGACGTTCTTTTGTAAATTAGCTTAATTGTTCATTTTTTTCACTTGTCAAAAAAACTCAAATTGAATTTGACAGCTTGTGTTAAAAGATTATTGCTCAGCAAAGTATTTTAACATTTGTTGATGAATTTGTATTTGAACCAATGATCACCAAACATTGCCCCAAGTGAAAAACACCTTCACTAGTAAGAACACGTATACAATACGTGTGTGTACTCAAGAGAACAAAACGCACAAAAGTTTAATTTAGTTGCAACAACAATGGACGTTTGTTGCTTTTTTATGAAACTTTGAAAAACACCAATACATTCCTGTTTTAAGTGTCTCTCTTTCTGGCGGATTTGAACACACATTCATACGATCCACACGCAAATATCTTGTGTTGACAATCAAATTTGACAGTTGCCACGCCAATAATTGCCAAACTTATTGCTCGTGAGGCCGGGGTGTTAACCGTACGTCTCCACGTACCAATTTTTATTGCCTGCAATCGTCAAATTCCATATTGAAAATTAAATTGTATTTTACCCTGCAGCCACACGATCAAGCTTTCCTTTCAAGTTTTTCACACACACTGCTTGCCAAAATTCATTTTTATTGATAGCTGTGACGTAGGCTGCACGCAACTTGAAGGCAAGTTGAAAGCAATGATGTAAAAAACAAAACAAAAAACTATAGCGGCATAATATTTATACAAGAAAATTGTAATCAGCTGTTTTCTTGAAGGTAAATTGAAACACTCAACTTGAAAGAGATATTGAAAGCAAGTTTATTTCAATATATTTATTAATTTAAAGAAATTTTATTTTTTTCATTATTTTGGCTCAAGTTCGGTTTTAATTTAATTTTTCAATTAGACTAATTTCTATTTAGAGATAAATGTGAAGCATGTAGACAAAGTAAATTTTGACTGCGCGGAAGGTTGAACTGACGTTCGTACTAAGTTCGACTAAACTCATAACTTAATTATATTTATTAATTTCATTTATTCCAAAACGTCAAACGCAGTACAAAAATGTGGAGCACAAATTACTATGCGACTTGACGTTTTATGTTTGGAATAATTGTCAACAAAAATTCATTGACAATTATTGGAACATATATTGCAAACCCATGCAATGAGCTGTCTCCACTAGCTATAGCATAATTTAGGCAATCGGCCATGTCACAGAGTTCAATTCCGTTCGGAAAAGGAATTCAATCCACCCTAATATGTCGAGCCCTAGCTGGAGCATACCGCAGAATAGTAGCGCCGCCAACAGTCTGGACACTCCTGACAAATATGCGTATTTCAGTTTTCCTTTTTAGACACCAGCTGCTACAAAAATGGAGTAGGTTGAATTCCGTTTCCGAACGGAATTGAACTCTGTGACATGGCCGAATATATGTTAACATATTTATTGCTAGTCGAGGCAGGGGGTTAAGGTGGTTTTAGGCTATCTGTGTTTTACATCTGATTTTTAATTTTTGCTTTCACATGTCCATGTGTAATCACATCTGACATAACCTCTGAGTGACGCCAACACATACTTGTTAATTCAAAGCAGCTGATGTTATTTGAAAATAGAGCACGATCTAATTGAAAATTTTGTCACCTGACTTTGGTTCTGTAAATTTCAAATGACAATGTTTCAAAAGATTCACAATGCATGTATAGCTTTTGCAGCATGAAATTTAGCAAGTCGGATGCAAAACACAGATGGTATAAAACCACCTTCAGTGTTTGCATTATTTTGTTTTATAAAAACTCACCACAGCAAAAAATGGAAACAATTACATTACAATAACATTCGACATCTCAGCAGAGACCTGCGCCGTGACGCCTCACAGCCGGCTGAGCCGAGCCGCCGATAGTTTTAGACAGTCGCACCGCCGCCGAGAAAAGTTCGGCTTACTTCGCCTGAAAACTAGCCGCCGATTGTCCTTGTACACTATGAAATAATAATTTTTTTTTATTAATTTTTCATCTTAAATTTGATTTTTGTTATTTGTTCTGAGTCGGCTGAAGCCGCCGACAAAATCGCCCGGCGCAGGTCTCTGCATCTCAGTACCTATGACAACATATAAAAATTTTGACATGCGTGCCTCGAAATGCTAATAAAAACAGCTGTAAGATTTTTTAGAGTTTGATTTGTTCACACGCGTAAATATACATAACATTTGGAAAAATAAAAATTTTTTTAATTTAACATTTACTACATCAGTGAAAATTATAGTGCAAAATAAGTAATTCTTATACGAAAGTTAAAAATATAAGCAAAAATTAAAACGCGAAAGGGACTTTTATCAAATTATAAAAAGTAGAATAAAATGTCACTTATTTTATTACGAAGTCTCAAACGCAACGGTACTATATTTTGTCTAAATACAAATACTTCTTTGACCTTGTACTTACTAGCGGTGCAACAAAATAATTGCTGTATTATGGCGCAGTACTCCAGGCGCAGTGATTCTAAAAACCTTGAAAGCGCTTTCAAGGTTGTAAAATCAAAAGTTCGTGTAGAAGGTAAAGGAACAAATCTAGTTTGGCCAAGTTGGTCCAAACATAGCCGTGTTAGAGAAAATTGGACAATAAGAAGAAAATATAAAGTAAACAAGTTGGCGGGAACCCATATTTTCCGAGTTATGAGCCTCGGAATACATATTATGTAGAATAGTGGCTTCGCTGAGAAAAGATTCTGTGCAGAACAGGCCTTCGGTCGGACTTGAAGATTTTCGTCTCTATGTATGTATGTAGAATAGTGGCTTCGCTGAGTAAAGATTTACTGAATAGCCAGCCTTCGGCCGGGCTTAAGAGGGTTTTCCTGTATGTATGTCGAATAACGGCTTCGCTGAGTAAAGATTTTTTGCCTAGAAAGTTCCCTCCTCTGTGTATGTCGAATGGTGGCCACATTCGTTGGAAAATATTACGTATAACCACAATTTTTTACTAGAACTTAAGATGTCCATAACTCGGAAACTAAGGATCGCCATTAATTTTTTTTAATAAATTGTTTTCTTATTTTTTTCCATTTTCTATAGGATGGGGTTTTTTTTAATATGATGCGTAATCAAAGTTTTATATGAAAACTTCAGAGGGCCATAACTCCAAAAATATGGGCCGCCGCCAACTTTTGTATTTCATATTTTCTTCTTGTTTTTTAATTTTGTATAATATAGGATAATTTTTTTTTGTGGACCAACTTTGCTTAAATCTAGCCAAGGAAAAACAGGCGGATACGCATACATTTCCACAAAAACGAAAATATTATATACCCAAGCCCATTCATTTATAAACTCGCCTCGATAGATACCTATGCATGTGAAAATAAAACTAGCTTGAGGTTACATATCTATAATCTACTAAAACAACGTCATAACTCAAAAAGCTGATTTTATTAGCGTTGTGTAGATAATACATACAAATATCTTGTAATGTCGACATTTGGGAGAATATTTCTCCCTATTGTGAATGACGTAGTCAACAATTATTGTTGTTGACAAAGAGTAGACAAGTGATAACTTTTTTCTGTGTTGTTGACGGAACGTCGATGACGCCATTCAAATGGCGAGATTATTTAATTCTTCCATTGAGTTACATGTAAATTGAAAACAAACCCGCTTTCAACAAAACTAGTTTCTGAGTTATGACATTCTTTCTTTGAGCAAATGATGCATCGCAGTACTGCATTTACGAATGTATTGTTATTTTTAAATGGTTTAATGTAAATTAGTTTATAAATTGTATGCGTATATAAAATAGACTGTGTACTAATACTTATCTCAAGGTAATTCAGATTTTTTGGGCGGAGAATGTGGACCGAATTGGGAATTATTGTCGCCGCGCGGAAATCGTTTTTATTTTCCAAATGCTGTAGGACCTGCGTGGCAAGGAGCCACTACAACAATAACGCTTGAGGAGCCGTTAGAAACGCTGATAGACTTTGATGGAAAAGTAAGTTATGATTAGAAAGCAAATTGTGATCTTATTGATTTTCTTTGATTATACCACCCCCAGAGTTCAGAAAGAAATACCATGCTAAAATTTGCTGTAAATGAGTGTCCTTCATTAATTAAAAAGTCTCTACATGAAATATTTCCAGCACCAGAAGTAGTATCTAATGAAAAATTAGCTCTAATAACACTACGTTTTAATGGCGATACTGAAACGGGTGCAAGAAAGGTTAGTATAATAAACTTAACTTTTATTCTCAACAATCAGTTGTTTTTTTTTGCATGAGGATATAAAAGGATAAAAATAATGGCATATGTATCTATACCAATATGTCAAAACGGTGTTTTTTAAAAATTCAAGATATAAATACATACCAATTATTTTCGGGGAGAGATTTCCTACCTCAAATATGTGAAATATGTACAGGGTATTATTTGTATCTTACATGCTTCAACTGGAAATGTTTTTCTTGTTTGCAGGGCCCGCAACTCTTATGGTTATTTTTTGACAGTTATTGTTTCGGTCAAAAATAAAACTTAGATTTTGACCGATAATTTTTGGTAAAAAATTAAAAGTTAATATTTTACCGTAATTTTATCGATTAAAAAAAGTTAAATATGACCCATATTTTCTTTTTTGTAAAAAATAAAAGTTAAGATTTTACCGATATTTTTGGGTGAAAAATAAGTTAAAATTTTAAAAACATTTGGATCTAATATTTGTAAGTGAATATACACAGAACAAAATATTACTTATATCCAAGGAATTTTTTCATAAATGCTATGAATCTAACATGATAATTTTTTCCAAATTATTTTCATTCCAGCTAGGAACTTTTACATAAATTAATTCATAAATTCTTTAAAAATTATTTTTAAAAATTCAGTATTGAACTTGTGTAGTCTGTTGTACTAGGCACAACTCTCTCCCTTCTGCCAAACAGACTATTTGAAATTAATTGTATTTTTCCTTCATATAAATAGAAAAGCATTTTAGAATTTGTTGACAAAAAAGTTGAAAATTTTTTTCAAAGCAACATTGATTCCATAAATTTATTTATTGAAAGCTAAATTCATACTGGGAATGAAAAAATTCCTGTATTTTATTTATAAATTACTAAAATATGTAAACAGTAAATTATGAACTTTTTTCGTACTAATTATGTTAAAACTTTTTTCTGTGTAGGGAGCAGAATTATATTAAATTTCGTTAATTGAATTGGTTTAATAGTTGATGCTCCTGCTCACAAATATGGCAAGTGGTTAAAATAAACAAAGAATTCTGGGTCCGCTCAAATTGTAACTTTTATTTGTGACCAAAAAAATGTCATTAAAATTTTTTTAACGGTTATATTTATTTATTGTATCTTCAATAAAATTGAACTAACAATAAGTAATCAAATCTTAACTCGAAAAATTTTTAATTTTTAAGTCCAGCCAATGTTAGACAAATTTTAATATTTATTTTTGACCAAAAAAATATCGGTCAAATTTTAACTTTTATTTTTGACCGAAAAAGTATCAGTCAGAAAACAACAGTTGTATTTTGACTTTTTTGAAAAAAAATAAAGCAGCTGCTATTTAAAAGTTGTACAGATTTTCCTGTTGCAGAATGTGATCGATTGTCTGTTCTTTTATTATGTGGCTGGATGTCTGGTCTTATGGTTAATGCTAGTAAGACTAACAGCATGTTTACAGAACCCAATACGCCTAAAATACGCGTAAAAATATTGACGTCAATCAGGTTTGCGGTGGTATATCGCGAATGTCATTGTCCATTTGTAAAACACGTAACACCTGTCATTATTTTTTTGTATTTAGAAGACGAAAAGTGACGTCATTGTGACGCCAAAAACAGCCAATTAGAAAATTGCATTCGCATTAACAATTAATTGATAAAATAACATCACTTTCACATCAACAACTGCAAAACTACCATTATTTGAACAAAACGACTTTATTTCATTTATTTGTGTTGAGCTATTTACCATATAATTGTCCTTATTTACTATAGAAAATGAGAAAAATAATGCAATACCTTATCTGGACATTTATGTATATAATTAATGATAATGTCAAAATACGAGTCAACTTTTGAGTATATGGGAGAGAGAGGTGAGAAGATTGGGAAGCGGTACACTGCTTCATGTACATGCAACTCTCTTTTATTTTCTTCTTCGTAATATTAAGCAACAACAACATCTATGTAAAAAAACAAATGCTGCGCAACAAGAATTTCATTAGGCGTAGTTATGCAGCTCTGCCTGAAATTCAGGCTGCCATAAGAAGTATGTGTAAAAAAAACTGAAATTCAGGTTGGTAAACTTCTTAAAGAAATTTCCGTTTACTAGTACGCTGTTCCAAAAGAAAAGTACACGGAATTTTGGCATTTATTGCCTATTACAGGCATGTTATAACAATAAGTGGAGAATTTTTTCCGTCAACTGAAACAAAAATTAATGTTCAGAAAATTTTTTGGTCACGGAATTTTTGAAATTTTTAATTTTTTTTACATTGTAAATAATTTTTAGTGTTTTTGTGTGTTAAAAATTAAAAAATATATAAATTTGTGTGTATGCAAACAAAATTCTGTATAGAATTCTACACGATTATTTTTCCGTGTAGAAATAAATGCAAAACTACAAACCTGAATATAAGTAAGAACTGCATACTACGCTTAAGAAAGTTGCAGAAGCAAAAGTTGCTTCGTATGGACATAGACTTAAGCGTAGTATGCAGCTCTGAATGAAATTCAGGCTGCCATAAGAAGTATGTGTAAAAAAAACATACTGAAATTCAGGTTGGTAAATTTCTTAAAGAAATTTCCGTTTACTAGTACGCAGTTCCAAAAGAAAAGTACACGGAATTTTGGCATTTATTGTTTATTACAGGCATGCTATAACAAAAAGTGGAGAATTTTTTCCGTCAGCTGAAACAAAAATTAATGTTCAGACAATTGTTTGGTTACGTAATTTTTGACATTTCTAGTTTTTCGTACATTGTAATTAATTTTTATTGTTGTTGTGTGTTTTGTAAATTAAAAAATATATAAATTTGTGTGTATGCAAACAAAATTCTGTATAGAATTCTACACGGTTATTTTTCCGTGTAGGAATAAATGCAAAACTCCAAACCTGAATTTCAGTGAGAACTGCATACTACGCTTTACAAGCAATAGCTTTTAGTAGTGTGTCCCATTAAAAGGGTTACTATTATTTGGATAAAAAACAATAATTTTGTATGAGAAAACGTAAACAAATAAAATTTATTGTAAATGGGCAACTCTATATGGACGAAACTACGTAAGTCGAGACGAAAAATAACCCTGCGTTTAGACATGTAAGTACTTGCATGCAAGTTCTGTGTACGTGTTATCAACGAAAAAGCAATTTGTATTCGTTTCTCTGTCTTTCTCATATCTGAACCAAAAGTGTGTTAGTAGAAAAGTTTGAGTGTATTGAGTTTTTCGAACTTGCACTTGCATGTGTAAAGGCCAGGTAAGGAACGTCTACAGACGCAAATTGTTACGCAATTATCCATATGCCATTCGCGCACGTTTTGATTTCAACGCGGTCTGTAAACATACTAGGTGTGTTTCTTTACTCTACTTTGGGATCCCGCGGGTTCCCAATTTGCACGAAAAGCGTTCCCGTGCTTCAAATTTGTGTACATGAGAGCGTTTCTAAGAGGGTAATATACTTCTTCTTGCACGAAGTAGTCCAAATTGTTTCTTCGTGCAAATTGTGTTAATTGTCAAACAGCTGACTATTTCAAAGATAAACAAAAGAAAAAAGTTGAATTCGTAAACAAACTTTTTTTAAAAAAGGTGTGAATTATATTAAAAAGTTGAAATTTCTTTAAAAAAAAAACTATAAAAATATTAACAAAAACAAAAATAAGAAGTGATTGTACATTAAACACTTTAATTTTTTGTTTTATAAGTAGCAATTTTTTGCAATGTTTAATTTGAAATGTCATGACACATTGGCGTTTTATTTCGTGGTAGAAATTTGGTTTTTGCGGTTCCCTTTTGTGTATTTTTTAAATTGTATGAGAGCAATTTGTCTTTACTCTCACTAGCACGAACTTTAGCCGAAAAGTAAAGTAAAAAACAGAACTACTGTAAGGCTATGTTTATTGGTGATAGTGCCATTAACAATGCCTTTGTTGTTTTGAATGATAAATCGATTGAGTTTGTAGAAATTATTCTTGCATTATGGGCACTGCCCATAATTTTTTATCATAATGATGTACTTTCACGAGAACTAATTGTGTGCGAAGTTTCATAAGAATCTGTGGCAAGGCTATTTTAAATATTTACATATAAACTAGACTGCAAAAATCGCCATTCTTGTCAAATAATTTTAAGTGAAACTACCTTGTTTTTTATATCATGCTTTTCACCGGTGACAAACAGTTTCTTGACTGTCACGTGACAACCATAAATTACATTCTCTCAAGGGTTTCTGAATGGGCGGTTCAAAACAAACTTAAATTTAACCCAAATAAAACAATTGCGAAGGTTTTTGGCTCGGTTGGAAATGTTTATGATCTTATGCACCTTTATTTCAACAATGTACATGTGTATGGCCCTATGGGCTCGATTAAGTAAATAAAAATGAAATACATCTGAATTTATAAAAAAGTCGATTTCAATTTCTTTAGTTAGGGTTTTAGATGACGATATTCATACTATGTATGTATTTTAAAGTTCTTAACTACTATAGTAGTAAATAAAATGCAGTTGTGTATATTTTGTTGTTGGATTTTACAAGAATGCTACGATATTTTGCATTTGCCCTTTCGCAAGACTATTTGCACCAAACACTAGCGGTATTCAGTGTTTGGTGCGAATAGTCTTGCAAGATACATTACTTTCTACTTACAGCACCTTTGCAGATTTGCTACACTCGGGTATAGCTTTTTTTTGTATTGCATCCATCCTCGCATTAGCGCCTATTCAAATATTACGTAACGCTATTTTTGAAGTTTTTAAAACATCCTGAAGATGGCACATAGCCGAAACCGGTCTGTTTACAAACCAAATTTGACGTGGGATGACGGAAAATCGTTCCAAAAACATCCTCCCCCCACCTTCGTAAGGCTTTTTACAAAATTTTCAGTAACAAATCTCTAAAATTAAATTAAATTATTTATTTACCCTCATTTAGTTTCAAAATATTTTTGTTGTTTATTTTAGTTCGTGTTAGCCGCCCGAGAAATCACTGCTCGCCTAAGACTACATGGATATTGGGCTGACTTCATGAATCCATTCAGTGGAAAACCTTTTTATTCCTGGGCTAGCGGAAAGAACCTTTACAAGATTGATAATCGTTTTCGAGGTATTAATATGCAACTAAACAAGCACAATGAATGTGTTGTTATTAGTTCTGATGCTGAAGCTAATGCAGAAAGTGCTTTTTCCGGATCCATCTACAGTAATGCCCCATCAAATTTCGAGCAATTAAAATCATTGCTGGATGCACAAGTTTAGTTGCAGTTCGTTTGTGAACTAGTCATA
The DNA here is from genome assembly GCA_956483635.1 of Panzeria rudis. Classification (NCBI taxonomy): domain Eukaryota; kingdom Metazoa; phylum Arthropoda; class Insecta; order Diptera; family Tachinidae; genus Panzeria; species Panzeria rudis. Next base: position 7,494,194 of record OY101448.1, on the reverse strand, counting down.
CCGAATGATTGTTTACCTTATTATTTTGTTGTTGATATTATTAATAGTCAAATAAATAGTCAAATAAACAAAATGTACGTATTGTATTAACTGTATAAACTTTTATTTTTAGTCCAAAGTTTCTTTTGCACAGTGTCGTTCTATTTCCTTAAGTTTATTTATTAACAATTGCAATTCCTCGGTATTGCACACAAACTCAACAACAGTTTCTCTTTCGCCACCTTTTTGTTTGTAACGGCCTAAATTGATCTGAAATCCAGTTTCTTTGCTGCTATGATCCGAAGTTGATGACTTTACATCGGCAACAATACGCCACTGAAGATCCGTAATGTGTGGAAATGAGTGGCATACCCGCAATTGGCGTAAAAATAATTGTTGTCGCTGCTCCTCGTACGTTCGCGTCAATTCTTCAATTGCACCTGGATTCAATTGTTGTTCGTCCATAAGTTGCCGAAGTGCGATAACATCTAAGCTGTACTTAATAGCTAAGCTGAATAGAGTTACAACAGCATATTCGCTTTGTTTAGCTTGTTCACTGTTTGTTGAGTATATTTCTGGTACAGGAGGGATAGCTTTCAAGGAATATTTTAATAATTATTAAATAAAAAAGAACCTTGTGTATTATCACACATGTTTAACAATATTGTGTTAGTTTTTTTTTACTTTTTGCGAAAAATTTAATTTTAACATTCCTATATACTAGAGTCTGACTGAATATTCGGTTTCGGATTCGGCTGATATTCGGTTTCGTATTCGGCCATAATTGTGGTTCGGCTGATATTCGGTTTAGGGCAACTTTTTGGCCGAATACCGAAACTTTTTATTCTCTATAAATAAGGAAGTTAATCGAAATAGTATTTTCCAAATTTAAAATATGTCACCGCGATGAATCTATTTTTTCCCGTCCTATATCTTTTCAAATTGAATGAAAATTTTACTTAAGTTTTATAAAGCGCAACCAAAAGATATATGTACATAGTAACATAAAGTATTCAACTGTTTGTTGCCAAAATAATTAGCATAAATTAGGGAATGGTAAACCGATTTCGATTCCAATCGAAAATCTATTTTATGTTATAATAAGTCGATTTTTCGCAATCTAATTTACTTCTGCAAGATTGCACTGAAATTGTTTTTTAAATAGATTTTTTTAAATAATTTCGAAATATGAAAAAAACTCATTTTCAATCTTTACGATAAATTCAATACCATCGAGAAAAATTCTTTGTGTATATCATCGATGAAACGCAGGCATAAACAAAAATTCACTTTAGTAGAAATGAATGAAATCGTATAAATTTAGTGTCAAAAATAGCTAAATATTCCACTTTATATCTTTTTAGTTATTCCGACTCAACATTTTGATTGGTGCTCTTGTAACGTCATCAATAGAGTGATAAAACACTACTCAATGTATGTGTACCGAACCCAATATTCCAGTTCTATTCATCATTTAAGCTAATTTCATGCCAAGTTTTTATTAGTCATATGCTCGTAAACGTTTAAGTTTTATATTTGCTCGATGGAATGAAATATATTCCATTTCTACTATTATTTTGACGTATACTTTAACGGAGAGTTTTGTATGCCGAGTTTGACGTTAAAGACCACGTTAACTTTAAAACACATTGTGAAAAGGGCCGTTAATAAAATAAATGACTTTTCAGTTCTGTTAAGTTTTTAAAATGTCAATATCAGTTAACACTAGAAAGACGGGCAGGGGTCATTTGACCCACTTTCATATCTGACTGCCAATATTTCATTTATCAGTTATTTTTGTGAATTGATATTTTGCGACTTTTATTAAATATGCATAAAATTTACTTTTAAATCATTTCTATTTTATTAAAGTGCTCCGAACTTAAATAAATCGTACAACTACCTAAAAAGACTGATAGGGGTCATTGGACCCATTTTCATATCTGACTGCCAATATTTCTTTTATCAATTACTTGCACCCGATGTAACTGTTCTCTTTCAATCAAACACATTCTTTCTGAATGCTCATCATATTCCGACCAAAGACGAAAACTATTTGGAAACGAATCAGCTTTAAAACTTCTTAAGGAACCATCCACCGAGAATATTAATAAAATTTGCTGCTTTATCAAGCTAATTAAACATAAAATCTAATTTAATGCCAACATTGAAAATATGTATCATTTTATACATCTATATAATTTTATTTACATGATCATACTTAATACACAAATGTATATTAAACCAGAGCTGATGGCCAACGTTGCTAGTGCTCTCTAACTAAATTTAATCTTAGAATTATATTCGTTAAGATTAAATAAATAAATAATAATAAGTTTTCTTACTTATCAAAAAGTTGTTATTTATATTTTAGTTTCTTATTTTGTTTTAAAGTAAGTTAGGTTAGCTTGGACAAGATCTCTTTTTCTAACAACCAGTTTGGGTCCTTTGGTCCCTTTGTGATACCTGAAACGGATACGAAGAGATTTCATGAAAACTCCCTGCCGATTTTAAACTAACCCGAACTCCGAATACGTGAATTTATTTCCTTTATATCGCATTCTCCAAGATATGAAAGTTCGCGAAGTGAAAAATTTCCCAAGTTTAACGCCTAATTTTTAGACAGAGCTGGACATCAACAGAAGATATATTTGATGGTTTCTTCCTCCTCCTCATTTTGACAACATCAGTAGAGGTCATTGTAAGAACGATTTAATCTCCTGGCATGAGCACCGATAAGACAGTACCTCGTTATAACCGCTACGAGAACACGTAGCCGATGATGAGGAAACCCCAGTATGGTTACAGACCTTGCGAAGTTATACTGGTGCGAGCTGGATCTGGAAACTACACTTGTGTTTTCAGTAGTCCATCTGATATGTGCTTTCCTAAATATTTGCTGCTGAATTTGTATTTTGCAGCTTTCATTGGGGCCCCTACCAACCAGTCAATGTTCCTTTCTTGCAAGCGGGCACCAGCATTGGCTAGCTCGTCCGCAATAATGCTACCAAGCATATCTGCATGTCCTGGTACTAATAGAAGCCCCAAGTTAAAATATATCGCAATATCATTTAGAGATGTCCAGCATTCTATAAGCAGGTCCAATGTTGGGTAAACACCAAATAGAATGTGTAAGACAGCCTTACCATCGATAAATATAAAGATATCCTGATCGAATATTCTTCTGATTGTCGCTATTACAGCCTGTATGATGCTACATTGATTGGGTAGTCTCAAGCATATGCCACGTTGTAAGTACGGAATGAAGAAAGCCCCACATTCCCCAATACCCGAATTGGATCCGTGGGTATAAATTAATATCCTCTCGATTTCCGATTAAAATAGAATGGATGTAATGTCCAGCAGAAGATCGCTCCATACATCAGTATGGGCTTTACCACCATGCCAAAAAGTCATCAGACATTTGTGGGATTGCCAACTGCCTTTCTGCAGGTATATAGTGCAACAGAAGCTTTGGCTGCTCTTGCTGGAACTTTGAGGTATCATGCCAATTTGTAGTACAGTATAATACCGAGTAGCTATCAGATAACCTAAGGCTGACTCCGTTCCAATGTTACTTTAGTCATTATTTCCATTGCAGTTTATTTTCCATCAGTGTGTTATAATCTTTTGTTTTAAACTAAAAATTCCAAATTAAAATTTAATTCCTATAATATTTTTAATATGAATAAATAGTTTTCAAATTTAAACTATAAATTTTTCGCTACTAAAAATAATTTAAAAGTAGTTGGGTCAAATGACCCCTAACCGTCTTTCCAGGTATGTAGATTTTCGCGTCTTTCTAGTGTTAATGCTAAAAAAGTTTCGGCAAGTTCCGGATTCGGCCGAATATTCGGCCTTTTTGACGAATATTAGGTTCGGTTCGGGTTCGGCCTCAAAAAACTGGTTTCGGTCGGACTCTACTATATACATACATATCTACGAACTGTAAAAAAATCATTGGTGGAGTTCACGCAACGTTCATTAACTGCTTACTCGTTAAATTGGTAAAATTTTGCATATATGTATTTTATTGTTGTAAAATTTATTTAAACATTTTTTGACAGCAAAATGTATGGGAAATATTACCAATTTAACGAGTAAACAGTTACCGAATGTTACGTGAACTCCACCATTGTTTTGAAAGGGTAGTACTTTCAACATTAAAAAAATACTTTTAAAAAATCATGGTGTTTTTACTTTTTGGTTAAATAAATTTCGAAATAAAAATAAAAAAAATAAAAATATGCACATTCGACTTTAATATCGCTAAACATTTGTTTTTAATAGTTTTGCAATAGTTCGAGAGCGAAACTTTTGAAACTTCTTAATTTGGTGTTTTTTCTTTTTTCAAAATAAAATAGGGGGTCGCTTTTATTTTATGTTCTTTTAAAGATTTTTGTTCGCTAGAAAAAGATCGCAATATCATTTATAATGATTTGGTGAGAAGTTAGCGAAGACTGTTGAACTAACTTACACAAAATTAATTTCGCTATTTCTTCCCAAACTTTGTTATTACAATCGTTCCACTTTTGTTTTAAGTTTTCGAATTCTTCGCTGTGGCGACGTTAGCTTTTATCGACTCTCAGGTCAAGCGGGTAAATAAATAAAAAAAATAATACATACATACATACAACTTATTGTGCATTGGATGGCATCGACTCAAAAACCTATTGTTTTCTCTGCAGTCGATCAATATAAGGGAATGGAACGTACATACCAGCCAGGGATGCCAACTCAGCCCTTTTCGGGCTAGATTTAAGCCCGTTTTTATTCACTCAAAATGCGAAAATAAATGTTTAGCCCCAAACTAAAAAACGCGCTAATCTTGCGCTTTTTACAATTATCATTCAGCCCTTTTAGCCCCTTTTCACTTTTTGCTCAACATGGTTACATTTATATATTTTTACTTTTACGAACTTGTTCTAGCCTTATTCTAGTAATAGCGGCATATTAATTAACGTGAGAATATTGTTTTTACACACGTTCTTGTGTTTGTTTGCCTTAACTAAACAATAATCTTCTATTTCTGTCAAAATTGGTTGTGCTTTGAACGATGGTCTCAAAATTGAATCGATGTTTATATGTTAGCCCCTTTTCGCGCTTTTTCAAAAAATTTTGTTGGATATTGCTTTGAACGTATCTTTTTTTCAATTTAGACCCTTTTTCGAAGAATTTCACGCGTTTTGAGACTCAAAAGTTGGCATCACTGTTATCAGCTAGGTAGGTATATGATGAAAATCGATTTTGAAAATTAAGGAATTTTTAATATTTTCATCCAATTTTTATAAATTTTCGTGATAAAATTATTTTGAATACAGAAATATTTCCTTACCTAAAGTGCAAACGGCCCTAACATTTTGAAAATTGTTCAGGAGAAGCAAAAAATATGTTTATATTAAAATTTTGAGATTTTCAATACGAATTTCTCCAATATAATAAAACGCCCCATGAAGAGTTAATTTCTGCATGAATTTTGTATATATTTGTAATATATTAGGAGTTATTTTACTTAGGGCTTTTTGCTTCCTGTTTTTCTGAAGCCAAAAGCCCTATCTTGGCTGAAAGTGTATGAAATGTAGCAATAAAATCGGTGATGTATTTTGATAAAATACATCTGAATTTATAAAAAATCGATTAAAATTTTTTGTTAGTTATAACTAACACGCCCTATAGGGAGTTTTGCGTTTCAGCTAACGATTTGAGACAAAATCCTTTTTAATAAGGAAATCGTTACATTGCTGTTATGGAATACAAGTTTTGTATCGAATTGATGACGACGTCGATAAAAATTGATGTTGATATTAAATTGATGACGATGACGATGACGTTAAATGGAATAAGGAATATTTAAAAACACCTTTTAAGATTGTGTCGTTTTCGAAATCGATTTCCACACATAATTGGCTTATTTTCAATACACATTTATATTGTCAATTGAGTTATGAATTTATATTATCGATATATAACACGATCCAATAATATTATTGGATCATGATATATAATATTTATATTATCGATATATAAACAATAATATAATATTCTACTGAAAAATATTAAAATAATAAGTTAAGGCTGAGGCCACACGGGCGTTTTTAAAACGCGGCGTTTCTGCTTTTTATATTAAATTTGAAGTTTAAAAAAAATTGAGAACTTTCAAATTTAATATAAAAAACTGAAATGCCGCGTTTTAAAAACGTCGGTGCGCCCTCACCCTAAAAGGATGAAACAAATATACTTTAGTGAAGTTGCTCCAAGCCTATGTGATAGAAAGTTGAAAAATAAGAAGAAAAAATGAAATAAAAAAGTTGGCGGCAACACATATTTTCCGAGTTATGGGCCTATGAACTTTTCATATAAAACTGTGATTATGCATTACATTTATGAATTTAATAGGTCAATATTGGTGTCATTTAAAAGCTGTCGTATATTGTAGTAGCTACTAAACACCACTAAAAATTGGATACATATATCGCGACCTCAGTATTGGTTTAGCCCATATGCCAAAAAGTCGGAATGGAGAAAAACAGCAAAGAAGATTTACATAGTTTTCTCAAAATATGTCCGTTAGAACTTTTTTTTATTCTCAACACTGATTTCGGCATATGTTTGGAAGAAAAATGTACATTTTTGTGAACTTTCATCAATCCGATTAGAAATTAACATCTTTTTACTGAAACTAAAATATCTTGTTTTGTGCTCCAGTAGCCACTTTTTTATTTTATTTGTAAAAAGTAGCTTTTGTTGCTCCATGTGTATACTAACTGCTGTGTATTGAGTAACTTGTTATTGAGATGAAATTTTCTACTTTTTATTGAAAATAAACGTAAAAATGTTATTAGAAAAGATATTTACATGGAATAAAAAGTTAATATTGATGAAACTTGTTATTTTACTTGATTTCTGATTTTTGTTTTTTTATTTAAAAATTTTTTTAACAAAAAATTCATCAAAAATGATGATATCGAGCCAATGAATGCTTGATATCTCAGAAATCAGGAACAATTTCGCGAAAAAGTTTTTGGATTCTGAAAGAGGGTATTCAAAATATATACAAATACCCCATACTTAACTCAATTTTTTTAATGGGTTGATGGGCCAAAACAAGACTGAGGTCAGGTCGCGATATGTAAATATTTTTTTTAATAAAATGAATTAAAAATTTTAAAAAATTTCGTTTTTAATTTTAAGGCCGGTCTCAATGACTTTCTTCTCTAGTTATGTCGAATAGCGGCTTTGCTGAAGAATGATTTCCTTCATAGCCGGCCATCGGCCGGGCTCAAGGATTTTCTTCTCTAGGTATGTCGAATAGCAGCTTCGCTTAAGAATGACTCACTACATAGCCGGCCTTCGGACGGGCTCACGGATTTTCACCTCTAGGTATGTTAAATAGCGGTTTCGCTGAGGAATGGTTTCCTGCATAGCCGACCTTCGGCGGGGGTCAAGAATTTTTTCCTCTAGGTATATCGAATAGCGGCTTCGCTGAATAATGATTTCCTGCATAGCTGGCCTTCGCATGGACTTAATGATGCTTGTTACTAAAGATTTTCTGCATAGCTTTTAAATGACACCAATATTCCCCTATTCAATTCATAAATGTAATGCATAATCACAGTTGTATATGAAAACTTCAGAGGTTCATAACTCGGAAAATATGGGCTGCCGCAACTTTTTTATCTGATTTTTTCTTATTTTTAAAATTTCTATCACAAAGGCAATTTTTATTTTGTATGGAGCAACTTCACTAAAGTGCATTTAAGCCAAAAGGATTAACACTACATACATTATTGTTAAACAAATGCGTTATTCGACTGTGTACGTATGTATACGGAACTTACTGGCTTCGGGATGTAAAGTTAGTTTAACAGTATTAGAAATAATTTTCTTAGAAACTTCTAACGGTATTGTTGTTCCCAGATGGCCAAGACCTTGAAGGACCACATTGGATAAAGGTATAGCCGTTTTATTTGGAATGCTCATCTTTATGACGTTGTAATATTATTTGCAACGAAACCTCAACAAGAAATACCACCGAACCACTACACCGCCCAACACCACAAGCACAGTTGATAGCTGTTCTTTAACCCTAGAATAACATTTATTTTTATTCATATTGACTAGAGTTGCAAAACAATCGATGTTACTATCGATGGTATCGATAGTTTTATTTGTAATGGACTATCGATGCTTTTTGCCACTATCGAAAAAATATGGCTTATAATCTAGTTTAGTGACAGCTCCAAACAAAAAGAAAACTACATAGGGGGTAGAAAATGCAAAGATACGACGAAAATGTTAAATAAAAAAATGGGACAAACGCAATGTTCTCGAGTTACGGACCTCTAAAGTTTTGAAATAAATCGTTTGAATTTAATCGTTTCAGGTATGTGATGAAAAACGATTTAGACACAAAAACGATTTGAAAGCGATAAAAGGTGTGCTGTGTTTGCTATAGTCGTTTTGTCAATAACTTTCAAATTTATTTTTAAGTGTTTTTTCAACCTTTTTTGATAAATTTCTGTTCACAGTTCTATTACATTGTTTATATTTTATCTTCTAGAGTGTTTTTTATAAGTCAGTAGTTTGAGATTGGCTCAAAACTAACTGAAAAGATCGGTCGGAATCAGGCGCGGATCTAGCTTAAGCTTTTGGGAGGCGAACTTTTCAATGAAACGTACCATTTTGTATATATTCTTTTAGGAACTCCATAGAAATGACGAATATTTTATTCGTTTTGGAGGGGGAAATATCCCTTTTCCCCTCCCCTGTATCCACGCCTGGTCGGAATTCATCACACCTTTTCAAAGGGATCCTATTCAAATCGTTTTGAAAACGATCGTTTTCCAGCATATACCTGATTATAATAAAAATGGAGGTACATACCACGCGCTACGCGGCAACGCGTTTCTTACTTTTCGAACTTTTAACGCTTTAAGAATAGAAAGTTACACACCACGCTTTTGATGATCTTCCGCTTATACAATTTCAAGCCTTTGCCGGCTATATTTCGTCTTGCCTTTAAGTTTTATTTTTCTTTATATATTTAATGCAGTTTTCATCCATTTTTTAATAAAAAAATTAATTTCTAATAATTTATTTCCATTAAACAAACATTTTAGCATATGAATCTGGCAACACTGCCTGTCATTTTGTATACGACGCGCGAAAGTTGAAGAATGTTCAACTTTTTGCGAGTTACGCGCGTCGCAAACTTCGCTTTGTATCTTGCCTTATGGAAACACACTATTTCAACTTTTTTGACAGAAGTCTGTAACGCATTAGCGTATTTAACGCATGCTATGTACCTTCACCTTAAATGGAAGGAGTAAAGAGACCTTCTATAAGGCCTTATTTAGCAGTCTGTAGTACTTCCACTCCCATAACATATTCATTTCTTTTTTACACGCGATGTCATTGCGGATCAAGGCCTTTCTCGCCCCATTACTCAGCAGGCCGGGTCTGGGAAGGTCTGCTAAAAATGAAATGGAGGTACATTTTTTAATCTGGGTAGTTTTATAGCGGCTTCTATATGTTTTCTTATCATGATGTTTTATTTATTACGAACTTGTTTTCATCCAAAGTAATTTTTTAAACATATGAGGGAGGCTAAATTTCATGTATTTATTTGGAACGAATTGAACATGTAGTAGCTACAACATAAATGACATAATAGCAGCATGTATGACGCCTCTTGTACGTAAATTCACTCTTATATACAAATTATTTGCGAAAAAGAATACGAGAATGTCTGTTATTTCCAAAGAACATTTTTTATTAAATAAAACGAAAAATCTTAAAAATAGAATACTTCCAAAAGAAACCAGTGTAGAGGCCTTCTAGAAGGCCTATATTAGAAGGCAGAAAAGAATTACTTTTGGATCTTAAATTCAGGTCTTGGAAGGCCTGTTAAAAGGCCTGTTCAGTGAATGCCTCGTAAGTTTTACCGCTGGGAACATACCAGAGATGTGTCAACATCTATTGTATGTGTGACGCATCCATTCTCAAATTCACTAAAGCTGCCGTGCTCGTAGTGGTACCTGTTCAATCTTCCTTGGTATTACCCTGCGTCTATACCTGATATATTTTTATCATGGCAAATGTCAAACTTTATATTGAAAAATAGTTTATGTTACCTGTTTTTCTTATATGGAATTTGTATAGGCGTAGGGCAATAAATGAATTATTAATAAATATAAAAAAAAGTATTATTGGCCAGACAGCATTGTCTGGTATGAACGATAAGTTAGTCAAACTGTTTGATACGTTGCACACCCCTTTACAGGGCGTCTTGACGAGCTAATTATTTTTTTATAACAATTGCTAGCACAAGAATATGTCACGTCGGGACAGCTGTTGTTACACGCAATTTATACGGTGATTTTTTTACCTTGTCTTTAAATCACGTCTTATTTTGTTGGACAGTGAGCGGGGTAGAAAAAAAGACAAGATTTCTGTTTTCGCGATTTTTTCATATAATTCTTTATCTCCATTTGCATTTTCTCTCTCTTACATAGCGTCTTCACGAGACATAATACCAAATATTTTTCTGTTAGCAAGTGTAAAATTCAATCGCAGAGAGAATTCTGTTACATGTAGACTTCAAATTAATGTTATCGCAATGTTATAATAATTATTATGAGAGCGTTGTTATAATAAATATTATCACAATAATCTTATGATATGAAATGTCAAAAAATATGAAAACAAATAAATTTATGTGTTAGATTTAAAATTTTTATAAAATTTCTGTAAATTTGTGTATCTAAAATTGTTTAATTGATTTATAAAGTAAAATGTGTATGAAAAATGATATATAAAACAGCTAATTACGCAAAAATATTGCATGTTAACCCAATGAACATTTGTAGCAAATGTATGACATGAAGAGAAATTTCAACATTTTAGTTTTCTTGTTCTGCCGACGTGCTCTCTTATGTTATATCAAAGTTAATGTCTCGTGAAGACGCGGTGTTATGTGATTGTGTTAGGGTTTTTGTTATGAACGATTAAATAAAGCAAATTTTGAGAGTAATGTACAAAAAGACATGAAATGAAAAATCATTGTATAAATGCAAAAAGTTTTTGGTAGCAACTTTAAAAGAGAATTAAAAAAAGACATGTAAAAGTCACGGCGTAAATTTCGTGTTACTGTTTTGCCATTATTATAACGACGTTGTTATAACAATAGTTAGAACCACGATGTCTTAACAACAATCATTGTTTTAAATACGAAAAAGAGAACAAACAAAACAAATTTGCTATCTCCGCTGCACTACTTTCAAATAATATGACTAGGTCTAACAAAAACATTGTACGTACTCTCCACAACAAAGACCTTAACAAATGTTTGTTAACAGCTTTGCCGACGTTTTGTTCATTGTTTTAACTTGGGGTCACACGTTCAAGTTTTGCTTCAAGTTACAATACACTCAAAATTGAAACGACCCAACAAACACAGAAATACACTACATGTATTGCCAAACGTATTGCCTGGATGAAAAATATTATTGCGGCAATAATCGATTTCGTATTTCGGAATATACTTCCTTCAGAAAGAAACGTGTCTCGATGGCAATACTCCTACGCAATACGAAAGCAATTCTTCTAGATGATAAACTAGCAATATCGCCAGATAACCACTTATAAGAAAATATGAAGATAACACTAAAATATTTTTAGGAAGATAAAAAGAAGATTATGCATTTTAAAAAATATTCATTGATAAACACCGATTTTTTGGATTCCACCTTTCCTCCTTTTCTGTAAAAATTGCATACATACATTTTGCAGCAAAAATTCATTTGTCGTGGAGATTACGCCCTTTTTTGTATATTTTTTAAAAATAAAATTAATTAATATAAAATGTATCTGTTTATATTGCGTAATTGTGTCAAAAATTATAAAATGAAGAAAATAAAAATATTACTTCGATTATATTCTTCTAGATGACAATTTAGGGATATTGCTAAACTATTGCCTAAGGGGATATCTTCCAATTATTTGCAGGGGAGCTTGCTTTCAATTTCTCTTTCAAGATGAGTGTTTCAATTTACGTTCAAGCAGCTGATGACGATTTTCTTCTGCAAATATTCTACCGCCATGGTTTTTTGTTAATTTTTTTTACAAAATGGTTTTCAAATTGCTTTAAAGTTGCGTGCCGCCTACGTCACAGCTTTCAATTTTTGTGAATTTTGACAAGCAGTATATTTAAAAACGTGAACGTGTGACCGCAGCGTAACAAAAAAATTGCTTGTCAAGACGTAGTGCTAATTTAAAAAGCACATGTGGCAACTTTATAATTTTGTTTACAATTTATATTTTGCCTTATATTTTCTTGTTAATTTGCACGTGCTTTATTTATATTTTTCACTACAAACATGTTTTCGAAACGTCTTAAATTTAATAAATCTGCTGAAAATGAAGCCGTGCAAAACCATGAGACACATACTTTGCAGGCGAGACTTGTTTCGGATACGGGAGAAGAAGCTGGCCCTCCCATCGATTTACCAGTTGGAGTGACTGTGGAACAATTGGGGCTTATTTGTAATGCTTTGCTGAAAAATGAAGAAGCAACACCGTACATATTCTTTGTTGGCGAGGATGAAATTAAAAAATCTCTAGACCAAACTTTAGATCTAAATACTATCGATACTGAAAATGTTATAAGTATAGTGTATCAGCCGCAATCCGTTTTTAAAGTTCGTCCTGTTACTCGTTGCACCAGCTCAATGCCGGGTCATGCAGAGGCGGTTATTTCTATCTGTTTTAGTCCTGACGGTGCGCATTTGGCTAGTGGTTCGGGTGATACGACGGTAAGACTTTGGGATTTAAATACAGAAACGCCACATTTTACTTGCACGGGACATAAACAATGGGTTATGTGTGTAGCTTGGTCGCCTGACGGCCGGAAACTTGCAAGTGCCTGTAAAGCTGGAAGTATCATTGTATGGAATCCAGACACAGGGAAACAATTAGGGCGCACCCCAAGTGGTCATAAGAAATGGGTGAATTGCATAAGCTGGGAGCCATATCATAAAAATCCTGATTGTCGTAAACTCGCTAGTGCTGGTTGTGATGGCGACTGTCGTGTGTGGGATACGGTATTGGGACAATGTATTATGGTGATCGCAGGTACTACTAAGCTTGAGTGTGTAAATTTGTAGAAAAAATTTTGCGTTTATTTCTCAGGTCATACAGCTGCAGTTACATCAGTACGGTGGGGTGGAGCGGGCTTAATTTATACCTCCTCAAAAGATCGCACAGTAAAAATATGGAGAGCAGAAGATGGAATACTTTGTAGAACATTTACAGGTCATGCACATTGGGTTAACAATATTGCTCTGAATACAGATTATGTCTTGCGCACAGGACCCTTCCATCCCGTACAAGATAGAAATAAAATCCGTTCTGATTTAAGCAGTAAGCTACTATTTTTTGTAATATCTGTGGTCACAAGCCTTAACCGCCTAAGTAGTTAATCAAAAATTCGCGGTAGAGCTGTTTAAAGTATCCAAAACTCGCTTCCAATCAGTCGTCAGTTTGATTTTCTGTAACTTATTTATAAATAAATGCCGTCTTAAAAAAGTTACATAATTAAAAAATTGGTAGCGATTTAATTTAGACACGAATGGAGTCCATCACACCAAAAATTAAATTTTTTCCTGACTCGACTTGGGCGATTAAGGGTTGTGACCATAGATATGAGTGCGACTTTAACCCTATTGAAACGTCATTTTCAGAAGACAAATTGGAGGAAATGGCATTACAACGTTATAAACAAGTATGCCCAGATGACATTGAGTCATTGGTATCTTGCTCTGATGACTATACCTTGTACTTGTGGGTAGCAAATCAAAACAAATGTATTCAACGCATGACTGGCCATCAAAATGTTGTCAATGATGTTAAATATTCACCTGATGTTAAATTAATTGCATCCGCTTCTTTTGATAAATCGGTCCGGTTATGGCGTGCTAAAGATGGCCAGTATTTAAACACTTTTAGAGGCCACGTGCAAGCTGTGTATACGTTAGCTTGGTCTGCAGACTCCCGCTTAATTGTTAGTGGCAGTAAAGATTCCACTTTGAAAGGTTAGTGCAAGCATTTTAGTGATTCTTATATTAACAACTGAAATAATCGTGTTATTGCAAAACATGTGTTGGATATTAATTTTATAACTATAGTCCTACTGCGGACTCGACAAAAAGATTACCATCAGTCAATAATCGGTATACCGAATTATTTTTTGTGAAGACGGATATTGGATGAAGGCAAATCAAACAATGCCATAACTCGGAAAATTCGGTTTTTGAGTTAATATTACTTTAATTATGTACATTAATTTTTTAATTATGTAATACATTAATTATCATCATATCATAAAATTTCACTAAAATATCTTGTATCCTCGACTCTTGGGATAAGAATATTATTTGTTGTATACAAAATTGAAACTTTGAACTCGTTTTCTGCAAAACATGTTTTTTTTAGTTATCACGTTGTTGATGTTAACTAGTCAATTTGTTCAACACATATTTATGGAATCACATAGAGGAATCCATATTCCATATACATATTATATAAAAATGAGGTGTATGTTTGTTTGTAGATTTTTGTTGCGGCATCACACCTAAACGGTTCCCCACACTTAACTCTGTCATTCGTCAACCGATTTTTAAAACTCGTTTTTGGTTTGAAATGGTTTGCTTGCGGCTTAGTTCCATAACTTTTTTTCGAAAACCGGTGGGGAAATTTGTTCGCCCCATGCTTAACTGTCATTTGCTTAAAATGATTTGCCTGAAGCTTATCCCATAATTTGTTTTCGAAAATCAGTGGTAAAATTTGCTCTCCCATGAGTAACGCTGTCATATCGTCGCTGTTTTTACTAACTCACCTAACTAAAATTTTTTTGAAAATGAGAAGTACACAAGTTGACGTCATTAGTCATACCGCACCTTGTGTAAAACTTTTATGAACGTAACTATTACCGTAATCTCTATAAAAGCAAAAATATTTTTGACGTATCTGTAAGAACGCAAAAAAATGTTCACGAAGTGTCGTAAGTGTAAAGCTTTATGGATATAACACCAAATACCGTTATATTTAGTTAAGTTTTTTTAGTGTATTATATTTTTTTCGATATAGCGGTAAATATATTACAATATATTAACAATATTCTTTTTCTAATTCCAATAAAAAACTTGAAAAAAATAATATAAAAGCAATGAAAGAATATATCAGTAGTTAAAAAAAACTTTTGATAGTAACACACACGTTTGAAAAAAAAAACTTCAATTATATTTAACGAAGAAACTAAAAGGAATAAACAAGTTAAAAGAAACAAATATAAAACGCAAAAGGGCTTAACAACACATTTTTTCCAAATTTAATTTTTTGATTGACTAGGATGTAGTTAACAACATAACATTCACCAGCTAAATTTTATTTATTTACTAATTTTATGCGTATGTGTCTAAAAATCGGTATTTTTCTTGAAAACCGATTACCAATATTTCAAAAATCATCAACATCAGTCCTCCAAATATATTTTAAAGTAAACATAATGATTGGATTTCCTTAACGACTGGTGATAATTCATTTCTCAAACTCAAAGAACATGTATTCTTTTATAACTCACTATCTAACTAAGTAATTACTCTAAATATTCTTTAACTTACATTTTTATTTTTGATTTTTATTAAGCAACACTAAAATAAAGTCAAAGAATTAATCAAAAATAAATTTCAATTTTTTTATACTATAAAAGTATACTGCAGGCGTATCTGAATAAATTAAAAAAAATTCACTAAATGTCGTTGTATCTGCTTCAAAGTCACAAAAAAGTATTTTAAATCAAAATTTTTATATTTTTCTTTATTTAAGACTGAAAAAGAGATGCTATACTACATATCAAAAAATGCAGAAAACCAATTTTATACGTATTTTGGTTTGGAAGTGACTACATTTAGGACAAAAAACATTAAAAGTGCTCTCCTGTAAAATTTGTGAAATGCTAGTTAGGTCAGTTAGTTAAAACAGCGACGATATGTGAAATGTTTTTTAACATTTTTTTGTTTTAAAAGGTTTGCTGCAGTTTTATTCTGTAATATTTTTTCAAAATCGATGGGGAAACTTGCTGCCCCCATGCTGCACTATGTCATTTGTGAACCAATCAAAAAATTTTTTTTTGTTTGAAGGGTTTGGCTGAAGTTTAGCCCCATAATTTTTTTTTGGAAAATCGGTTGGGTAGTTTGCTCCCCCCCCATGATTAACTCTGCCATACTTATACCGAATTTCAAACTTTTTTTTAAGGATTTGCTTGCAGTTTGGTCCCATATAAGTAGAAATGGGGCTCGATAAATATGCCATTTCTTGAACGATTTCAAAAAAAAATTTTTTGAAAGGACATGAAAGGTTTGATACTATAATAAATTGCGGACGAACACACTATTTGACGTAATGCATAATTGCGTCCGTGTTGTAATCTGTTCAATGGGATCTTTGTATTGAAATCGGTTTTTTGGCAGTTATTTCGTCCATATTGCTAGATCAGATAAATAAAGACGATAAATAACGCATTAAGGACTTTTCCGCAAAATGTTTAAAGCCCGTGCATCGCCGGGTCTAAAAAACCTAGTAATAAATAAAACATTTGTATTTTTTTATTTAGTATGGAGTGTTCAAACAAAAAAACTGGCCCAAGAATTGCCAGGCCATGCTGATGAAGTATTTGGAGTTGACTGGGCTCCTGATGGCTCTAAAGTGGCATCTGGGGGAAAGGACAAAGTAGTAAAGTTGTAAGTAAAACATTTAAATTGTGGGGGCTACAACAATAAAATATAATATATTTTTTTGCATTTTGCTTTTACTTATTTACAGATGGGCTTATTAATAAAGTTTATAAAAAACATTTGCTTACATTGATGTGTAACTAAAAGTCTTTAAATTTTAATGATTTAATTTCGCTACTCAAAAGCTGTAGCTCTTCAATTCTGTTTTTGAAATATTGTTCAGGTACTGCAGAGTTTGATTCTAAAGATCGTTTAGCTGTAACAAAACCAAATGATATACTATCATTGACATTTAAACCACGCAATATGCCTGTTATAAAACCACTTGAAAAGCTATCGCCGGCACCCGAGACATTAACGATATTTTCAACAGATGGAGCTGCATAAAAGCGTGTGATAAATTGGTTTGTTGGGTTAACTATGTAGGATGCTGTTTGATCGAACATTCTTTGTTCGAAACTATTGCCACGTATGCTAACCAGGACACCATGAGCTCCCAAAGTGACAATAATGCAATCAAATTTATTTTCAATAAGTTTTAACAGAGATCTAGATTCGTTTAAAAGTGAATCTATTGAAGATAGTGAACTGTTAGGATCCCAATTAATATTTTTGCGCGTAATTGTTTCTGCAATCGCTTTCAGTTCAAAAACATTTGGCGTAATAATGCGTATTGGCTGTGTAAGATCTGGTTCCAGTTCAAATGGTTGCCCAGCGATTAACATGTCGGTTGGCTCAAAAAGCACTGGCTTGTTATAATGATGGGATATTTCCAATATTGTTTGTATTGTTTTTACGCTTAAATTTCCATCTATTACCACCAATGGCGTCCTTTTAAAGAGTGCTTCTTGCTTTTTTATGACCTGAGGTGTGATTGCTTTATGTATTTCCATATTTGCTAAGCACATTTTACAGTTTCCAAACTTATCAAAAATTATAGAACAAATAGATGTAGGATTTTCGTTGTCAACTATAACCCCGTTTCGAACAGACTCTGGAATTAATTGAAGTAAGCTTCGGCCCATGTGATCTTTACCTACGATAGAAATAAAATTCGCTGCACCATAAAGTTTACAAATGGCATCAGCAAGATTTCGACCTACCCCTCCTGCCGTTTCTTCAGCGTGTGTATGATATGTAGCACCATCCATAGTTAAAGGAATGTCTTCCTTTATTGTAAGACAAAAATCTAACATAGAAGCTCCAATTATAAGAGGTTTTAGTGGAGTTAATTCTACATTATCTAATTTTTCTGAACTAGGAAAACGAATATTATTCACAGATTTGCTCAATTCGCAAGCAATTTCAGCTGCAACCTTGGCATTGTTTTTAATTAAGGCTATATTTGCAGCAAGGCTGGCACCCCTAGTAATTTTTGATATAGCAGCCAATAAAAATGGTGTAACATCTTTTCCCTTTATTCCTTTTTCCGCAGCATTCTTATAGGCTTGATCTATTGCTGCAGCAATTAAATCCTTATCGGCAGCATGTTCGTATGGTATCGGTACAGCAATTAAAATACCCGATTGCAGCTCTAGCTCATACAAAGCTTTTATAAGGTTAGCTGCTTGTTGTGAACTCTCCAGATTGTATGGCGCTTTACACCCACTGTCTCGGGTATAAAAGTCTGGAAATTTACCGTCTTCGCTATGAAGTGCAGCCACACAGACACCTTGTGTCTCCAGATATTCTAGTGTACGTGGTATATCTAATATTGACTTGACGCCGCTGCTTACAACTGTTACAGGAGTTCGTCCCAATTCGATTAAATCGGTCGAAACATCCATGGTGGTGTGACCATCACGATGAACACCTCCCACCCCTCCTGTAGCGAATATTTTAATACCCGCCATATGAGCAACAATCATAGTTGCGGCTACAGTTGTTCCACCACATCTCCCGTTGGATACAACATAAGGAAGATCTCTTCGGGAAGATTTAATGATATCACTACTGTTCATCTTTGCCAACATACCAAGGTTATCATCAGACAGACCAACCTTAAGTCGACCATTTATACAAGCAATTGTTGCTGGTGTGGCACCTACTGATCTCACCATATTCTCAACCTCAATGGCAGTTTCCAAATTTTGTGGATAAGGCATACCATGTGTTATAATGGTGGATTCTAATGCCACTATGGGCTCATCATGCTCCAAAGCGCGTTTTACTCTAGGATGAATATCAAGCAAGTTTTGATAACCATACTTGGACAGGTTTCTTATATGTTTTAAATTTCTTAACATCATATCGTGTTCTATGACTGAGCTTTTATAGCACCAACCTGCAGAAAATTCAATTTCATATATACATACACACATATGTAATTATGTATGTTAATAGAACTCAAAGATAACATACAAGTAAAAGCTGACCAAAAAGCAAAAATTGTCTTCTTATAGCCCACTGTTTCAAAACACGATATTTTTATCGATCATTTTTTTCTAATTCATCTGGCAACAATGAACTTGCATATGTTTGGTTTTCAACAGGGCTGCCAGCTTCCGGATTCTGACCACAAATTAAGGGAATTGTGATAAAAAAGGATGAAATTTTTCATTTGGGGTTTCCGTTAAGGTTATTTAAAAAGTACATAGGATTTTTTTGGGGATATTCCTTGAAAAGATTCTTTTCTTTGATTTATAATTAAAACTACTTCTAAAATATTTTTAACATACACATATATATATATATATATATATATATATATATATATTGAGAGATTTGGACCCCAGGTAAAGGACTAATGCCTATTTCCACAAAGTTGTCATAAATTTTATTTAAAAGTGTACTAACTCTTAGTTTGCCTGGACTTAAGTTTTATCTGAAAGTTTAACATTATCGTTAACATTTTATTGGTGCTTTACCAAATCATCACTGCACTTCAACCATAATTTTGAAAAGTTTCAAACCTTTTACCTTATTCACAAACTTTCAAAAATCAATTGAGAATTACAAATGCGTAGTAGGTTTAGAAACTTATACAAAGCACATCAAGCAAATTATAATCGATATGAATCTATTTTTCATATCGGATTCAGTTCATCGAAATACATGTAGGTAGGTGAGTTTACTCCAGGAACCGGCAAACACATACTAATAAATTTTCCTTGTATGGGTTTTATTTTTAACTCTCGCTTTTACAAAGTTTAGTGTATATCACACAATATCAAGAAACAAGCGATAACACAACCTGTTTGTTTGAATGTTCATGCCACACTGTTGATTTTATTTACTTTTAGATAATATGTGTGAGTACATACGTGTGAGAGTAAAAGAGTAAAAAACCACATGTGATATGCTTTGCAGTTTATTGGTTTAGTCATATGTACAGCCAACTTTTTTGTATTTGTGTGTCGATGCGTTAATGAGTTTATACAAAAGCCTCTGAGTTTTCGTCTGATTTCAATATGTAAAAGCGAAATATTGTGTTTAATATGCAATTTTTAATTTTTCGCCCTATCTCAGTTGAAAATAGAAGCAATTCTATTTTCATCTACTATAAAATATGAGTTTTAAATGTTATATTCTTAACGTTGGCTATTTAAATCAGACTTAATTAATTTTGTGTTTAGTGTTAACTTCATGTTAATATTTTTGTTGTCAACGTCTTTAACTCCTCCACTACGAAAAAAGAAATAGACTGCATGTTCCTACTTAATACAGCTTGTTAGAAACAGTAGGCTTATTGAAGTCAAGTAGGTGAGTTCATGTGGTTCACTTTGGAAATAACTTAATATTTTTAAGAATATTTTTTTAGCAAGTGGTTTCAAAACTGTTTTAAATTTTATTTTTGATCAGTCTTTGCTTTTTGGATAAATCTTTCTGTCTTGGATAAGTTTTTGTATTTGTTCGTATGATCTTTTAAATACTTAAAAATGAAAAGATAGAAGCATTTTATATTAATAACACTGAGCATGAATTTGCAACTTTTTTTCTTTAAGCTGTGATTTTTTTTTTCGAAAAATTTATTTTTTTCGCAAAAGTGTTTGTATAATGCAAACTTTACAATAAAAAATATATATAATTTTTTCCTAAGAAAATTTTCAATTTTCGCGAGAAAAAAGTCACAGAATCTCTTAATGTTGTACATACAATCAAATTAGGTAAATTTAAATTTGAAAATCATCATAAAATATAAAAAATCGTTTTTATGGTAATTTACTGCGAAAAATTCAAGTCGCGAATATAGCGAATATGAACATTAACTTCGAAAAACTGCTAACGCCATTGAATTCAGGATACTTGAATTAACTTTACCAATAGGGAGGCCAACTTGTTAAATTTTGCGACTTGCATAGTGTAATTTGTTATAAAACTTTAAAATTTTCAGCCGTATGTAAGCTTTCGTAGCACTTTATAAGTGAAAAAATGATCTGATTCATACATAATATTAAAGTCCGTGAATAATATAGACTAAATTTACATGTTGAAATATTTCATGAAATATTTTTATTTGCTTCTTGCAATTGTGGAGATACAAATGGGCTAAAGAAACTTGACAATAAACATCTACACATTCATTTCATATCACTTTTTCTACCCTGACCATAAAAAAAGTATCATGCAACAAATTTCATGAAATAGTTCATCGTGTAAGCTTAGATTTCTTAAAAAGTACGTTTCTTTTTCATGAGGATTTTCTTGGGGGGTTTTCCTTTTAAAAGGGGATTTTTGGGAAAATATTTTTTCAAATTTGAGGAGCGCGATAACAATGACCTGGCAGCCCTGGTCTTCAAATTGGCAGCGCCACTAAAAAAATAAAGCGGCAGAATTAATATTTTTATACAATTTTCATTTCGTAAATTTTACAAAATTTTTTGAAGAATGAATAGAGAATATGAAATTGAGCATTTTGGGTTTACGGCTGAGCAATTATCTTTAGAAAGTAAGTTTATTATATGTTTTCAAAAGCAATTAAAGTATTTGAATTTTAAGGAAAGTACTTCTTGCAAAAAATTATACGAAATGCTTTGGATGCAATGGTAAATAAATTCAATGCTAGCGAAAAGACGTCCGAATTATTGCTTACCGCTAAGGAAGAAGCCTTGGAAAAAATGTGGATGGCTATGGATGGCGAAATAGAGTGTTTAAGCAAAACAGATGCAACATATTTCACAATACCAGATCATGTTCTACTACCTCCATATTTCGATCATGTTAAATCATACACTGAGGAAAATGAACAGGAAATGGACGAACAAATAGATATATTAAAGAAGACTTTCCTAGAGGTAAGTAAATACTTTATCCTTTATTATATGTTGCGATATGTTGCAACTAAATTGAAAGTGCAAACATTGAGGTAAATGATTTGGAAAAAATATTTACCTAGAATTCCACCATGTTGGCTTCCGTGAAATTGGAAAATTCGCAGTACAAAAATGTCTCAACTTTTGTTGAAAATGAAGTTAAAATTCAACAGCAATTAAAAGAGTCGTTCAATAGCATTAATATAGATAAAATTAAAGAATTAGATAATAAAACTAATAATTTAACAACTGATAATATGTAGTAACTTGACCTAAAATAATACTGAACGTATATTGATGGAAATATATCTATGTATTCATATCGAGCCTTTACTGCAATAGAGTAATAACTCAGAAAAACTTTTTTTGAAAAAAAAAACTAGTTTAGTTTCTCATTTACTAACAACTTAATGATAAAAAATACATTGTAGTGATGCGAATTTACTTGTTTACAAAAACAAAGCAAGTAAGATTTTGCATCACTACAATGTATTTTGATGTTTTGTAACTCAGCCTATATGTACAAGATATTCGTATGCAAATTTTACACCAGAGTGTGAAAGCAAACAAAACTTTTCGCAAACGTTTCAGGCGAAGAAAAACTTTTAAATAAATAAAATATTTTTAATCGTTTTGTACATGACCAAAACCAAAGCAAATACTTTTACACTGACAAAGATTACAAACAAAACAAAAAAAAAGCCACAAAAAAGCCACTTTTCTTCAATCGGTAAAAGTTTGCTAACGTATTTTCTTAAAACTTTTCAATTTTGTTCCCATTCTTTTCTAGCTACGTACATTTAAGTTACAAAACAATACAAAACTAAATGGGGCAATCGTCATTGTTTTAGTTTTGTTTTCGTTTTAATCATTGAAAAATGCAAAACCAACGAAAGTCAACGTTTCGTTTTGTTTATTTTCCTAGTCTGTTTTACACCACATGATGAACGATATTAAGATTAATTCTGCATTATTAAGTAAAAATCAAGGTTTTTGAGTTATGACCATTGCAGCAAAGGCTCGATCTGTAATCAAATACTTCGAATATTAGAAATTTTATTTCAATTGGTAAGCATACGGCCATGTTCTGAAAAACGCATATCGCTTAAAATTCGTTTAAACTTCGATTTGAAAACGCCAAGCTGGTATTCTGAAAACGAAAACGCTAGAAATTTGACGTTTTCAAACCGCAAGTGTATACTGAAGCGATCTGCTCCATTTTATTTAAACTGCACTTTAAAGAAAATAAAATGATGCACAATTTAAATTTAATATGTTTTCTTTTTTTTCACGATTTTAATTAAAAACATGTAATTTAAAACTTTGCTTTGAGTTTGTCAATTGTCTGTCTCAATTGTCTCCTTATGAAATGGCGCTGATTGTAGCTTTATTAAAACCAGTATAGAAAAAAAGAATGCTGTAGGCATTTTAATTTAAAACTTATTTGTTTGTTTATTACCCCGTTCATACTTAATTTTAAATCGTATTTTCTCATATCGTGTTCATAAGAAACATAAGAATAAACACACTTTTGAGTCGTATCGAAAGTTTTAAGTGGGTCATGTCAAATCATATTAAGAACCGTATTAAGTCTAAATATAAACAGGATCTACATTAAGGATAACTTTTTGAAATTTTTTCGAATATCAAATTCTTCATCGCATAGCCGTATAGACCATGAAAAAATATTAAGAAATGATGTATTACCTTTTCGCGATCGTTAAAAAAGTTTCCGCACCAAACGCGATGAAGTTTTGAATTTAAATTTTTCGCCTAAGTATACAAAATTAACATTTAATAACAAAATTTTAAGTATTTTCTAATAATTTCATGAATATAACAAGATCTTACCATTTGTATGGAAGGGCGCAAAAAAAAAATTGCGATATTATGACTCTAAACACTGGGCGTCTACAATTACAAATCAGCAGTAATAATTTATGCGCGGAACGAGCTATTAAAGTTGCACAAGATATTTTTCCATTATGTAAATCAAATCGCACTTTAAACTTAAAATTTATTTCATTAAACCCAAAAATATCTAGATTTTTGTTATACAGTTACTTATTTAAAATGAAATTTTATTTGCTGGTGTTTAAGCATTGTCTATATGCAACATTTCATTGGTGCTTTACCAAATAAAATTTCATTTAAAATAAAATAATGACATTATGTCGAATAATAAATTTCTTAAAGGTTTACTTTGAATTTTATTTTTCATTTTGTCTAATAAATACTTTTCTTGTTATCCGATGGATTTCTAATTGTATAAAGGTGTAGAAAAATAAAATAGATTCATATCGAATAAAAAATTATTTGCTGGGTTTTGTATAAGTTCCAAACCTGATATGCTTATTTTTGAAAATCATTTATTTGTAAATTTCTCAAATGGTTTTTAAAAGTTTGTGCATAAGATAAAGGGTTTGTAACTGTTCAAAATTGTGTTTGAAGTCTACTGATGATTTGGTAAAGCACCAATGAAATGTTGCATATAGACAATGCTTAAACACCAGCAAATAAAATTTCATTTAAAATAAAATAATGACATGTCGAATAATAAATTTCTTAAAGGTTACTTATTTAATATATTTAAAATATATAGCATATATAAACAATAAATGTACGAGTACCATATGTGTATGTGTATGGAAATTAAAAAAAAAATTTTTTTTGGGATTTAGAAATTGCATTTGGTGCGGAAAATTTTTTTGGCCAAAATGGCCTAAAAAATTATTTTTATTATCAATATTAAATTGCCCATCGCTGTGGTGGGATGAAGAAATTTTGTCCAAAAAAGTTATAACCCTAGTCTACATAAACACAGTACATACTTTATTTCATAGGCGGTGTTATCAAAAATGACCACACCGTTAGTGATTTGCTTGCAAACTTAAAATAAATATACAAAACTAAACTTTTATGAAAAAGTATTTAAAATTAATTTAATTTTATTCGTTGTATCAAAAGTCAATTCAATACGATTATTTGAATCGTATTGAATGAGAGTAGAAATACAACCTCACGGTTGCGGGCCCGGTTTCCGTTTCGCAGAGAAACCGCGAATTATATGCACTGGAGGCTTATTCTAACTAACACCCCGTCTTCACGAGACATAATTTTGTTCTAACATTTGTCAAACTTAATACATAAAAACATCAGAAAAATGTTAGTGCTATTTTTTCATATCGACTTTGACTTTTGTCAAGACAAATTAATGGCTCGTGGAAACGCTATGTAATGCGCTCAATAATCTTGTGTGGCTTAAGACTAATCAAAAAGTGGAGCTACATATGTATATCTAATACCTGTTTGGCAAGCTTCTGCATTCATACATATTTTCATCTTAAAATCGTTTCGTGTTTTTTCGTGACGCGAATACGACCGAAATCAGATTTTCTGCCACGAACACTTCGTGTTGAGTCGTGCGTGTTCGTGTCACGAAAAAAAAACGATACGCGCCCATCTCTACTTCAAACTCACTTTTTCTCATTGTGTTACACGCAATTTACATTATGCCTTTCTCGCCTGGCTTTAAAGGCAGGCTTTTTTAGTTTTAAAGAGAGGGGATGAGAAGCTAGCGGGGTAAAAAAGGCACGAATTGAAATTTGAAGGGTTTTTTTCATATTTCTCTTTGTCATTTTCGTACTCTCAGCATTAAGCATGTGTATAATCGTAAAAAATGCATGGAGAAAGTCTGTAATGTAAATGTGTCTGATTTTCGTAGGGGTTTTAAAAGAAAATTGTCAAAAAAGGCAGGCTAAAAAGGCATAGTGTGAAAAGAAACTTAGTGAATAAAAAAACTCACAGGTATTGTTTGACGAAAGCAAGGTAAATTAATAACAGGTAGACTCGCCTCAATTCGCATTGGAAAATATGACACGTGAACGTACTGTAATCCCATACATTTTATACGATTGACGTGTCACGTAATTCATTTTAGTACGATTGCCGAACCGATCACGGATGTGACGATTTGAGCCCTGGTTTCTTTGTCAAAAAATGTATTGAAAAATATGTCGAATCAGTTTTTTTACGAGTGAAAAACTGAAGTAAATCAGAAAATCGTTTGTGTAAAAATAGCATTTAGGAAAAAGAACCCTAACTACCCCAATGTATTTCATATGAGGGAAGTTAAGCTGAAAGTCAATAACACACGCTTTCGCGTCAACGCTTTCACACGTTTTACGTATTTCACTCTTTTCAGCGTTTAAAGTTACATGCCAATTTTTTCCCCCACAGGCAAATTTTTTTTTAAATACATATTTTTGGCTCTACTAAAAATTCTTGCTGGCAAGATTAGGTCACTTCATCAGGATCACCACATATGTAAATAAACTTAACAATTAATATTAATGTTTAAATTCAAAAGGTATACAAAAGACTATAAGTTGTTGAGGTCTGAATTTAAAAGGATCATGTGGGATATATTTCCTGCTAAAAATTCTAATATATTTATTTTCGTAGTTCCAATGTGGTATTACAAACCTTGGATCTATATGTCGACCTTGGTATAAGTGAGCTGCCGTCCAGAGAAACAAGCCAGTCGATCTCGAGCCGGCGCGCCGCCGCCGAATACGTTGGCTCAAAACCAGCCGCCGACTTCGTTTAAAATTCAATTAAATTTTTATTCAATGAATGTAATACATGAGGCCTCAAGGTTAATCAAAATATATTACAAGTACTAACTATACTATGAGAATTGATTATTCTATTAAGTAAGTGATCACTAAAATAACAACCAATAATATGATATTCCTAACATCTTAACAACTCCCACGAAAACGAAGAAAAATTAAAACTTATAGGAGACCCAATAATTAATTAGCTATTCAATTTGATGAGTTATATAAGTCAAGTAATACCCTTTTGACATAGTATCGCTCAAGGCATATTCATTACAGGTGCCACCATAACTAAAACAAATACATCACCAAAAACACATGCAAGGCGAATTCAGTACCAGGTAGCCTTATCATCACAGATGATCATCAGCTGATTACACCAAATCAGTCAAACTCTATATAAGAAAAGAGAAAAACTTTAACCCGAACTGTCAAAGCACAAATAAAAATAGTCCTACACCTACTTTGTATGTGTGTTGTTTTGATGATAAGGCCACTTGATATTAATTCGCTTTGAAACACATGTATTTTGTTGGTAGAAATACCCCAGCAATATGTCAAATCCATTATCTGTGAGTCGCACACATTCATAAGCTCTCTCAAATTTACTAACACATGCCCGTTGTTGATAGTAAAATTCCAGACATGTGTCAAAATCTATTGCTGTGTGACGCACATATTCTTAAATTTACTAAAACAGCTGTTCTTGTAGTGGTACCTGTTCAATCTACCTTAGTATCGCTATTGGAAAAAAAACCAATGTGAATTAATTTTATCAGGTGGTGCTGATTCTAAAACAACTACAACATTATAATAATATTTGACATCTCAGCCCCTATGTGAACGTATACAAATTTTGACATATGAGCATTAATTTGCGGAAAAAAAGTAGAACAGCTGTGCTTATAATATCACCTGTATAAATCCACCTTGAAAACCATCGATAGTCCAAGGGAAACAGAACTATCGATAGTACTGTCGATTGCTTGCCAGCTCTATTATGTATTGGTTTCTAATTTGTTTAAATAAAAAAATGTTAAATAATTTGGAGAAATAGGAAAAATGTCGTCAAGAAATTTAACCGAAGTTTTTAATATAATGCGAAATAATGCTTCAAAAAATCGTACACTGTATTCTAACAGAGTGAGTTAAATTTGTACTTGTATTCCGTATTATTGAATTGATTATTGAATTTTTTATTGCTCTGCACAATAAACACCTGTAGAATGATGATGGTGATGCAGAACTGCTTTTGAGACGTACGGTTCATGACGCCGAAGAGGGCTTGGAGTTGAGAGATGAATATGGTTCACAACCAACATGGATAGATAAATTAGAAGAGGCCCAATATACAATGTCAAAGTAAGAACAAAGTTGAGAGTATTCAGTACTAACTGTTTTTTATTTCTAGAATCAAGCCAAAGTTAGATGAACTTGGTTCCCTTCATGCTCGCCATTTGCTGCGACCTGCTTTTGATGAAAGCAAAGTAGATGAACTTGAAATGGAATCATTGAGCCAAGAAATTGCCAAATTAATAACTTCAACTCACCGACATATACAGTGCATACGTTCTAGTTTAGGTATGGGTGGAAAATTAGAGCAGCGTCTTACTACGAATGTTGTAACATATTTAATGATAAGTTTGCAAGAGTTGACCATGAAGTTTCGTCAAAGTCAGAACTCCTATATCAGACAATTGAACTCACGTGAAGAACGGTCGCAAAAGTTTTTTGACGACTTCACAAACCCCAATGGCATAGAGAGGGACAATTATGTAGACTCTTTCGACAACTTTTTACAACCATCAACTTCCGGTGTTAATAAGCACAGTTTTTATGATAATGATGAAATAAAACGGAATGAATTGGATGAAAATTTTCAACGTCCAATGGGAAATCGCTTGACACAACAACAACTACTACTATTCGAAGAAGAAAATAGTCGATTAGCCTTAAACAGAGATGAAGAGATTTCGAAAGTTGTTAAAACTATTTACGATTTAAATGACATTTTCAAGGACCTCAATCAAATGGTGCAAGAACAAGGAACGATTCTTGACAGAATCGATTATTCTATTGAACAGACTCAAACGAGGGTATCGGAAGGATTACGGCAATTACAAAGAGCTGAAATGTATCAGCGTAAGAATCGTAAAATGTGTGCAATTTTGGTGTTGGCTGGAATAACCTTGTTTATGCTTATACTACTTATATTTACGAAATTGTAGATGCGAAGTTACGAATTCTTCTAAATACGTTTAAAATAAAACATTCCACATCCAGTTTCATCATGTAATGAACTTATTGTAAAAATATTTAATCAAATAAACTTCAAAATTCGCAAACTATAACTAATAAAAAAAATTTTTGTTTTTATCCTTACATTCTTTCGCTGACGCGCGAAACTACTGAACGCAGGTTACCATACACTTTACTTGGTGGGGATCCCAATATTAAATTACAAATTGCTCTGCGGGCCAACTGGATATTTTGATAGCTTCCCAACAAGTGGATTTTACTATCGGCTAAGACAATACGTGTTTTCGTAACATTTTCAATTGTAAATTTGGTTCGACCACCTTTTCCTGCAAGACGACCTATAGCACGACTCATGTGGTCTCCTCTTAAAGTCTTGACATCCTTAACTTCAAAAGATTCCACAAATAAATCATCCAAACGTAGTAAAGCTAAAGCATCATCAACTTCAAAGCCACAAAGGAAAGCTTTAACAAAATCGGCACCTTTTTGCAGATTTGATATATCGGGTGTCTCCGGACTTATACGAATTTCAACCTTTCCAAAAACATTTAAATTAGTTATTTTCAAAAGGACGTTCTTTTCATCAATAAACAAAGTGTTACCTGTTTGGCTTTCATATTGAAACGTATCTGTAGTTTCATATGCTCCACAATGGGAGTAAAAATTTTCATCCAATGTTCTTTAAGCGAAGAATATCTTAAAACATTGAATTTTAAACCAATAATATTTTTAGGATAAAACATGTATTTACCTATGCGGTGGAACAGCAACTTTACGCACTTCACTTTTTATCTTCTTTGCCCTTGGTGGGAGACTTTTGTGTACACCACCTTCGACACCCGTCGCTACATCTACTTGCATTTCTGAGTCATCGTTAAGAGATCGCTTTTTTGCAGTGCGTTTTGGAAAAATATCGTCTGCTTTTATGTTTTCCATATCCATTTTAAGTAAATTTAGTTAAAAATCTGAAAATATTGCTTCAACAACGCATGTGGTTTGCTGCAAAAGAACTGTCAAAACAATTACAACTATCAAAAGGGTTGCCACACAGGCTATTGTCAGGGAACGAAGGCGATCGGCTGTGTCGGCTAACAGCCGCCGCCGGTGATTTCTTGAGAGTCGCAGCCGCCGACGACCTATACGGCTAATCTTCGGCTTAGCCGCTTTTTTAAAAAGAGCCCCTTTAAAAATAAGATCCCCTTTTTTAATTGAACGGCAAAATATGTGCCTGCTTCTGGCATCAATGGTAACGTCAGAGATATTGTTGACATCAGCCGACTTTGAGCTATCTTCGGCGCAAGTCGACTTTAAGCCGCCGCCGATGATATATGTGATCAGCCGCTGCCGTCGACAAATCAGTGTCGGCTTCGTTCTCTGGTTATTGTTTTTGATGCCAAGTTGCCTCGACAGATCAGGAGCAGAGCACGAAGCCGTTCGGCGCATAGCTGGCTTAACAGCCGCTGCCGAATTTTGTTTTTAAATTGCGCCGCTGCCGGTGTATACAGCTGTGATTGGCGCACGACTCAGCCGACAAGGGACTATCAAATAATATAAGCTTTGTACAAATACAACAAAAATCTAGATATAGCTTGTCAGAAATATATAAAATACTAATATTTTTTTCTCGCTAGATATACATACTACGTGAGCCAGTCGACAGCCGACACTTCATTCAGCCGCCGCCGAGGCAAATTTTCGGCTTACAGCTGGTTACTTTTTGGGTAAGCGGCCGCCGATAACCGAATAATATCGGCTTCGTGCTCTAATCAGGTGATAATTTTTTGCCAAGGTGAATTCACTTGTAAACACAGCTGTTACCTTTTTTCTTTGCATTTTCTTAATGGTTGGATGTCAAAATACACTATTTGCTTTGTGAGTTTGAGTACGAACAATTATTTTACAAAAACAAAATGCTTGTGGTTTTTGTTACATGTTGTACTTGTTTTATTAGCCAGATTACTTGGTATGAATTTGCCTTGTTTTTGCTTATTTTAGCCGCTTGCAAGGTAGATTAAACAGGTACCAACGGAAGCAGAGTAACAAGCCGATCGGCTCAAAATCGGCGGCTAGCCGCCGCCAGTCCTTTTTCTCCAAGCTGCGCCGCCGCCGATTGGCTTTTTTTATATAAAACAACTATTTTTCGTGAAATATTAAAATTTTTTAGCTAGAAAAAAATATTTTTTTCAATTTTTTTATTTTAAAAATTTTTTTCAGTATATTTTCGTTCAAGCCGACTTTTTAAAGCCGCCGCCGAGTCATCGTTGTGAACGCCGCCGACCAATATTGTCCGCGCCGCCGCCGCCGATGAAAAGGCCTCGGCTTGGAACGCTGAACGGAAGATAAATGTATCTTGGCATTAAGGCGAAGCCATACAAGGTGGTGTCAGTGGCGGACTCGATTCGCCGCAGTCAATTCGCTTGGACCAAGGCGAATTCATAAGAGGCGGACTCTACATATCAGCTGTTTACTTATTGCTTATTTTCTCTGTTTGTATATTTGATCTGGTTAAATTCAATGCGAATTAATTTAACAGGTGGTGGTAATAATACAACAAACACAATATCAATTCGCCTGGTTGGCCGTAGCTGTCAAAAACAGAAGACGAAAATATATTTATTATTAAAGCTGTGTTCTCACTATGTGTATTTGCCATATGGAATGTCACATTTTCACATGGTAAATTTGTACATATAGTCTGAACCCCTTCAAACAATAGCCTGTGTTATTTCTCTGTGTACAGTACACATGATTTAGAACGAGTTCTATTTTGAAGTGATAAGGCATCTGACATCAGCTGGTTTTTAATAAAGCAATTGTTTGCGGACGGGAAAATTAAATAAAATAATCATTAAATTAATAAAGTATTAAATTAAATAAAATAAGTGTAAAATTAAATAAATAATTGTTTTGCTTTATAGGTTATGTCAAATGTACGTAACATACCAACAGGTGAACACAAAAATTATAAACCTTATGTAAACCGCAAATTTTGACATACACATGAAATCACATGTGTATAAAAAAGTGACATTCCATAAGACAAATACACATAGTGAGAATACAGCTTAAGGTGTCATTACATGGTAATACATGTATTACCAAGGCGAATTGATAACAGGTGGCCCTATTAGTAAAAACGAACATCAGCTGACTTTACCAAAGTGTCATACACATTCCTCTGTTTTTCTCACAGCTGAATAAGAAGCTGAGCAATAAGTCCCAATTCACACTATGCAAGTCTTATTGTTCAGCTTCTTATTCAGCTGTGAGAAAACAGAGAAATGTGTATTTATTTCTCTGTCTTTCTCACAGCTGAATAAGAATCTTATCAATAAGACTTGCATAGTGTGAATTGGGACTAAGACTTGCATAGACGGGGCTCACACTGGGAATATTTTGTTGCGCAACTTTTAATTCAGCCGCGAGAAAGACAGAGCACAGTTTTTCTGTCTTTCTCACAATTAAACTAAAAAAAAGTCAAGGTAGAAAATCATCGTATAAATGCTTCTGATTTTCAGTAGCAACTTTAAAAGGAAATTTAAAAAAGTCTTCTCTGAAAACTAGCGTCTAAATCCCATATAAAAGTGTTATTAAAAACTGTGTTTCCGGAATATTTAAACAAATTCGTAATCAAAGTCCATTATTATGAGTGAAACGATTGTTTTATCAAAAATAGCTAAATTAGCAAATGAACAACAAATATCTAATGAGAATCAAGCTTTAACTTTCCTGTTTAAAAATAAGAAATGCATTCTTCTGGACCAATTTAAGGAAGAAGCTAAAATCATTTTGGAGCTTCTAAGGCAAGGTAAAAGCGTAAACAATATCACCTGTAAATACGTTTTCATTCAAAATTGCAATTACAGCTGAATTATGTGATCGAAAAGAGATTGCATTTGCTTCAAATGGTGAGGAAGAGCATCTTGTTTTTCTGTATAAGAATCCGAACCGAATGAAAACTGAACATTTTATGGAAAACCTTCTTGCCGCCGTGCATCCAATTTTAAAGGAATCGTTTTCTTCCCCAAGTATTAAAAAAATTGTGTTAAATACATATGTGACTACCAAGCTGTTCGATGCTTTGCAACTCAAACATCAGAATATTCAAGATTTAACAAATGAAAAGCAGAAAATACTATCACTTCCCTCCAAATTCCTCCCAACATTACGCGAATATCAGAAAAAAAGTATATTATGGATGTTGAAACGAGAAGTCGATCAAGAAACACTTCCTGCTCTTTTTGAAAAACTTTTGGCCAAAGATAGCGAAACAGTAGTCTATAAAGATTTGTACTCTCGTTTTATACAAACAAACCCTCCTAATGATATAATATTAGCACCTGGCGGCATTTTAGCTGACGAAATGGGCTTGGGTAAAACTGTGGAAATGCTAGCATTGATTATGTTAAATTCTCGTCTCGAAATCAACATTAGCCCCTCGTTACATACCCTCTTTTCTACATTGATTTCGAAACGCAAACGTGCCGAAAATAATTTATTCTGTATTTGCAATTCCAGTTCTATGAAAAACATAATACAATGCGAAAAATGCAACTTGTGGCAACATCAAAAGTGCGTCACTTTTTATGACTCGGAAATGGACAATGACGAGGTCAATACTCCATACATATGCCCCGTCTGCTGGCATCATGTAATACAAGAACATGGGTTGCTAAAATCTAAAGTCACATTTATAGTTTCACCAAATACTATTAAAATGCAATGGGCTTCGGAAATCAAACGTCATATACAACCTTCGTTGCGCGTTTTTCTTTATGAAGGTGTTTCATCGGGAAAATGGATAAGTCCCCGCCAGTTAGCTGAGTACGATATTGTATTAACGGACTATAATATATTACGCAGAGATATTTATTATACCCAAAATAATGAACGAAAAACGCGTAATAAGCCGCGATTCATGAGAGTGAATACATCTATTCTAATGTTGGAATGGTGGAGAGTAGTTCTCGATGAAGCTCAAATGGTTGAATCAAATACCTCTAAAGTGGCCTCATTAGTTCGTATGCTACCAGGTATGATAAGCTTGTATTCTGTTTTGATGTTTCGGATGTTTATAAAATGTTGAATAAATACTTTATTTAAGCTATAAATCGGTGGGCTGTTACCGGCACTCCCATACAAAAATCCCTTGATGATTTGCAGCCGCTACTAAAATTTATTGGCTTTGAAGCTGTTAGTGAACCATTCGTCTGGCAGCAGATAGTGAACGATTTTGTAATGGAGAAAAATTTTAAAAATGCAAATTCAGATGCATCTTGCCCTGTCATGATAAATATTTTACAAAAGTGTATGTGGCGTACGTGTAAGAAGCAAGTAATTTCAGAATTAGATATCCCACCACAAGAGGAAATGGTTCATCGCATACAATTTGACAATCTCGAGGAACTGTTTTACAATGAACAACATGCCGAATGTCAAAATATATTCTTACAGAATGTTCTCAGATTTAGTCGAAAAATGTCTGCAATATCTCCAAAAGTTATGAATCTTGTAAGACTTTTTACACAAAAATAGCGATATTTGACTTAAACTGTACTTCGTTTCAGATATTACAGCCCTTTTTAAAAATTCGTCAATCATGCACTATTCCTGTAGTAATGTCGACTTCTTCGCAGCAGCATAAACAGCTCTTAAACCCTCAAGAGTTGAACGATTATTTGAAATCTACAAACGAGATTTCTTGCAAATCGGAATTGCGTGCAATGGCTTCATCGCATAATGGTAAGTTGCATATAAATGCATTCAATAGTGTCCGACCGAACCCATTTTTCGAAACTGAACCCGAACTTTGGTAAAATTTTTAAACCGAACTTTTTTATTGAAAAGAAAAAATTTTAATTAAATTTATTTGCTGATGGTTAAGCATTGTCTATATACATTTCATTGGTGCTCTACAAAATCGTCAGTAGAATTCAACAATATTTTTGAACAGTTACAAACTAAAGACGTGCACATATATAACAGATACATACTTGTTACCATAAGTATACATGATGGAATGAGTGTAACTGATATTGTATGATTTTATTCCACGCACACATTCTACGCGTACTAAACAATAAGAGTAACATAGTATTTTGCAATGGATAAGAAATTTACATGCTTTTTGTTTTAAAATAAATGTTGTACCACAGATATTTTAAAATAATTGTTGTACAACAGATAATGTGTGTGCGTAAGTTTTATACATATAAAACGCATTCGCATACACTTCATATACAAATTCATTGCTTGCTTACAATAAGAGTTAATGCTTGTTGATAGGTACAGCACAGTGATGTGCTTTGTTATTGCTGTTTTTGTTGTCTATTTTGATACTCGTTTTAAATAGCCGACCAATTGCGAACAAACTTCGTTTGCATGACAAATTTGCCTGTTTATACAATAAGTACTTATTGTACGACATCAGTATCTGTTAATATCTGTTTGCGAACAAACTTCGTTTGCATGACAAATTTGCCTGTTTATACAATAAGTACTTATTGTACAACATCAGTATCTGTTAATATCTGTTTGGGCGAAACATAGGAAAACAAATGTGTTTCTCTCAGTTTCGCTGTATCCGCTCATATGTACTATACTTCAGCCAATAACAATACCACCTAATAACAGAAACACAACATTACTTATCAATATGCACTCATAAGAATTAACACACAGAAACTGATATAAACAGATGTATCTGTGCACGTGTACAAACTTTCAAAAACCATTTGAGAATTTACAAATAAATGATTTTCAAAAATAAGCACAGTAGGATTTGAAATGTATGCAAAACCCAGCAAATAATCTTTTGGATAACAATAAAAGTATTTATGAGGAAATTAAACCTTTAAAAATTTATTATTTGACATATTGTCATAATTATATTTGAAATGAAATTTATCTGATAGGCCAAACTTATATCAAGTTGCGGGCGCTCTAATCGACACAATATTTCACTCTTTTGAGAATAACAGTTCTACTAGCCAAGTCGTATCTTATTCTCGGGTTAATTTATGGATGTGAACAAATTGTAATGCAGTTAGCAAGCGAAAATTAAACGTTCTGTTAAACAGCAAGATACGTATATTGCTTAAAAAGGTTTGATCATATTTCTTCAGTATCTAACAATCTTTATGGCGTTAGTTTTGAAATTTTTTTAAAAATACGAACCCTATTATTATTGCACAAAATAATATACACCCACAACCCAAATTATTACTTATATTTTAAAAAACGCTAAAAATAAAAAATTCCAAAATTAAAAAAATGTTAAAAGGAAAAATCGCCAAAATGAAAAAGGGCTTAAATGAAAAAAAAAACACCAACATTAAAAAATTAGCTAAAACGGAAAAATCACTAAAACTAAAGACCGCGAAAATACTAAAATAACCGCCAAAAACCGAAAAAAGTCGTCAAAACGAAAAAAGCACTAAAACCTAAAAAATCGCTAAAACTAAAAAAAATTCAAAAACAAAAAAAAACTCTAAAACTAAAAAAACGCCAAAAACCGAAAAAATCACCAAAACGAAAAAGTGTAAAAACAAAAAAAAAACGCTAAAACTAAAAAAATCACCAAAAACCGAAAAAAATCTCCAAAACCAAAAAAAGCGCCAAAACTGATAAAGCGCCGAAACTTAAATAAATCGCTAAAACTAAAAATATCGCCAGATAGCGAAAAAAAGTTAAACCTAAAAAATCGGCAAAAAACGACAAATCGTAAAAAAGCGACAAATCAGCAAAATGAAAAAAACCCAAAATAATCGCCAAAAAAAAAAGTTTTGGCTCAAAAGTAAAAGTTACAACTCTACAAGTAAAATACACATAAAGCAACAATAAAATTTGTAAAAGTGTTGGTGTTTTGTGTGTATTTTTCTTGTAGATTTGTAACTTGTAGCTTTGGGAAATGAGCCCCTGGGCCCTATTTCTCGAAAATACAAGTTACAAACCTACAAGTAAAATAACCACGAAACAACAACACTTTTACACAATTTATTGTTGTTTTGCGCGTATTTTACTTAAAAAAACGGAGGAGGTTATTTTGTATATTTTTTTCACTTACACATAAATGCTCCATCTACAGATCGATGTGGAAAAATTTTATTTCATATGAACAGGTACGCTTCCAGATTCTGTAGAGCGCCAAATGTGGTAGGAAAATGCCATTACTTCAATTTCATCTAATTTTTGTTCACATTTCAATCGTTGTCATTTTTGTATTGTATAACTATCAAATTGAATTGACACTTTGGTAAGAGAATTGAAAAAAAACATTGAAAATTTTATCGTATAAATTTAGTCTTTGTTGTTTAAAAATTAAAAATTGGTATTTTAAAAGGCTCTATAGTTATGACAATTTTATTGTGGTTTAGTGTTGCAACAGAATAAGACTTTAACTACGACCGAAAAATCAGACAGAGAACGACGAAGCCCATAATAAAAACGACAACCGAAGCGACAAATTCCTCATTTATTTTATACAAATTTTTACTTTTCGTTTTCGTTTTATTTTAATTTTACTTCACTCAAATCAAATGTTTTGTTAACAAAAATAATGAAAATTTATGAAAATATGGTAACTTTTTTGTGAAAGTGAGACTTTTAAAACAAAAGCAAAGGAAAATACGTTCTCAAAATAAAATAAATTATTTTCAAAACTGCTACAGTCAATGTATTGAATATGTTAATTTGTATGAAAAAACACGTTGCGCCGGAGTTCTGTTTCAACATTTAAAAGTTTTTCATATCAAATAATTCGTTAAGCTGAAAGTCCATACCACGCGTTTCGTGCGTTGCGCGTTTCATACTTTCGACGCGATTGTAAATTCAAGTTACAATTATCCGGGCAACTTCTGTATAGGGCGAAAGGCTTTTCTCAACAACTGAAAATTGTGTTACTCTAGATATAAGAAAGCGATTGTGAGATGAAACAATTAATACATTAGCGGAGCTCAGTATTTGATGCAAAAGTCCACTGACACTGTTAGTGAAATTCACTAACTTTTAACGCTTAAATA
Source organism: Panzeria rudis (assembly GCA_956483635.1). Taxonomy (NCBI): domain Eukaryota; kingdom Metazoa; phylum Arthropoda; class Insecta; order Diptera; family Tachinidae; genus Panzeria; species Panzeria rudis. The sequence goes on along the minus strand of OY101448.1, from coordinate 7,456,272 downwards.
GAAGGCAATTTTGTCTCCAATAATTACTGTTTGCATGAACGCTAATTTGATTCGTTAACTTCGTGTTAAGGCCTTTGAAACGGCAATAATTTTTGTGGTGTTATTGAATAGACAACAGTCAGCTGTTCAGTTAAAGCACGTCGTCTAGAATTAGTGCAAATTATAAGAAATAAATATTTTTTAATGAAAAAACATAAATTTTGTGATAATTATTAAATAAATCTTATAATAAAAATATTTAATATATTTTTGGTGGTTATTGTTATCCATATAAAGGTCTAAATGTTCGATCTTAGCTGTAGGACGAAGAAGAAAATATGATTCATCATGATATAAATTCAGCAACGTCTACCCCAAAGCGAATTAATATCAAGTGGCCTTATCATCAAAACAACACACATACGAAGTAGGTGTAGGACTATTTTTATTTGTGCTTTGACAGTTCGGGTTAAAGTTTTTCTCTTTTCTTATATAGAGTTTGACTGATTGGGTGTAATCAGCTGATGATCATCTGTGATGATAAGGCTACCTGGTACTGAATTCGCCTTGGTCTACCCCTGTGTATTGATATGAATGAAAAATTTGCAATTTCTCTGCCGACGTTTTATTAGGTGTTATGATGAAAATTCATTAAGTGTGGACACTAAGTTAATGATAGGGATAAGTTTATCGCGATATAGAAAATATATTTGTAATTACAGTGTCGAGCAAAACAAGCAGGCATTTTAAAGAGCTGTTTCAAATGTAGGATTTAAACTTTACCGAATATCAAAGTTAGAAATTGTGTTGGTCTGAGCCCTAAAATTAACCATTTTATAGGATGAGGAAATAATGTTATGTTTTAATGAAAGGGAAATGTGTCTTCATTGGTGTTCGTCGATGTATCTAATTAAATTTATTCATATTTATTTTGTAAATAGTTTCAGAATGTAGATATATTTATTTTTATTAAGATTTTTAGGATTTTTATTTAGACCATGTTATTATTTTTTTTTGCTATTGTTATTTTAATTTTTCGCACTGCCTTCTTGACTTTACCAAAGTTCAAATGCATTTCTATCAAACTCACTATTATTCTGGTGTGCTCAAAATTTCCTTTCTTTAAAAAAAATATATTTTTCCTCTATGTATTTGAGCAATATTTTACAGGGCCAGCATATACGCCCTTTGAAAAGTTGTAATTTTCTATCGCGGTCAAACATATTTCGCAATAACGATGTACATACATACATATCTTAATAAACAAAATTTTACCTGGCTATTTTGATTTTGGCCCTCGGATAATCATTCCAACTCTCCCGAGGAAATAGCCAGGTTTTTATTTTGGTATTTCTAATATATTTAAAAAATCCACTTATATGTACTTTTTTACATCACACAGCAAGTTCGACTTATTTAATTATTTTCTTATAGGCATGACCTATTTCAACTACCGTCTTACAGCTTTTTTCTTATAAATACTTTTTCATGGTCTTTGATCTCTCTTTTAAGCTTCAATAAATACGTTTTGACTTTACGGTTTTTTTCCTGTATTTATTTATTTATTTGCTAAGTAGACATTTCTTGAAGTTGTTTATATAGCCAACGACCTTTCGCAAGGTTTTATTTATCAATATATTTCTACATTATATTCGATTCCTTTACTATCTGGATATACATATGTATATATTCATCCTGCCCTTCATCTCCCAATCATCTTGCCTATCAATAAGCCAGCCCTCCCCTGCGTCCGTAATATAAATCCGAAAAAAAATCCCCTAACAAACTCTACAGCTAACAGGGACCCATAAATCTTAGTTGCTTGTTTCCAATAATAATGTTGAATAAAAATTATTATTAATAATATTGTTGTTGCTTCTACTTATAAAACATCAACAAGGCAATTAACAAAAACAAAAACCTACATACAAGCATACATACAACATAATGACAATAATTAATGCTGACTTTAGACGATATGTTATTTACATATGGCTTGTTAGGTGTGTGAGACATATGCAACTTCGCATGTTTGTCAAAATTGTCAATTTACAGACGGTTTATAACATATGCTTTCACACGTACATGCGCAATTACATCTGACATAACCTCTGAGTGTTCACAACAGCTGAGTTTTTGCACAATTTTCGTAAATATATAAAGCGCTATTTGCTTTTTAATGTTTTTTCAGCCAAACAACACTTTTGATAATTTAATACAGCTGATGTCAGATGCCTTGTCAGATGAAAATAGAATACGCTCTAATTGAAAATTTTTCATCTGACTTTGCTTCTGTAAATGTCATCTGACAATGTTTCATATGTTTCACACGGCATGTATCACTTTTGCAGTGGGAAATTTGACAAGTCAGATGTAAAATACATGTCGTCTAAAGTCAGCATAAACAATATGCACGACAACCCAATAAACATTTTTGTGGACGACATATGGGACAAAATCTGACAAGCAGATCAAAGTCTCACCGCAACATACTTTTAATTAACTGATTCCTTTAAAACTTTGCACACAAGTTGTTCTCGTGAAAGTACAACATTATGATAAAAAGCATTGGCAGTGCCACGCCTATTTTGTAGTCGGTATTTTTGCGAGAACTATTTTGTCATAAATCTAATTCTGTTTGTAATTAATATATGTTAATGTAATAAACAAATTTTTAGGGCTAGCTGCTTTATATTTTTTGCAAAAAAAATTAGACCTGGCGATCAACAATTATGAAGCTGTGTTAAAACTAGCAAACGGTTACTGTGATATGAACATAGCGTATGCATTAATTAAATATTTTATATTTAGTTCAGATAATAAAAAATAAAATTTTTATAGGGTTGATAGCTTGTTGCAAATTCATGCCTTACACAATATAATGCAAATTAAAATTATACAAGCCGATAAGTCAATAGAAAACTTAGAGCCATATGAAAATCAATATAATCAATTAGAGTGGAAATATTTAAGTACCTATTCTGGTAGTTTAGCAACAGCAAAAAGTGCCTATGAAGCTTCCATAGAGAAGATAAACTCTAATATATCAGATGATTTCATTATAAATATGGCGGATGGTGTTGCAGCTCTAGTTGCCAATGACGAGCTAATTTTAATACAAAAAATACAAGATGAATGTTCGCTAAGATTTCAAACTCAAGGAAATAAAATTATGACACTTAATGAGATTCGGTCCACACGCATACTTTTATATGTTATAGAACTGTGGTTTCATAAGCTAAATGATATTTTAAGAAAACTACAAAGTGACATTGAGAAACTTAAATATTTTAGTGAGAATGTGCGTTCACGTAATCAAGTAAGACCTGCTATCTGGAGGGATATTAATGAATTGGTGAACTCTGTTTATAATTGTCATTTAAGTGAAATAATGGTAAGTCGGCATAAAATATTCATTGTAAGTATGTACATATTTCATTTGTAAAGCATCCATCATAAGCCTATAAGAACTAATATTCATTCATCTAGGATGTTCAGAAATCTACAAAAGAAGCAAAAACACCGAAAACACCACAAAAGAAGAAAATACTCTGCAAAATGTGCTGCATACGAGATTCTATTAATACATTTGAATGTCTCTTGTTTGACAAAGTGCTTGATGCAAATACAAACTATACCGAAGGTCTGGAAAATCCATCTTTTGAAATGTATCTTTGTAAATGTAAGTTAAGAAACAAAGCTAAGTATAAACACCATAGATTGAATTAAACCATTTTCATTACCCAATTGCAGTAACATTCCATTACATTAGAAATAAACATCGACATTTGAACAATATTATGGAAAAGAATTGGTTGTACTTAGAAAATCTTCAATTGGTTTGCAAACGTTTAATAAAACTTTGGGTAGAAATGGAATATACGATTAAGGCGTATGACGAGCTTAATATGTGCAAAATGCGTATTACTTTAACCGAAGATGAGGATGATAGATCAATGTTTAAGATTATGGAATATGAAATTGACGAGCGCATTAGAGAACAACAAAACGAACTTATGAGTGCTCAAAATCGATTTAGAATTAAACTGGGTAGGCTGAAATATATAAAACACTTAGAAGGCAACGATGATCCTGGTCCTTGTCCTATATGCCGCCTAGCCAAGGATGATAAAGTAAGAAAGAAATGTTTTTATTAGGGGTGTAACTGTTTGTTAGTTTGGTGAATGCGAAAAATTCTATATTAAAATTATATTTCTTCGAATGCAAAAGCGAACAATTGCATTTAAAAATTAAATGAAAAAGAATGTATATTTTGAACATGGAGGTGTGTTGCTGACTGTGTTAGTTTTTTTTTTTTTTTTTTTTTGTAATCTCCCGACCCCAGCTTTCCTTTGTATAGTGACTTATAGTGAAATTTTACTTAAGACATATTTTTAATACAAACATGCCTGATAAAATCTGATTTTGTGGGATGTTTTATTACTAACTAGATGTGCCCGCCCACTTCGCGCGCTTAAAGTTCGCTTTATGACTATAATATGTCTATAAAATATAATAATATAACATATTGTTTAAAGTTCCCGTTATGCAAAATAAACAGTGCTACCCACGTTAAAAAAGCAAAAACCTCTCTAATTTCCATTTATATTAGTAAAATAGGGTATATTTTCGTTTTGTTTCTATTTTAACTTAGAAATGAGATATTTCATCGCGGTAAAAAGTACCCTCAGTTTGAATCAGGGGGGTTACTCTGTAATTCGAATCGAATGAAAATGCTTTCGAATTGCAATGTAAATAACATACAAATTCGAATAGTTTTCCTTTCGAATCGAATTATAGAGTAACCCCCCAGGACTCTAAAGCACCTTGAAACTAATTGTGACGTGCTGTAAAAATTCTAATGATGCAGTTGCTTAGTGTGGCCATGATGAAAAGTCAGTTTATTTTTCAGTGTTGACAAGTGTAATTTGTGCTTTATTTAAAACATACTAGGATCCCACCCGGTGGTCGAAATTCGACCACTTGATCTGTAACCGGGGCTTTGAAGCATAAAATATATACTGGGCATATTTAGAGAAAAATACCTTTTCAACCATGTATGTTTCTTCAATATTGCTAGACAATAAGACCGTTAAAAGTGTACGACAAAAAATTGTGTGCCCTATCTATATATGGGGCATTATTTTTGAAGCAGACAACCCCAAAATGTTTTCCCGAAATTCCTTGATATTTAACATAACTATAGTAATGCGTAAAACGCAGCATCAAGGCGGGGAAGTCATTTTATTTAAAAATCACATGTTACTTGATTCGGAAAATATGGTCTTTTCAACATGAAGAAAAAATTGCGTTTTAATTCTTTATTGATTTTTATATCAAATTTGTTGATGTATTGAATCGCTAATGATGGACGTTTTCGGACAAAGTACCTTTCTGTTTAATAAAATGTTATATCAGCTATTTTAAGCGGCTTTACTTTATATATTTGCTATTTCAGTTAAGGTTTACAAGCGTAAATACAGAGAAAAAAATTTATACTTTTCTAAATCTTTGTAGAGATATAAAAAAAGTATACCTGATAGTAACTGCAAATTTTGTGGAATCTTAATATAAACATTATAGAGTAATATTTGCTTTATTCACAAAACCTCTTGTATCGCTATACAATAGTGTAAAATTCGTTGTTGGTATAATTTTAATATAAAAATTAAATACACTTTTAAACTTTTATTTCATATGTTTTGAAATTTCGTATTTAATACAATACTCAGAGAGTATTTGTATGTACTCTCAGAGAGTATTTGTATGTACATATCTTGTTCTTCTTTTGTCCATCAATACAATATACAAGCAGATACTATATACACTAGCTGTTCACAAACCAATAAACAAAAAGTGTATTTGATCGACGATACAAATTGTTGTGAATTAAGCAATTGTTCCCAAAATTAGCTGCGGAGACTTGCATATGAGACTTTTACATCAGTTTTTCTAAATATACACCTCATAAAAAACTTTTCTACTTGTTTGTAATTCTATTTGATTTTGTTGCAATTTGCTTCCGAAACCACTTGTTATTAAATTAAAATACCAATGAAGTAATCGTTTTCAATTTTAAGATAAATTTTAATGCATTTTGAAATTTGAATTTTTTAATGCATTTTGAATTTTTAAAATTGGTCGTATATGTATATCAACATATAGCGCCCACTGTGGTAAAAATAGCTAATTTATTTACAGACCTTATAGCCTACAGCATTTCCAGGCATACCTTTTGATGGATCAGACTATTAATTTAGAAGATATAAATTTTCCGTCTATATAACAGTGACCAAAAAGGTTGTGTTCATTTAAAGAAATTTGCATAACTTTTAAACTTATGGATTTCCCATTATCAAATTTTTACAGTGTAGTGAGGACACCCTATGCCAATTTTGGTAAAAAAAAAAATATAAAAAGGATCTAAGTTAGAAAAATGTTAATTTCAATTGTCATTTCCGGTTTTGATCATGAACAAATTTTTTTTATATATTTTTCTAAGATCAGACGATGTCCTATAAGAATCACTTATTTGAATTTTTTGATCCATTTTTTCTAGTTCGAAACAATAATTAAATTTTTGTTTAAACGGCAACACTTTCGCAATTTTTGCATACAAATTTGTACCTACCAAGGCGAATTCAGTATCAGGTAGCCTTATCATCACAGATGATCATCAGCTGATTACACCCCATCAGTCAAACTCTATATAAGAAAAGAGAAAAACTTCAACCCGAACTGTCAAAGTACATATAAAAATAGTCCTACACCTACTTTGTATGTGTGTTGTTTTGATGATAAGGCCACTTGATATTAATTCGCTTTGGTACCTACTAGAACTATAGTTATGCAGAATAACTAGGAATTTTGGAGAAAAAAATTTTGGGTTGTCCGCTTCAAAAATAATGTACTGAAAATATACTGAAATAATGCTGCATCATGCGGGATATTTTCCCAAGCCCTTACATTTAGTGGTAAGATTAGTCGTATATAACAACATTTAGCGCCCACTGTGTCAAAGATAGCTGCATATTTTTGCAGGGCTTAAAGCCCACATCCTTGTCGATAATTCATCCATACATTTTATGTAGATCAATTATCTGATCTAGGCGCTAGATTGACTTTTTCTCTAGTCTATTATTGTAATCAAATTGGGTTTGGATGCTATCCCAACTGACCTGCCCTTTAGATATGAATGCTGAGCACCATTGATGACGCGCGTATCAAATGTGTTCCTAAAGCTGCCATTACACTGTCTGAGTTTTCGTTTGATTTCAATACGTAAAAGTGAAATGTCGTGTCCAATATACAATTTTTAATATTTCGTCTGAGCTCAGTTGAAAATATAACTTATTCTACTTCCATCTAATACACAATATGAGTTTTAAATGTCATATTTTAAAAATTAGATTTTGAAATCAGATAGTGTAAAGACGGCATAAGATGTAGATTAATTCAGTGTTTTACTGTCAGGCCCACTATGTCGACATGTTCTTTCTTTCGCCACACTTACATTTAAAACAAAAACAAATTCTAAAATTTTGTTTTTGTTTTATATGTTATTATAAGAAAGAAAGAATCGTGTCGACATAGTGGGCCTGGCAGTAAATAACTTAAGTCGAAGTAGCAAAAGTCGTAAATTTTTTTACTTTTCGCTGCTTTGGCTTTTTCCAACTGTGTAAAATGAACCCAGCAAAATATAAATGAATGCGTTCAAAATGAAGTAGTGTTTCATGGTTTCTTGAGCACTTGTTTCTTCGAATGCATTCTGAATGCCACACTAAATCGTAAATAAAGCTATAGTTTTTGAACTCATTAAAAACGCATGCGATTTCACTAGGTGATATATTGCATAAAATATCCACTGAAAAAGGCATGCAAAAACGGAATTAAATCATTACATTGGCACATTTTCATAAAACAAGTCTTAGCTCCAGCAAAAAATAAGAAGACAATAGCTCAGTGGTAGAGAGCATGTCTTAACAGTCGGAAGAGCATGGTTCGTATCCCAGCTGCGGCAATATTTGTTTTATTTTAATTTTTTTATATTTACATGAAAAAACGTCATCGAATCAGGGAACTTGCATGGGTTCAATTCATTCATTTTAATGGAGATCAATTTATTTAAATTTTCATGTAAACACATGATCTCCAATGTCACGTCTGTGTTAAAATCATGCATGTTTCACCTAAATCGAACCACTTCGTCGTCATTCAAACACATGATTAAACAAACTACTTTCTTGTCACGGAAGATTTTGCTGGGAAACAATGCTTTTCCTTGTGCTTATGAAAAAAAACAATATTCGCAGTCGAAGCAGAAAACGATTTATGAACAATTGCGCAGCACTTTCAACAGACGACGATTTAAAAAGTTTGAATTTGATTTACTGTTGCTTTTGGTTAGTTTCGCAAGTAAAAGCAGAAGCAGTCTATATGCTTTGTAAGTCGCAAACAGTCACAGTCGAAGAAGCAAAAACTTTTGCTTTTAGAAGTTTTCTGCAGGTTTATTCAGCTATTTTGAGCTGTTTGCCACGTTTTTATTCTTCTTTTTGCGCGTCAGACAAGAAGCAAAAACAAAAACCACTTGTCTGCGATTGCTTACAACTTCTAAAAGCAAGAGCTTTTGCTTTTTCGACTGTGACTGTGACTGTTTGCGACTTGCAAAGCGTATAGACTGCTTCTGCTTTTATTTGCGATACTAACCAAAAGTAAACGCTAACCAAATTCAAACTTTTCAAATCGTCGACTGTTGAATGTGCTGGCGTAATTGTTTGACTGAAACTGTTATATTTTTCAATAGCGAAAGCAGAGGCAATATCAAGTGAAATGAAAATCATGGCAGCTTTTTAGACACTGGATTTATCAGTCGTTCAGGAGAAATGACGAAAAACTGATCGGCCTGAAATAATTTGTCTTTGAGTGGCTCGCTTTACTCCCCTTGGTTGTAAAGATAACCCTAACCTCTCTCTAGTCTTTCGGTATGAACCTCCTAAACAAACACATCCTAAAGATATTCACCAGAGACCGTAGCACGAGCTCCGGGTCATTCTGCAGCATTGCCGGAAAAATACCATCCGGGTCCGGTAATTCATAGGGCTCAAAGGTATTTATTGCCCGTGGTGATTTTTCTAATGTCACTATGTCGTCCACTGTCTCACCTAATTGTGGCACCGATAAGAGGTTAAAATTAACCTGCCTGTGAGTTTGGCCCTATTGAACAGCCTCCTTACCGAGGTTCGCAGATCCCTCAAATCCTTGGTCCACCACGAAGGCTGCTCCCTTTTACCCGACGAAACAAATGGATATCTCAAAACTTTGTCTACAACTGTTAGAGAAATATTCCACCTTCTCTTCCACTCCCCTTTGTATCTCTACACAATGTGTATTCCAATTTGTCTTTCTTGGACTCTTGCATGTGTCACACCTTGATCCTGCAAAGTTTAGACTGAAGGATGATATCCTACTATGGTCTAAAAACGTACAGTCCTTGCCAACCCCCGAGTTTTCTACAAGGCTCCTATTTCTATTAGTGTATAACACAAACGCATTTTAGGTTTTGAATGATTTCTGGCGTTCAAGTTGAGTTGAGAGCTTTGGGTGTCTTTGAAGACCTATAGTAGAATTTTATGGAAAATATGTTTGCAGGACATTTTAGCACACTACCACTATCATCGTTGAAGGGGAGTTTTTTACGTATTTTTTAAGAGAGAGACAAAAAAATATGTTCCAGATGTAAACTTTAAAAACGCCGATACATGTACGTTTCCTTTTGTCCCTTCTACCAGAATCAGTCGTAGAACCTTGTCATTTTTTTTAATTAAGCAGCGTAATCAGCATATGCTAATAATTGTTACACCTCTACATAGTCGTCCGTAAAAAAGTTCTTACTTAAGCTGATTTTGATGTGTATAATTACAATCACATTTTTAGTATGCAGTTCTGGAATGCGGTCATCATATATGTTTTCCCTGTTTAAAGTCGATACGATTATATGTTAAAAGCTACTATTTCAAATGTTCTATATGCCGTAATGTGCAAAAGAATGAAAAGTAAGTATGCATTAAACCTTTTTTAAAAACCTTCAAACGTAATATTAATGGGTCGATTATGGACAGCAACCGAACTTCAGTTTTGTTGCCAACCGTCAACTGAAAATTTTTGGTTGCCAGAAAAATACTAAATAGCAACTGAAATCAACAGCTCTCAGTTACCAATTGCCATCCGTATACCGTTTTTAGCAACTGGCAACCCAACTGAGGTTCGGTTGCCATCCATAATCGACCCATAAATATCAGGGTACACTTAAACTGTGTAACCCCATTATGGGACCATATATTGCATTTACTAACTGACAATTTTCATTTAAGAGATTCTTATAGAAACCAGAAAATGAATTTGAGAAATAGAGTTTCGTCAAGTGTAAAATCGGAAACGATCATTTCATATTAAAATTTTTCTAACTTCGATCTAATTCTTGTTTTTATTGGCACATAGTCATAGTCATAAAAAAGTATACTTTAGGAATTTAAAACCAGTATTGCCATACAAATTACTGGTTTTAAACTCTAAGGGCCATTGTTACAACTTGGCAATAGTTAAAGACAGGATTTTGTCGGACGTATAAACAGTTTATCTTTATTATAACTTTACTTTAACAGCCTTATTCTGGCAATTTGGTAATAATAAATTTGTAACCCAATTTTTGTTACCCTATTGTAACTCTTGTTTGTTCCGGTATTCCGGCAATGTTGTAATAAAAAAATAATTCAACAAATGTGGTGAAAAATATTTACACATTTTTGTAATAAAATTTAATTATTTTAAATTATTTTTTTTACATAAAAATAGATTGTGGAATGCCAAAAAGTAAATTTATGAATATTTTGGCTTCCACACGAACAATCGCCCAAGAGAAAATCACCCAAAGCGCCTAATTTAGAGATTTTATTCATATTGCAAAATAAAAATAGTTGCAAATCACACAAAAGCTTTGGGTAGAACAATCTCAGCTGCAAAATGAGTAATCGTCCATATTTTTCGATCATTATTGATTATGCCAAATTGCGAAAATTCGCATAAGCTTCCTAGCTTAACCCTGCGTTTAGACGTGCGAGTACTTGCATGCAAGTTCTGTGTACGTATTATCAACGAAAATTTCGAAAAAATGCCCAACTGTCCTGCAAGTTGCTTGAATGTTTACACGGGCAGGTGAAAGTTCATTTTAAAAATGTCGGCGAGAGCAGAACAACTAAACAAATGTCTTTATTATTGAAGTTAAAAAAATGTTTGATTTTGTTTACTTTTTAATGCAGAGTTGCCAATAACACAAAAATATTTAATTTTAAGGGAACCAGATAACACTGAATTTTATTCGTATTTTTTCTATGATACATATTTATGTTTTAAAACATCATTAACTGCTTGATTTACGTATATTTAAGGAAAATAATATCAAATTAATTTTTAAATTTATTTAAAATCAGTAAAAATACAATAACATTATATTGCAATCCAGTTAATGTGTACTAAACTGTTGATAGGGTAACACTGTTATTTAACTTGTCATTTTACTTGCTGCAAGTGTCAAAAAATCACTGTCTTGTAAAATCCCTTGCAAGTTGGCTGTAAGTGCGAAAAGTGTAAGTGTATTAGTAAAATAGTAAGACTGTATTGAGTTTTTCGAACTTGCACCAGCACGTGTACACGCTAAGTTAAATAGATAGGGAAGTCTGATTGATAGTGTTTAAAAATCGGCAAAACTGTAAAAAAAACCCAAGAACTAGCAAAACAATCACGTTTAGCGTAAAAATAGCGAAAATTTGCAAAAATTGCAATATTGCAAACAAACCTTAAAATTATTTTAAAATAGCTCAAATTATAAGGAATGCGAAAAACTCGGACAAAATCGTGAAGATGACGATAATTCGCAAAAACTTGTTGATATTAAAAAGATAGAAAATTCTGATAGTGATTAAAATTCGGCAAAACTATAAAAAAAAAGCCAAGAATTAGCTTAAAAAAATCACTTTCATCGCGAAAATAGCGAAAAAATTCGAAAAATTGTAAAATTGAAAACAAACTCTAAAGTGCTTAACAATAGCTAAAATTGTAAGAAATGCCAAAAAGCTCGGAAAAATTTGCGAAAATTACGCAAATTCACAACTTTCGCACTAAAAGTGATTTATTTTTGCCAGTTTTGTGTTTATTTACAGTTTTAACGCCAGACTTCGCTATATTTTTAATCTTAGCAAGTTTTTGCGAATTTTCGTCATTTTCGCGACTTTTCCCAAATTATTGGCAATCTTCACAATTTTAGCTACTCTTAAACAAATGTAGGGCTCGTTTGCAATTTTGCAATTTCTTGCGAATTTTCGCTATTTTCGCGGTCAAATTGATTTGAGCGATGTTTAATAAATTTAAGTGCTTCTTTCCAATTTTTCGCCAACTTCAATAACAAATTGAGTAAAAAATGTTTTAAATAAATTCTTGTTACCTACTTTTTTGTAGGTAATAGTTTTATTGACTTTTGTTACGATAAGAAATAATCAGAATACCAATTCCTATTTTAATAACTTTGGTGACACATTATAACCAGAATAGGCCTGTAAATGAAAGTGGGCGATTAGTTAAAGGCAGTCGCATCCTACCTGGTAGGTTAAAGTAAATTTGTAATACATAATTATAAGCTGTTTATCCGTCCGACAAAATCCCGCCTTTAACTATCGCCAAGTTGTAATTAATAATGGCCCTTAAAGTATACTTTGTTTTGACTATGAATATGCGCCATTGTTCTTAAACCAAAATTAGTCTATGAAGCTGAAAATTATTAAAAATTTATGAAATTCGGTTCAGTGGCTCCATAGCAATAAGATTCCAAAGATGACACCTACGCAAACATATAACCGCGGTACCCGTGTACCCAAAATTTTTTATATGAACAAATGAGCGAATAAGAGGCTGTTCAAAGATTTGATCTTGAAAGTTTTACTAAGGACTCTTAAATATATATTAACGCCATTTAAAATTAAACATTTTTTTTTTGTGAAGCTGAAAATTATAAGCAGGGTACACGGGTACCCTGCTTATATGTTTGTGTGGTATTTTTTCGTTATACGTTCTACGGTTAAATTGAATTTTTAGTTTTTGTATCCAAGTTTTTTTATATGAATTTGCAATCATTCATTTAAATAATGTGTTTCTGTCTCTTTGCCTCTAGAATATATTATGTAAGTCGAGCTAAAATTAGAAACGCCGATGCTGCAAATATAAAAGGTCATTATTCGTCGAAAATCACATATATAGTAAATTTAGTTTTGAAATTGCAAAGACAACAAACTGAAGAATGCCAATCCGAAACGGTTCTTGAAAATGATGTCAAAACTGATAACGTGAAAATATTAATATTTTCACAATGGGAACCAATAATACAGGCAATCGCATTAGCGCTCAAAGAAAATAATATAAAATATCGTGCCCAATGTACACCCAAAACTATTGAAGAATTTAAGGTAAACACATTAATTTATCTAATCTAATATTTTATGTAACGCAACGAAATCTTAAAACAAAATTTTCAGAACCCAAAACTTGGTATAACATGTCTACTTATGCCGTTTGTGAAAGGTTCGAAAGGTTTAAATTTGGTAGAGGCCACTCATGTTTTTCTTGTAGAACCCATTCTCAATCCTGGAGAAGAATTGCAAGCTATAGGGCGAGTTCATCGTTTCGGTCAGAAAAGGTAAATACGAATATAAAAAAATATTTTATCACAGATGGTGTTTAAATTCAAATTCTGTACGTTTTAGAAAAACTATAGTACACCGCTTCATAGTAAATCACACAATCGAGGAAAACATCTATAATTTTATTATTTCAACATCATCTAATTCAAAGAGTACAACCAGTATACAAAGTAAGTGGGAATTTAGCAATATATCGCTAACGGATTTTGAAAAGTTATTTTCGTTGTCAGAAAATAGTGAAAATTACTAAAGAAATGTTTACACAGTATTATATGAAATGTATCGCGCGCGACCTTAGTATTGTTTTGGCCCACCGACCATTTTCAAAAAAATTGAGTTAAGTATGAGGTATATATATTTTGAATACCCTCTTTCAGAACCCAAAAACTGTTTCGCGAAATTGTTCCTGGTTTCTGAGATATCAAGCATTCGTTGTGCTCGATATTATCATTTTTGATAAATTTTTTTGTAAAAAAAAAAATTTTTTTAAATAAAAAAATAAAAATCAGAAATCAAATAAAATATCAAGTTTCATCAATATTAACTTTTTATTCCATGTAAATATCTTTTCTAATAACATTTATACGCTTATTTTCATTAAAAAGTAGAAAATTTCATCTCAATAACAAGTTACTCAATACATAGCAGTTAGTATACACATGCAGCAACAAAAGCTACTTTTTACAAATAAAATAAAAAAAGTGGTTACTGGAGCACAAAACAAGATATTTTACTTTCAGCAAAAAGATGTTAATTTCTAATCGGATTGATGAAAGTTCCCAAGAATGTAAATTTTTCTTCCAAACATATGACGGAAGCAGTGGTGAGAAACAAAAAAAAAATTCTATCGGATATATTTTGAGAAAAGTTTATGTAAATCTTCTTTGTTGTTTTTCTCCATTCCGACTTTTTAGCATATGTGCTAAACCAATACTAAGGTCGCGATATGTATTTGTATTCTAAATAAAAAATATATTTTTGTAGTTCATATATCGAGACCTTAGCGTTAAATTTATCATAAGCCACACTAAACAAATTATCGAGCTACAGATGTATAAAATTCACAAACATGCCATTGTAAAACTTTCCTTTTTGCTGACGATATCAACCTTTTGTTTAACGGTGATATTGGGCCTGATTGTGTAAGGCGTTGGCGTAAACGCCTAAGTCGTTTTTTTTTAGTAGATTGAAGAACACGGGTTGTGTGCTACTTTAATCTATTACAAAAAACGACTTAGGCGTTTACGCCAACTGTCCTTAACTTCAAATTGGTCAGTTAATAACAAAATAAATTCCAATCCATCTAAAACACAGGCGCCTACCTTTTGGTCAGGTAATTACAACATTTCGTCAATTAATATTGTTTTTAATGGTGTTAATGTTCCATTCGTTAATAATTTTAAATGCCTGTGTCTAACACTTGACAAGCACCTATCGTTTGATAATCACATCTCTAGCCTTATCTCTAAAGTCAACGGGATATTAAGATCCTTATACAGTTACAATTGCAACTTGCCTAGGAAAGTAAAATTAAACTTGGCTCACTCCCTTCTTATGACACATATCTATTATTGCCTTAATGTTTTCAGTGGCTGCACATCATCCAATTTACAACGTGTAAGACTTTTATTTAATCGTATTGTTCGATTTGTCTTCAGTCTACGGATTTCTGTACACATTTCTGAATATACCAAGTTGTTTTTAAAATGTACTTTCCACGATTTTGTCAAAATAAGAACCCTACTCACTCTTCACCATGTCATAAAATCGAATACAAACCCATGCTTACAACAATTGTTTCGTTTTTCGAGGTCAACTCGTAATCCACAATTAATTATAACTCAAATTAACAACTCTACCTTTGAAAGATCATTTGTAGAAAGAGCATGTAGGCTCTACAATGATTTACCCGCTGACCTTAGAAGGTTTGACCGTTCCTCTAGCAGCTTTAAACGTATGCTATATAATGTTTTCAATTGAATTTACATTTTAATACTAGCTTTTGTATTCCTCTCCTGGCCAAGATGCGTATCCAACTTATAAAAAGGATTATTTTATATTATTTTTTATCTGAATTATCAGTATTATTTCATTTACGTATATTAATATATATGTTTAAGTAATCTTACTTTCATTACTTTTGTTAACCCATCTACATATATTAATCATATATGGCCCTATGTGCTCGATTAAATGAATAAATAAATAAAAATAATAATAAAAACATGCCAAGTAATATTCGACGATTGGATTACTAATACCCAGCAAAAATAAATGAACGCGTTCAAAATGAAATAGTGTTTCATGATTTCTTGAACACTTGTTTCTTCGAATGCATTCTGAATACCATCGTAAATCGTAAATAAAGCTATAGTTTTTGAACTCATTAAAAACGCATGAGATTTTATTAGGTCATATATTGCATAAAATATCCACCGAAAAAGGTATGCAAAAATGGAATTAAATCATCACATTTACATATTTTCATAAAACAAGTTTTAGCTTTAACAAACAATAAGAAGACAATAGCTCAGTGGTAGAGAGCATGTCTTGCCAGAAGAGCATGGTTCGTATTAGAGGGCTATGTATGTACACACATATACATGCATGTATACATAACTATGTACATAAGAACATTCATCTATGTACGCACGAAATTCATACGAGTACATTCTACGAATACATTTGAGTACACTTTGCAGCCCTCTAGTTCGTATCCCAGCTGTGACAATATTTTTTTTATTTTCATTTTTTATATACATATGAGTTTCACGAACCCGTGCAAAAACGTAACCGAATCATCGAACTTGCATTGGTTCTAAGCACTCATTTCAATGATGAGCAGTTTTGTTAAATGTGAACCCATGCACGTCAATGACACGTCTGTGTTAAAATCATGCGTTCTGCACCTAAATTGAACCAGTTAATTTTCAGTAGAACCCATGCACTAACTATTTCTTTTGCATGTCTTTTTTTGCTGGGTAAACACACATACATAAATGGTTAAAAAAAAGTACCAGCAGATAATAATAAAAGCACTTAAGTCGAATCTGTGTGTCTTTGACATCGTAGCTCCCAAACGGATAGCTCGATTTTAATTTAGTAAATTTTGTTTGAAAGGTGACTTGATACAAAATCTTTCAACCTATGTTTAAAGAATATTGGTCCAGCCGTTTTGAAGTTATCATCTATTTTCTTCAGGGGTTTTTAAAATTTTTAATTTAATGTTATTTTTCAAAACAACTCAAATGAAGTTTGATAATAGGTGCGATCCCGTACTCAACATCGGGATCCCGCTGGATCCCAATTTGCACGAAAACTGTTCCCGTCATAGACAACTAACTAGAACCGTCACTATACAACAACAATACGAAAATTGTATGAAAGAGAAAGGCAAATCTTATTTTCTAACGTGGTTTCTAATTGACTATCTCATTCATACAATCTTAGTAAACACAACAACAATATGTAAAACTGCATAACACATGAGAACAACCTTTTTTAGCTGTCAAAAGTGAGGATTCTGTGTATCTGTGGTTCCCGTACTGCAAGATTGGGTAACACCCCGTCTTCACGAGACATAAGTTTGGAAATTTGTGTGTTAGCAATTGTCAAAACTCTGTCCTAACACAAGAAATTAACGTGTGGACCGAATGTGTTTGTGTCCTAACACATGTTTGGAAATCAATGTTAAAACACAAGCCCGAGGAAATATGTTAGAACACAAACTGTCAAATATAATATGTATGTGAGTTTTTTTTACAATTTGTTTGATTTTATTGAAAAAAGAATAAATAAAGTTAATAAATAAATGTTTTAGATGTTTTTTTTTATTTTTTGATTATTATTTATGTCCATATTCATAAAATTTTTACAAACAGAAAAATAATAAAGTGAAATCTATAAAAAAAAATTACAAAATGCCGTGCAAATTTGTGTCCAAACATCAGTACGTTTACGCCACCCTTAACACAAGTTTGAACACATGAATTTTTTGTGACGTCATTCTGTCGACGTTATTTCTTATGTTAAGAAATATCAAATGTCTCGTGAAGACGGGGTGTAAATGAGAGTGAGTTTGAGAGAAAAATATTCGTACTTTTCATGATGAAATAATATAGTTGGCATTACTAAGGCAACAAATACAACATTACAACAAAAAAAGGAATTTTTGTTTGTGTAATGTCGTCGTATAAGTCAAAAATTATTCTAAACAAAAATCAAAAGGACGCGCTGCAAGTGATGAATTACATAAATTATTGAATTAAAAAACACACACACATACGCGTTTACTGTCGGAGTTATTTCTTCTTTGACAGAGATCTCGACAAACAATGCTAGAGCATAAAATTGTCGTCTGGCGTAGTAATGCCACCTATATTATTTCATCATGGTTACAACAGCATTTCAAGTAAGGTGGAGACGTAGATTAAAGGTGGATTCATCCATTGTTTCCGAACAAAATTTTTGTCCGGAAAAATTTCTTTTACTGAGAGTGTTTTGCAACACGATTCACCCATTTCGAACAATTTGTCTAGAAAAGCTACCACATGTTATATATAAATAACAAATAAACATCTCGGACAAAATTTTTTAGCAATTTTTGTCCGGACAAAACCAATTCAAGCTGAAAATGTTCCGAACAAAATTATTTCTCTTCTTTTCCCTCTCTCACAAAGAGAGACGTCAAACTACATATAAAAAAAATTTTGTCCGGACAAAAATTTTGTTCGGAAACATTGGGTGAATCCACCTTAAGCAAAACTAAATGTATCCAATACATACATGAACTTGATCAAACAGCACAGTCTAACCAGACGCGACACGAGCCGGAAGATATCGCCGTCTCAGCCGAAGTGGCCAGCATCACAAAAGAGAAATAAGAAAGTACACTTTTAATTGGATAAAATGAAACACCAACCAAAAAGCTGATTTGTGCAATTTTGACCTGTCAAAGACGACGTGTCTGGTTAGACTGTGCAAACAGTTTGATGTGTTGCCGAAGCCCTTTACATTTTTCTCTCGTTCGTATTCTTGTCAGTGTGTGAAAGCAAAACTTTCGTAAGACGGGGTTCACACAGGGCAATTATTGTTGCGCAACTTTTAATTCAGCTGGGAGAAAGACAAAGAAAAGCTCTGTTGTTTTCTCGCGGCTGTATTATAAGTTGCTCAACAAAACTTGCCCTGTGTGATCCCCGTCTAAGCGTTTCATACGAAGACACGAGCTTTAAAATATTTTTAAACGTTTTGTACATGAGCAAAACTAAAATAAATACTTTTACAATGACAAAGACCGCAAACAAAACAATGGACTTTTAAAAATAAGTAAAAAAAATTTAAGTTAAATGGTTTTATTGTAGTGCAGATAATGCACTAAAAGCTAAAAACTAGTTATGAATGTAGTACCAGGGATCAGCTACCACACCACGCTCCTCACAAACATAGGGCATTGATAACCGAAAGTCGATGCGCCCTACTGATTTTATTTTAGTCTGATCTAGTCAAACCCTTTCATTTCTTCTACTAGCCAAACCCTAATCACCATTTTGAGGTGGCAGCCATCTATGAATTAGCTAAGGCTGAGGCCACACGGGCGTTTTTAAAACGAAGCGTTTCTGCTTTTTATATTAAATTTGAAGTTTTTAAAAATTGAGCACTTTCAAATTTAATATGAAAAGCAGAAACGCCGCGTTTTAAAAACGTCCGTGTGGCCTCAGCCTAAAACGAAAATTTCGAGGCAAAAAAAAAGGCTAAACTGGCAACGGTGGTGTCAACTTTCCTTATCAGCTGGCTGCAGCCGAATTCGGGCCGCCGCCGACGATTTTCTCACGAGCCGCCGCCGCCGCCGACAAAATCGCTCAGCGCAGGCGTCAGCTTGGTGTTGGGCAAAATTTTAGTTGTAATCAACTCTCTGCGGAAAATGATTAAAATTAAAAAAAGGAAATTATCTATTAGAAATTAAAATTAAGAACCATGTACATATATATATCAAGTGAAAGTTGTAAATTCATATTCAAGATATCAATGGCATGGTTTGCATGAAAATCTATTGATATAAGTATGTATGAATGTAAATATGTATCCATAATAAATGTCTAAATATCGTCATATAAAATATATTAGAGCTAAACATGACGAGGAAAATAAGTTTCATGAGACAAAAATATTTTAATCACAATATACAATGTATGTATTGTGATAAAAAACGAAACAAATCTGGGAACAAATAGGGTTTAGCACTCCTCTCAAAAATAAATAAAAATTATCCTAGATAGAAAAATGAGAAGAAAAAATTAAATAAAAAAAGTGGCGGCAAGCCGAGTTATGGGCCTCTGAACTTCCAGTACAAAATTATGATTATATGGTATATTTTCAGACGAATGCGGTCAATATTGGTATCATTTAAAAGCTTTTTCAAATATCTTTAAGAAATTACTAAAAGTTTTAAAAAATATTTTTTTATTTTTTGTCGAATAGTGGATTAGCTGAGTAAAGATTTTTTGCCTAGCCGGCCTTCGGCCGGACTTAATGATTTTCTCCTCAATGTATGTCGAATAGCCGCTTCGCTGAGTAAAGATTTTCTGCCTAGCCGGCCTTCGGCCGGGCTTACAGGGTTTCTCCTCTATGTATGTCGAATAGTGGCTTCGCTGAGTAAAGGTTTTCTGCCTAGCCGAACTTAATGATTTTCTCCTCTATGTATGTCGAATAGCGGCTTCGCTGAGTAAAGATTTTCTGCCTAGCCGGTCTTCGGCCGGGCTTACAGCTTTCTCCTCTATGTATGCCGAATAATGGCTTCGCTGAGTAAAGGTTTTCTGACATTTTGAAATTCGTGCTGAACGCGCCAACTTTTGATGTCACTTGCCAAAAGTACCTAGTACATTTTTTTTCAACACGGCCGGTTAAAGTTGTGAGTAGTAATAATTTTAAGTAGGTAGTTTGGCAAAATGTAAGATTTTCTTTGAAAATCAGGCGACTGCGGTATGAATTTTTAACTGCCATTTACAGAAGGATATCTGACAATGATATAGGACAAAAAAAAAAAGGAAAGTGAAGATTTGTAGTCACAGCAATAGAAAGATCATTACAGGGTGATTTTTTTTTCAAACCGGCAACTTTTAAAATAAGTGACAGATTTTTTGTCTAACTTTTTTTTGGGGCAGTCACTACTTGCCCTATCATTACGGTGACCAACCGTACGCTATTATAGTGAACAATACACTATTTTAGCCTCTTGTCCACTATATTTTTTGTGTACGATATTTGTACATTTTTTTAAATACATGCCCCTTATGTACATTATTTTTTCTTACAAATGTTCACTTTTGTTCACTTTTTTCATTATTTCCAACATATTTTGCCAACAAATTTTAAATCGGCTTATATTACATACAAACTCTAGCTGGAAACCCAAAGCGTTTGATATTATTACATTCAACAGAGCCACCCGACAAGTGGTGATAAGCAAAATACACGTAAGCACTGACGATGGAAGTGTAGCGGCTTCCGAAAGTGGCGCTACTCTGTTCTGCTGTGTACGTTGAAAATTTAAGTTGATATTAATTTTTCCCTTGTTCCTTGGAATTGTAATCATGCCCAATTCTTTCTGAATATAACGTTACGAACCTTAGCCTAACAATCAATTAGTTTTGTTATGTAAAATGTGTACACTATTTTTCCATGGAATTTATTTTCACCGTACCTATCATCCGCTTTCGGCTTGACGTTGATTAATGGGACACCCTGTATATGTATATATTTCTTAATTTTAATAGTTTAATGATACGAAAATTCCATTAAACATTTTAGGATATCACGCTTCGTTTTCGAGATATCAGCCTTCGCCCGGACTTTCTCCTCTTGGTGCCTATGTCGAATAGCAGCTTCGTTGAAGAATAATGTTTTGCCTAGCCAGTCTTCAGACGGGCTTAATGAGTTAATCGATTAATCACGAATCCTGATTAATAAAAATGCTGACTAATCAAATAATTTTATATTTGATTATTCAAAATGAGGATTATTTGATTAATCATGATTTTGAATAATTTGTATTTTTAATTTTTGTCTTATGTTTTTTTATTTTATGCTTTTGTTTTTTAGTTTTTTGTATTTCTTTCGTTTTATATTTGTATGTATTAAATTCATTTTGCTTGAAATGTTGTTGCTTTATTATTTTGAATAAAATTATTCAAATTTGAATAATCAAAATTTAGATTATTTGATTAATCAGCATTTTGATTAATCAGGATTCTTGATTAATCAATTAATTGATTAATCAGAATTTTGATTAATCAAAAAATTTGATTAATCGATAAATTAATAACAAAAATAAAATTTAAAAAATTCGAAAAAAATAGAAAAAGTTGAGATCAAGTATAGAGTAGTATTTTTGGAAATTTAAAAAAAAAGTCGAAGGGGTCGGACTTTTTGAAAATGACGATTTTCATTTTCAAACGTTAATAGCTAAGTGATAATTCCACCGAAAAAGTCTTTTTGTTTTTTTTTTCTGAAAGAACATTTAAAGACGAATACAATTATACCCTACTTTTTTAACATATCAATTTTTATTATTTATCTATAATTAAAAAAAATTTGTTTGCTCAAAATTTTGAAAAATTTTACTCCATCCCTGTTGGTAGTAAACTACTGAAAATTGCTATGCACATTGGGTTTGATACGTGCCAAAACATATCCGAAAATTAACGAAATCAAAGGAGGTCGGTTCACAAACTGGTCGATTTGGCATGTACGATTTTTTATTAAGAAAAAGTGATATTTTACTCGAAATAACTTATTTTAGTGCTTTTTTATATAAACTTACATACAAAATCGTTACCCACCATTTTGAGTAAAGAAATATCTTATTTGGAGTAAAATGTGGTTTTTTAATAAAATAATTCTTGCAAAAAAAAACCGACTTCAAAATAGGCATGGCAGTGCCCATCATTTTTATCATAATGCAGTACTTCCACGAGAACTAATTGTGTGCGAAGTTTCATAAGAATCGGTTAAGTAGAAGTAGTATAAATTAAAATTTACTTTTCATGGGCGTGCCGCTGCTCACTTTTTTAGCCATAATGTTGTATTGTAACAACAACTAAATGTGTATGTAAAGTTTCACAAGAATCGGTTTCGTAGAAGTCGTTAAAAAGGATATTTACTTTGGATGGACGTGGCACTGACCACTTTCATAGGAATGGGTTGACTAGAAATATATGAAAAGGCTTGTGTATTTACTTCGTGTGGGCGTGACCCCGCCCATTTTTCAACGGGGCCAGTCTGGGAGAACATCCTATTAAATAAAGAAAAAAATCCAAAATCGGTTTATAAATGGCCGAGTTTTGTGAGAACATCCATAAAAATATATAAAAATATACATGACGAATTGATAACCTTTCTCCTTTGTTTTAAAGTCGGTTAAAAAAGCTTATGTACATATATACAAAGCTTCAATGCATTTGGTGCGTGAAGTTTTTTTCACGATCGTGAAAAAGTGAAATCGCTGTTCTTATTTTTTTTTCATGCCCTACACGATTTTGGAACTGAAGCTTGCATATTTACAAAAAATGCAAAGTCATCATCATAATGTACATGTGTCGAATAGGGACTTCATTGGGTGGAATAATATTCCGTATAATCACAATTTTGTACACTACAACTTTAGAAACTAAGGCTCGCCGCCAATATTTTAATTTAATTTATTCCTATTTTTTTAATTTTCTATCGGACATGATATTTTTTATTCCTCCTTATTATGAATGGCGACGTCCCATCAACACGACAGCAAAAAATTGTCACTTGCCTATGTTCGACTAATTTCATAAGCCTCTGAAAATTGTTAGAGACTTTCAGTAGTATTCAATTGCTGTCGACAACGAGTAGTCAAGTGATAATTTTTTGTTATCGTGTTGATGTGGCGTCGATGACGCCATTCATAATAGCGGGGACTATATTTTTAGATCTATGCTCTTTATGAAACGGTAGGAGGGCAGAAATTCCATTCCGTAAGAAAAAATAGGACGTCTATTACAGTTACAAATTTGTTTTTGTTTTAATTTTATTTTTAAAAGGACTGAATTTACATTATGAAATTAGTTGCATGAAATTTTGTTTTATTGGCAAGAGGTGTAGAGAAGCAAACGGGGTAGGAAAAATGGCATGACTTCAATTTTCAGGGGATTTTTTGACACTTGCTTCGTCTTCATTTCTTTCGTTGACGGTTATATTTTAAAATTCTTTAAATTTTATTTTTTTAAATAGTGTTTTGTATATATGTATTTTATTAGCTGTAAATTTTTTCAATATTTAATTAAAGATATACGTGCATTTGTTTTCAACGAACGCACTAACTTTATTTGAAAAGAGAACTATCAAAAAATTTCAAGATCAATACGCAGAAACTTTACAACAGAATTGAAAAAAATTTCATGAAAAAAATTTCATAATGTAAATTCAGTCAAGAGCAGTGGTGCCAGAAATTTTCGGAGAAAAATCTTCATTCTTCGAAAAAAAATCTTCAAAAAAATTTTTATGTGTAATATAAATATAATTCAAGATTGCTTTTTGTAATAAAGTTGCTATACATACACCTATGTACATATGTATGTATATAAAAACATAAAAATTAATATGTAAACATCGAAACCCAAAATTCAATTAAAACAGGATACTTATATTAAAATTATAATATATTAAATGAAATTTATTTGCTGGTGTTTAAGCATTGTCTATATGCATTTCATTGGTGCTTTACCAAATCGTCAATAGACTTCAAACAGGTGCAGTGCAATAAAGCCATGTGCAATAAGGCCATATAGCCTTATTTCTCAATCAATTGAGAAATAACGCCATATGGCGTTATTTCTTAATTTTTCAAATGATATTGAGCTGTAGGAGAAATAACACCATAATCTCTTTATTTCTCAATCAATTTAGAAATAACGCCATATGGTATTATTTCATACATTTGAGAATTTACAAATATTTAAATGATTTTCAAAAATAAGCACAGTAGGCTTTGAAACTTACACAAAATTGTCAAATGGGTTTTAAAAGTCTGTATATAAGATAAGGGGTTTGTAACTGTTCAAATGTGTGTTTGAAGTCTACTGACGATTTGGTAAAGCACCAATGAAATGAATATAGACAATGCTTGAAAACCAGCCAATAGATTTCATTTAAAATAAAATTATGGCAATACAGTAGAAGCTCACAAATTAGAACCACTTTGTGCAAAGGGCAGTTCGAATTTCTGAAAAGTTCGAATTTCTGGACATTTTTTTACAGAAAATGATAAAATTATAATAAAAATAGTTATGTAAGCTTTATTTTACCACAAAACAGTGTTTATTTGTTAATGTTTAATTAATTGAACGTTTAACTTTCACACGTACTTATGAACACTTCACTTTGACCTTCAGTCATCAACTGACCCAAATTTGCAAACGCATATCAAATTTCACACGCATATGACCGAATTGTACACACCACAAATAACTCGTTGATTCCCCGTTTTATTTCTACTTTAGTGAACGAAAAAATAATTTGTAGTGAAAATACAAAAAATAAAATAAAGAAGCTTCTTCAAAATCGTCGTGAAATTGCAGCGCAGAAAAAATTCTAGTACCAAAAGTATACAAATTCTGACTTCTTTCTATACCATTTTACAAAACTATGAGCCGATTCAACTGAATGGTTATATTGTTTATTTTGTAAAATCATAAAAAATCAAAAAATCTTCATTTTGGGAAAAAGATCTTCAAATCTTATTTTGACTAAAAAATCTTCAAAATTAAGGTAAAATCTTCATTCTGGCATCGCTGGTCAAGAGGTAGAATGACAGAAGTATGCAGCGCGCTCGCGCGTTAACTCTGTGGATGCGTTGGTAAACTAGATTTAAGCCCAGTTTTATTATACGTATGGATACTGACCAGAAGAAATCGTTTTTATAATCACAATAGTTTGCATTTTATTAAATTATGTCCTGAAAATTTTTAAAAATGATGTTAGGCTCTTCTGCCGTTTATATGACGATATGTATGTATGTACATACATAAGTATGTATTTATATATCATGTCTACATACCAGAGCTGTGAAAGATTGCAATCAATTTAAGATTGTTAGTTTTTGATTGCAATGAAAATTTCAAATTGAAATCATGAAATATTTCAATAAAAATGATTGCAACCAATTTTTTTAAATCAATTTCTATATTAATTGATTGCAATTAAATCCAGTGATTGCAATCAAAATTAAATCAGAATCAAAATCATCGTTCTCTTCTAGAAATAAAGCTTACTGTGATAATTAAAAAAACTGCATGAAATGGCTAACAAACCTACGTTTTGGTAAATTTTTTGTAATATTTTCTTGGACTTACACTATAGTAGTGATTTCAGAGAAATTGATTAAAATGACATGTTTTCAACAAAATTTTATTGCAATCAATGATTTAAAAAAAAAATTATTTCAAAATGATTGCAATCACAAAAGATTGCAATCTTGACATGATTTCTGTTTGAAATCTGAAATAGTTTTGAAATAAAAGAATGAAATCAATTTGGTTGAAATCAATTTGATTGCAATCAAAATTGATTTCAATTTTTTACAGCTCTGCTACGTACCAATGCACATTCTACATACAAACATGTAGATATACATTGTTACATATACATATGTACAGAGTAAATATAAGATAAAATAAAAAGGGAAAATAGAAGAGAAAACAACAGAAACAACAAAAACATTTTAATTTAATGCTTAAAAGAGAAAGAGGAAAGAAATGGAAAAATAACAAAAATATTGGCAGAAAGAATATCACAAAATTTTTAAGAAATGAAATAAACCGGGTTTAATTTAACAGCCTCAATATTATTATTATTTTCTTGTTGTGCTGTTCTTGACAAATAAGCGAAAATATAGAAAGTGCGTTATTGATTATACCGCATCATCAAAAACAAACACTGGAGAGAAAAAGGCAGCCGCAAAACTGTCCTCATTTTAATATGGATTTTATACAAAATGTTACAAAAGTGCTGCAAAATTATTTGGGTAAGTTAATAAAAAACTTTTGATAAAAAAAATTAATTTATGTGTGAACTAAATTTTTGTATAACGTATCTTTTTTTAACTTTTAGCCATATATATTGATCTGGATTATTCATTATGGGTTTATCGTTTGTTGACCCCTTTGATTGCGACATTCCTATTGCCATTGGTTTTTGTGGCCCTAATATATATATCCTTTTTAATTTTATACATCTATAAATTGCACAGGTTTGTAAAATATTGCCAGAAATTTATAATAATTCTTTGCAAAATCGAAATTCATATTGAGGTTTTTTTTAGAGGGCAGAAAAAACTTGTAATATGTATTTTTACATACATCGTACATTAGGGTGGAGCGTGAGAATTTTTTGCGAATTTCAACTTCGAATAGCACTAAAACGTTGCATTTTATTTTTAGATACATGGGAAAAATAATGAAAAAAATTGGGAACTACTTTTAGCCCTCTACCGCAGCATCAAATCGATCAATTTGTGAAACATCATCATATGATGCACCATTATAGATTCTTTATAGCTGTTATAAGTCATTGCACTCAAAATATCCACTATTTTTATACATACAAAGTCAGATTTTAGACAAACTTAACATGAAATAATGAAGAAAATTTTCGAATTTCTAAGTCTTTGTTATATTTTGCAAAAATAAAAAACATTTTCTAAGCTAATTTGAGGTCGCTGAACACGAAAATGTTATTCATTTATTTTTCTTAATGCGCGTTTTCCCGATATGCGCCAAAAACAAGTTTCTTTTTTGTTTTTTTAGTTGTTTCGTTTATTGGCAAAAATTCCGGGAACGGAACTATTGTATTCTTTCATTCAATACCCTGATTGTGTGCCGATCGTATATAGTTAAATATTTAAAAACGTATATTTTTTAAACCTTTTCCCAAAAACTATAAATTTTAAATTGCTCCATTAAGATGAAAAAATATACTGAGTATATTTTTTCGAGCTCTATTTCAAAGATAATTTTGTGACGATCACATGATGGATGCAATCGCTAAATTCTGACAAAAAATAAGAAAGTTATTATGTTTTAAGCGAAAACAGCTATATTAGTTTTTAATTATTTTTCATACAAAATTAATTTAAATCAGTTTGTATTAAAAAAAATTTTTTTGATTGAAAATAATTTTGTATGGGAATTAAAATCAGATTTTTTCACTTCCTGGCTTATAACGTTCTTATATCTTGTCAGATCTTCTCAATTTTAAACTTTTTTCATTCGCCAGAAATTTGTTTTTTACGTGTAGCCTTAAAAAGAGTATTAAAATTTTTTTCTATATTAATGAAGCAAATTAAAAAAAAAATTCATACACTTTCTTTAGGTTCCAGCCGTGGTAGAGGGCTAAAAGATATGTCGAAAAAAATTTTTTAAATTTTGTTTCTATACAATTTAGCTAAATGCAGCATTCTGGAGGTATTCGAAATCGATTGAATGACTTTTTTTTCCTTCATACACTAAAGATCCACTCTACTATACACATTCTAAATTTTGAATTATTTCTGGCATTCCAGTTGATTCTGAAGCTTAGGTGTCTTTATTTTTAAGTTATAAGTGATTTACATGCATACACACACACTCTTAAAAATTACATGTGATTTAAAGCCATGTGATTTTCAGAACATGCCTGTGAAATCAGTGGGAAGTTAAAAAAATTTGTTAATTCATTTTATAGTACAAATATCATTTACCTAGTTAGTTTACTACCTTAAATATCCAACTTTCTACACTACAAATGTGTAGATAATGTTAAAATCTTAATACGGTTGACCAATTTGACCTTTAAGTCTTAGTATGAAAAAATTGTTTATAATTAAACATTGAATTACATACAATTACACTTAAATAGTTGTATGAATTTGATACTTGTTTATATTCAAGGTTTTAATTAAAATATGTTTAATACTTTGCTTGTACAATTGAATTGTATTAATGCTTCATAAATAAAACAAACAAGAATTAGTATGCTTTCTCCTATATAATAACGAATATTAGAAATGCATCTATTCTATATTCAGCTAAGCAATCGATTAAAATAATGAATACATGTTAAGAAGCCACTGCTCACTTTTCTAATCATAAGTTGTATTGTCCCGGGAACTTGATGTGTGTGGAAAGTTTCTTATGAATTGGTTAAGTAGAAGTAGTTGAAGAATAATATTTTTTGACCGCCCACTTTTCCGATCATAATGTTGTATTTTCACTAGAATTAAATGGTTGTGTGAAGTTTAATTAGAATCGGTTTAGTAGCAGTATTGAAAAAGAATATTTTTTTTTGCATGAGTGCGGCAATGCCCACTTTTCTCATCATAGTGTTATATTGCGCCATTTCTATAAGGATCTGTTAAATAGTAGTTGAAAAATAATCAGGTATGTGATGTAAATCGAGTTCGAAACCGAAGCCATTTTGAAAGCCGCTTTTTAATTATATTTCTTTATTAAAAAGAACTTTACCACAAATATTATAAAAAGATTTCTTTATTGAAAGAATTTTATCACAAAAATTAAAAAAATTGGATGAAAACTGTATTAAAAAGGGCCTTTAAAATTGTTTCGTTTTCAAAATCGATTGCCATCACATACCTGAATATTTACTTTTTTAACCACAATGTGCTTATTGTACGATTTTATCATGTTCCTTATTCATTTCTCTATCTTCCACAATTAATTTTTACGGATGCAAAATCCTCTGTCTCTTAAAAAATAATCGAATAAAAAATTGTTAAATTACATTCATTTATTTTTAACCGACTTCAAAAAAGAACGAAGTTATGAATTCGTGTGTATTTTTTTTTATGTTTGTAGACGCATAACTCTGTCATTTGTGAACCGATTTTCAAAAAAAATTTTTTTTTGTTCGAAAGGGTTTGCCTGCAGTTTTGTCCCATATTTTTTTAAATCAGAGGGAGAAATTTGCTCCCCCAGTGTATAACTCTGTCATTTGTGAACCGATTTTCAAAATTCTTTTTTGTTTGAAAGGGTTTGCCTGCAGTTTGGGCCCATATTTTTTCCGAAAATTAGAGTAGAAATTTTGCTCTCCCCATGCACAACTCTGTCATTTGTGAACCGATTTTCAAAATTCTTTTTTTTTTTGTTCGAAAGGGTTTGCCTGCAGTTTTGTCCCATATTTTTTTAAATCAGAGGGAGAAATTTGCTCCCCCAGTGTATAACTCTGTCATTTGTGAACTGATTTTCAAAATTCTTTTTTGTTGGAAAGGGTTTGCCTGCAGTTTGGGCCCATATTTTTTCCGAAAATCAGAGGGGAAATATTGCTCTCCCCATGCACAACTCTGTCATTTGTGAACCGATTTTCAAAATTCTTTTTTTTTTGTTCGAAAGGGTTTGCCTGCGGTTTTGTCCCATATTTTTTTAAATCAGAGGGAGAAATTTGCTCCCCCAGTGTATAACTCTGTCATTTGAGAACCGATTTTCAAAATTCTTTTTTGTTTGAAAGGGTTTGCCTGCAGTTTGGGCCCATATTTTTTCCGAAAATCAGAGGGGAAATATTGCTCTCCCCATGCACAACTCTGTCATTTGTGAACCGATTTTCAAATTTCTTTTTTTGTTTGAAATGGTTTCCCTGCAGTTTTCTCCCATAATTTTTTTTCGAAAATCGGAGGGGAAAATTTGCTCCTCCAATGCATAATTCTGTCTGCTTTGTTTGAAAGGTTTTGCTTGCAGTTTGGTTCCACAATTTTTTTTATGTTTGAAAAGTTTGCTCTTAGTTTGATAGCATAGAAGTAAAAATTGGGCGCAGAAAGTGGAAGCCTGATATATTAATTATCGCATAACTCCGCCATTTTTTTCCGATTTTAAAAATATTATATTTGAATAGACAGCAGAGGATTGGTACTATGAAATATTGTGGACGGTCACCCCATTTGTAAGAAAACACACCATTTGATCTAACGCTAAATTGCGTCCGCTTTGTAATCTGTTCCATAAGATCTTTGCATTGAAGTCGGTTTTTTTTGTCAGCATTATTTCATATCGACTTTGACAAATAAATGCAATGGCTCGTGAAGTCCCTATGTAAGGATAATTTATGACATGCCAATAAACTTTTTTTTTAACATGAATTATCGTTTTGTTTTAAACAAAAAAAAAATACAATAAATAACAATTTACTACATTAAACTAAAATCAAAAACAGTTTCAGTGGGTTTACAAACGGAATTTGGAAGCATTTGAAATAGTGTCTAGTGTACCACCACGTCACTGGAATGATGATGATGAAGTCACGTCAGTCGCAGAGGTTTGAACTGCGTATAACTTTTGACTCAGTTGCAATTTTGAAAACAAAATTTTGTCAAGAATATTATTCATTTTGTTAGTAATCGACGGAAAAAAGTTTTTGCAAATCGCAAAAGATGTGACTTCCCCATTAGCAAAACCGTGGACCATGATGGGTAAAAAATTAAAATTTCTTTAGTCGAATATCTCCTAAACTGTAAGCGGAAACCCATAAATGTAGTAGACTTTTTACCTCTTAAGCCCCTTTTCGCAATGTATGATTAAGAGTTAACGTGGACTTTAACGGCAAGTTTTGTATGGCGAAGTTTCCGTTAAAGTCCATGTTAACTCTTAATAGTACATTGTGAAAAGGGCCGTTAGACTGAGTCTTTTACATAGAGATCAAAAGGCAATTAATAATTTGCTTAGTTAATCTTAAAATAAATCTAATCTAATAGTATGTTTCCACTATCTTTAAATTACGTAGATTTAGGTAAATTACTTCGAAGTGTTTTCACCGAGCTTGTGAGTGATTTGATGTCCGAATTTTCTTAGTCACCTGATGCACTTATTTTATAAGGTGTGCGCAGCAGCTGTAATTGAATTTTCCATATATAGTTTGGCTTTTAAAATTAATTAAATACTCTTTAATGTCAGTTTTTCGAAATTGCTAATCACCATTGATGGATGAGCCAGGGATGGAGTTTGTAATTTTAAAACCGCCGCAGGGCTGCATAGACAAATCCAGTTCGAAAAACAGTATTTTCGACATAATTTAAAATAAATCAAATATTTGGCCGTATGCAAAATGTATGGTAAATCATGTATAAATCAACATGATTTGCTGAAATCACCATGATTTAACTAAATAATGCCGGTGGAAACATACTGTTAGATAGGAGAATATACGTGCAAAAACTCTTTTTATCAGATCAAAAACATCATCTTGGCTTAAGTTTAAAATTTGCAGAAGCCCGAGGTGACCCACTTTGGGGTCTCGAGGATCGGCCCCCTTTAGAGATATAAAGTCTAAACTCCAAACTTAAGTTAAGCAACACCTCTTTAAATGCCGTATGCAATTTTATAAGAATTTATTCCCATTTTTTCCAAAATGATCCACTGTGCGCTGTTTCAAAATGATATAACAAATTTGTAGTAGAATTGTATGTAGATAGTTCTTGAGTAGTGTAATGTGACCGATAATGGCCCCTAGACTAGGTTGTCTTAATAGAATGAATAAATAAAACGAAAATGAAATGAACATTTTCGTAGTTAATAAAAAACTTTGTACATATTTGAAAATTTTTGATCAACGAATCAGTTAGGCGACTAAACAGAATTTTAACAAATTTTCAGTAATCGACGTAGCTTTTTAATGTTAACTCTTTCAGGCATGGTATTTAGTTTCAAATATCAATTGTTTTAAAATATTTCTGTAAAAATGTTGAAATTTTCTGAAAATAATCCCCATATGGATTTCCAATGATGTCATTGCCAATCCTTATGGGCATTATTTCCAGAAAATTTTTAAAGAAATATTTTAAAACAAGTGGTATTTGAAACTAACCACCATTGCTGAAAGAGTTAAGAGCAGATTTATAATTTCGGTTGCTTTAAAATTTATTTTCGAAATCTTAAAAAAGAAATCTTATTCGAATCGTACAATACGTTCTCGAATTAGGGTAGAAAATACTGATGTGCCAAGTGGAAATATTAGTCATGCCCATTAAATAAACTCTGTACGTGATAGAACAAAAAAACTGAAAACGAATTTGAGGTTAGCGCATTAAATTTTGTATATTCCACATATTTTTATTTATAGGCGATTTTTCTGCAGACCAGTAAGTATTATTATTATCTTTTGTGTATTTGCTCGTTTATTACAGAGAAGTCATCTTGCGTTCGGTGCGTACTGATCGAGGTTTTTGGAAAGTTGGTCGAAAATTAGTTGCAGCTATATGGGATGTTCATGCTCGCATTTATCATGGATATGAAGTAGTTGGTATGGAAAATATACCTTTAGAAGGTCCGGCGCTAATTGTTTACTATCATGGTGCCATACCAGTAGACATGTATTACTTAAATTCTCGTATGCTTTTGCAAAGGGATCAATTAATTTACACAATAGCAGATCGTTTTCTATTCAAATTACCTGGTTGGGGCACTATATCAGAGGCATTCCACATAAGTCCTGGAACTGTGCAATCATGTGTAAATATTTTAAAAGATGGTAATCTTTTGGCCATTTCGCCGGGTGGTGTTTATGAGGCACAATTTGGAGATAATTATTATGAATTATTGTGGCGTAATCGTTTGGGCTTTGCCAAAGTTGCAATAGAGGCTAAAGCGCCTATAATACCATGTTTTACACAAAATCTACGTGAGGGCTTCCGACAATTGGGAATATTTCGTAGATTCTTTTTAAAAGTTTATAATGCTGTTAGAATTCCGGTATATCCAATATATGGAGGATTTCCGGTGAAATTTCGCACCTATCTGGGCGCGCCCATTGAATATGATGCTTCTGTGACGCCAGAACAGTTGCAGGTTAAGGTAATTAATAAAGTTAAAATAAAAATGTAATAAATTAATGTTATTTCTTTTTTCATAATTTTTAGGTTGCTCAAGCTTTAGAAGTCTTAATTAATAAACACCAACGTATACCAGGCAGCATATTTCATGCCTTATTGGATCGTTTTCCTCCTTTTCGAATTAAGAAAGATTAAAATTTAAATTGAATAGTCGTCAAATCTCAGAACTGTGTTATTTTATCGTGTTTATATTTAAATCTACTTTTTTATATTTTCTATTCCAAATTACAGCAATAAGTAAAAACAATGTTAGCCTAGTATCTCCCAACTGTTGAATTTATATCATGATGAGCGTGAAAATAACTCTATAAAATAAAGCAGTATAAAAACATTCCCCCTTATTCTGTAACTATTTGCCGACGTACTCATTGTCGACAGCAATTGACTAATTTTAACAACCTCTTGCTATTTTCTAGGCCTTAGAGAATAATAAGAGGATGTCAGCAGTTGCCAATTGTTGTAAACAACGATTACGTAAGTGTCATATTTTTGATAGGGGAATTCACGCTTTGTATTAAAGTACCCTCTTAATTAATTTTAAAACCCTTTTGTAAAAACTGTATTTCAAGATTACAACAAAAAAAATATATACATTGAAACACAATAGCCCAATTCACAATCTTGTGCAAATGGTCTTGCATTGTTGCATTTGCAGGACCATTTGCACAAGATTGTGAATTGGGCCAATGTATAAAAAACAAGACTAACCGTGTGTGTCAATTTATTTTGTTGTTATAGTCTTGAAATATAGTGTGTTTAGAATGGTTTTAAATTTAAAAGGCCAGTTTAATACGAAGCGCGAATTCCACTAATATTGACGTCGAAAAATATGTAGTTCAGAATAAATGATGACAAACAGGCAGAGGTGAGTTCCAAAACTTGAAAATACATTGTAGTGATGCAACTTTACTTTGTTTACTAAAACAAAGCACCTTAGACTTTGCATCACTACAATGTATTTTGATGTTTTGGAACTCATCCTTTCTCAATAATTTTATTAGAATTTTGCTTTTTTCTTTTATTTTTATTTTTTTTACTCAAGTCAAAGGTTTTGTTCAAAAAAATCATGATATAATAAATAGAAGGTAGTTCCATTCTCTCAATTGTTCTTGACATTCACTTTCTGACAAGAATAAGGATTGTGACATTTGCATTAAAATCGTGCTACCGTACTATTTTTATATATCCCCTCTATTTTTGTTTATTTATTAATCTTAAAATTATGATTTGCATGAAAGTATGAACAATATAAACTTAAGCAGCCTAATTTCCAATACGCATTTCTGTACACAACCATCCAAACTTTTACAATGTTATACGCCGCAAAATATATTTATTTATTTATTTTTATTATCCATATTGTAATACAAAGCCATCAAGGCCAAAAATACGTATTACATATTAATAAATTTGTCCATGCGTACAAAGAACAAACTCACTTCTACTGTAAAAATATTGAAAACTCGCAAAATTTGGTGGAAGAATGAGCGCCGATATCGCGAAAAATTGCAAAATTTTAAAATTCGTGAAAAGTTTACTAAAATTTTATAGATTACAGGCACAATATTAATTAAAATTCCCGGAAGAACACGTTGCGCCGGAGTTCTTTTCATCATTAAAGGGGATTAGTTTTAGTATACCCTTCAATTAAAAACGGTAATGGTATATCGATAGCTTAATATAAAAGAGTTGAATTTTCTTTATTTTAGAGAAAGAAAAAACTAGAAAAAATTAGAACACTTAAGCCCCATTCACAATATGACAGTTATCACGACAGCAAAGTCTCAATATCAAATTGGGCTCGATAGTGCGACAGTGGCAATCAATGCCACAATTTCTCATAGAAATTAACTGCCATGGCAGTACTACCACGGCAGTTACTGTCATGGTGTGAACGGGACTTTGCATGCTAAAAATATTTTTTCAGTAGGAATAAATAAGCATGTGATTTTCAATTGTAAAATTCGCTTAGTTTTTAAGGACGGTGTATTTAGAGGTTGATTATTATCTCATCTATAAGCATTTCTTATTTACAAATAAAAATGTAGTGCTGCCAAGTATGTATTTTTATTGTAACATACTAACTCACGAAAACAATTGCTGGGGCCGAATTACCGCATTCGTTATCGAGTAGGCTTTCGTATCGAATAAAATTTCGTCACGTTTCGAATGGATGGATTACCGCATTCGATAGCTAACGTATAGAAATGTTTAAAAAGTGTACCAAGTTTATATTATACCGGTTGTTCAATCGACTAAAAAATTTTAATACATTAAAGAAAAATTTTGTGTTTCTAGCAGCTAGTACAACAACCAAATCGATTGGCCAACTGTAATAAGGTTTATAGGTAATGTTCCATGCTTTTTTGCAAAACAAACACAATAAAAGAAAATATTGTATTCGATCGCTCTAGTGCTATCGAGTTGAATTTAAACAGCTGCTACTCGATTATCATATGCCGTATTCCCAAAAAGAAAATTTTCGAACAATTTTACTCGATCACGTATGCGGTAATTCAGCCCCTGATTAACGCACTATTTGCAAATAAGGAGTTTGACATGCCACCTACCTTTCTTTACACATGTTTGTTAATAAAAAATAATCACCCTTATCGTGGTTGGCGTTTTTGTGGCGAAAGTCAGACGTTTTGTACTAGATTAAAGAAAAATGTTGCTTATTTTCTTTAATCTACTACAAATTGTCGAATTTGAAGTCGAAAAACGCCAACCACGGTAAGGCCCAATAATTGGATAAATTATATATTAATAAATAGATAAGTATTCAGTGATTTAATAAATGACAATAAAAAGTATTTGGCAGCATTTTACGTTCTTATTTGCAAACAAGCTCTGCGTATAAACGCCAAAAACGCAATTTTGAAAAAAATCGAGATACGCCCTTTTTATATTAAGCCATCGATATATAGGATTGTCATTCCGTTTGTATATATATTCTGGGTCCTTATAGTTAGGAAAGTCGAATTAACGATGTCCGCCTGTCTGTACGTAAATTCGATTTTCTGTCTCAAATAGATTGGTATTGAAAATCTGACCATGAGATTGAGTAAAGTTAAGATTTTGCATTTGTCCTCTTTGGTAGTCATTGTTTTGTTTATTTTTTCTTGTATCCGTAGGTTCTCAATAGTGAAGCGTGTATTCTCTTTCTTTTCTGTGTTCAATATTTTTACATCAAAATTAATATAGTGATTGCGCTCTTTCGCATGTGTGGAAAGCGCCGTAGCATCTATTTGTTTTTCTATACATATTTGTTTTATGCTCCTTTATACGCGTGCCCAACATTCTCTTAGTTGTTCCAATGTAAACCATATCACATCTTTCGTTTTCGTTGCCTTCGCATTTAATTTCATAAACAACGTTGTTGGTTTTAAATTTATCTGGGGGGTTACTCTGTAATTCGAAACGAAAGAAAATGCTTTCGAATTGCAATGTAAATAACATACAAATTCGAACAGTTTTCCTTTCGAATCGTATTACAGAGTAACCCCCCTGTTTTGTTTTATTATTTGTAAATATGTGTGTAAGTGTTTTGTTAGATTTGTATCCTATTGTTGTTTTTGTTTCAGGCAGAGTACTTTTTAATGTGGCCTTCTCCGTTAATTTAGTTATGCTGTAATAGTCTGTTATATTATCTGTTTTGGGTGGTTTTAATTTTTTTATAGTTTTTCAATGTTTTATTTATTAAATTATTAATTATAAATATCGGGTAATTGTTTTATAGTAGTATATTTCTTATTTTTTCCATGCTGATATTGATATAATTGATTAGTCACTGGTCATAACACAAAAACTTAATGAAACACTTTTATTTTTTTTATATCACATTTAACGTTCATCGTGAGATAAATTCATAAGGTAACGATACTAGGTGGTAACATATGATATGATAAATGTCAAACTTTGTGTATAAAATAGTGTATACTCACTGTAATGTACGAATACATACGGCCGGTCCTGTTCTGTAAATCGAGTCGATTTAAAATCACGAGATTTCAAATCGACGATCATATACGATATTTTTCTTTCAGATATAATATTTGAGACTCTATATAATAGAAAATTAAAAAAAACTGAAAAAAATGTTTCTATTAGAGGATTTAGTTTTCTAAAACCGCGCGATTTCAAATCGACTCGATTTACAGACGATATCCGTTAGCAACATTTTCATTAAATGGTACTTAACATTAGTTGAAGTTTCGATACTCCCTTATTTTTTGGTTTTAAAACCAACTGTCAAATTGTACGATTAAGAGCTAACGTGGACTCTAACGTTAAGTTTTTTATGTCGAACTTCCCGTTAAAGCCCATGTTAACTTTTCATCATACATTGTGAAAAGGGTTGTGAATTGCATATTTTTTATTATGGAAACGCCCTAACACATTATTTATTTTCAAATCGTGTTTTTTTTGCCTATTTTGGATAGATCAGAGGTTCATACATCGAAATATGCAAAAAACTCGATTTCAAACAAATGTGATAGGACGTTTTTAAATTAAGGTAACGATATATAAAAACACCATAGAGTTTTGTTATTCATCAGTTGTAGACGCATGCATGACCGAATAATAAGGTATGTGCTGCGTAGTTTGTCAAACTTCATATAAAAAATCTAAACCACATTTTTTTATATAAATGTAGAGCGCTTTTGTTGCACAGACCTTATTAATTGGCGTTGCCCGCTGTGTACTCTAAGATCAAATAATTTTGTGCTAAGTTGAAAAAACGTAATATAAATAAATACTGTATTAAATTTGGAACGATTTTCCGTCATCCCACGTCAAATTTTGTTTGTAAACAGACCGGTTTCGGCTATGTGCCATCTTCAGTGTTCTATTGTTTTTATTCTGTTTTTTTAGTATTCAATAGAACACTGAAGATGGCACATAGCCGAAACCGGTCTGTTTGCAAACCAAATTTGACGTGGGATGACGGAAAATCGTTCCAAATTAAAAAAAAAACCCCGTCGGAAGAAAAACACAACACTCAAATACTGTATTAAGTTAATTAAAACGAAATATTTCAAAATCAAATTTTATTTTACAAATATGGTTTTCCGTCTGTTGTGGGGCCTAATCGTCGCTTTCGATATCGAGTACACTATCGTATCGAATAAAATTTCGATACGTATCGAATGAATGGATTACCGCATTCGATAGCTATCGTATCGAAATGTTTAAAAAGTGTACCAAGTTTATTGTATACCGGTTGTTGAATCGACTAAGAATTTGTAATACATTAAAGAAAATTTTCATGTTTCTAGCAGCTAGTACAACAACCAACTCGATTGGCCAACTGTAATAAGGTTTATAGGTAATGTTCCATGCATTTTTGCAAAACAAACACAATAAAAGAAAATATTGTATTCGATCGGTCTAGTGCTATCGAGTGGAATTTAAACAGCAGCTACTCGATTATCGTATGCCGTAATCCCAAAAGAAAAAATTTCGATCAATTCTGCTCGATATCGAAAGCGACGATTATGTCCCTGCATTCTGCATGCAATCAAAATGATTGGAATTATCATATCACTGCTGTTACAATAATGTATTGTAATTTACAGCTAATTGTTTAACACGTTGACTGCCGCCACAGGTGTTTTCACAAGAGAAGCCAGCAAACCAACTTTAACTTTACTAATCATTTATGAATAAGGGCGTTTATGTGTTTGCTATGGTTTATGTTTTTAACCGCAATCAAAAAACCAAAGGAAAGGTTATCATGTTGGTTTCATTTTTAATTTGAAGGTTATGTAGATTGACTATTATTCTTCCAGGTTAGTCCCATTTAAAGTTCTTAAATCGGTTTTCGAATTATTCGAAAAATCCGGGTTTTTAAAACCGGCTTTTCAAAAATCACGGTTTTCGAGTTATTCGACAAACCGGTTTTTTGTCTCGAATTATTCGACAAAATCGAACATTTTTGTTTTTAATAAAAAAAAAATTACATTATTTTATTTAGATTTCATGCGATTACTTTTAATAATCAACCAATAAAGGCTCCGATTCACTCTCCCATACGATAAATGTTTATGATTTTCAGTAGTAACTTTATAAGAGAATTTAAAAAAGTCTTGTCTGAAAACTCAGCGTCTAAATCCCCTATTTGTTTCATTCACAGGAAAATCGGAGATAATTCCATCAGAATTTCCCGTGAATGAATCGTAAGATCAAATCGATAGTAAATCGGGGCCTTAACATTGTAAACATTTCTCCAATAAATTGGTTTCAAGATTGATGTTTAGACACTGAAAGCTAACAACCTCAAACGGTGAAAAGCATAGCGAAAACAATGAGCTCTGATGATGGGGATGTAGTGAAATTGTGTGTTGTTCTGTCTGTTGTTGAAAATTTTTTCTTTTCCTCCTCCCCCCTCCCCCACACAAAATAAAGTAAATAACGAATTTATTAATTTATGGTTTTACTAATCAATTTATCTACAAAGAACATTATTAATTTATAATTTATGATTGTTTTATTAAAAATTTTTAAATAAACGTCTGAAAATTGTACGGACAACTTTAAATTTCAAAGGGAGTAATCATTATTTACTTGCTACATACATACATACACTGTGGTTCATCAGGATAGAACTAACAAGTTTTTAAGTAAAAATAATCTATATTGCGACAACGAAAACAATAAAAAATATTCAGATTTGCAAAAAGATGACAGGAGCTGCAAATGACATTTAAAAAAAAATTCAAATAGAAATACATTATAAATAACGATACTTTTTTGTTTTTGTTTGCACTCAAGTGAGTAATTATTTGTTTTTTGGTTCAACAGAAAAGCTAAGCGGTAAAGAACTATGATGAGATTAGCGGGAGCTATCGAAACGTCAGTTCAACCCTCCGTGCAGTCAAAATTTTCTTTGTCTACATGCTTCAATTTGATTTTTATGTTTGTTTTCACAACACTTTCATGTAATTTTTCGGGATAGAAATTTTGTTTTTTGCGTTCCCGTAGTTTTGTGTCTCAATGAGAAAAATATTTGTTTGCTCTCATTTTACCGAACTTTACCCAAAAAGTATGAAACACACTTATTGAAAAAAGTATTTTTTGTTTATTTTCATAACACTTTCATGTTAACTTTTGGGATAAAAATTTAGTAGGTGCGATCCCGTACTCAACATTCCCGTACTCAACAATTTGCACGAAAACTGTTCCCGCACTGCAAGATTGGGTAAATGAAAGTGAGTTTGAGAGAATAACATTCTTCTTCTTCTTCTTGCACGAAACAGCCCGTATTTTTTCTTCGGGCAGATTGTGTAAAGTGCAAAACAGTCAGCTGTTTGAAAAATAAACAATAACAAATGAAAAATACGATTTTAGTCAACAAAAGACTGACGAAATAATTGCTAATTGTGCAAAATTCAACGCAAAATACATTTGTATACATGCAACAAAGTATATAAAAACTAAAAATTCTATTAAAAATCAGTATGTAGGATTTTATTTTTTTGTTTATTTGCACAACAGTTTAATGTTAAGTTTTGGGATAGAAATTTGGTTTTTCCTGTTCCCGTACTTTTGAATTTAGTGTAATTCTTGCTTACTCTCATTTTACCGAACTTTACCCAGAAAGTACGGGATCGGTGCTAGTATTTGCTGTTAACGTACTTTTGTGTTTAGTGAGAGTAATTCTTGCTTACTCTCATTTTACCGAACTTTACCCAAAAAGTACGGGATCGGAGCTAGTATGTGGTCAGTTTCATATTACGGCACAATTCCGCTAGTTATTCAAAATACCAAAATGGCGGGAAATAACTACATATGGAGGTATTTTCTAACGATTTCGCGATAAGAATGCTTTTCAGAGTGGTAAACATCACTTTACCATTTCCGACGTAATTAAAGCACTTTTTCAAACCATTTTCTACCCGTCTGTCAACTACTGTCTTCGATAGATTATGTTAACTTATAAATTTGTTGGTTCCCATCCTGATGAGACACAGTGTAGTTTGAAATGTTGTGTTGTATAAGCATAGGCCATAAAGTATGTTATTTAGAAAGATTTTTTTTTGGTTTATATCGTGATTTTGTAAAATAACATTTCAAAGCATTTTGAATTTATGTAAAAAATGGAGGATACAAATTATGACTTTCGATAGCGATCGAAATTTCAGTTGAGTTTAAACTGTAAATTCCATCAATATGAAATGCCGTAAATTCATTTACAAATTTAATTTCATTACTAATTGCAGAAATTTTATAAAAAAACAGATCCTTTAAATTTCGATTTCTAAGTTTCAAGCAATGTTTTGTTGTATCCCATTGTTGTTCGTCGATATGATTGAATTAAAATCGCCATAATTTATTCATTCCTTTAATATTGTTCAGACATAATTAATAGAACCAAAGAACTCCAACCAGTAAAGGGATAGCAACCTTTGCCTTGGCCACTGGTATCATCATATTGCTCCCACAAATAACCGGTTCGTTG
Source organism: Panzeria rudis (assembly GCA_956483635.1). NCBI lineage: Eukaryota > Metazoa > Arthropoda > Insecta > Diptera > Tachinidae > Panzeria > Panzeria rudis. Next base: position 7,414,193 of record OY101448.1, on the reverse strand, counting down.
AAATTCTTTAAATATATTGTTGATTATGTTTTCTCTCAATTCAGCATAAATATCACGAGCCAAGGCTGCATAGGGACCCTCAATCATGCCATAATGGCGCAAAGCTTTTACTGCCAAATAATTAATATTGATCCAAATTGCTCCCCTCCAATATGGGGGATCATGTTCGGTATTTCGTTTTAAGTACATAGGTGATGATTTCGATAGGGAACGTAAACCATAAGGTGTCCACAATTTTTGGGGATCCCTTATCTCATTTAATAATTTGCCCAAATATGGCGATTCATGATCTAGAATTTCCAGCAGAAAAGGAAATATGTTGACATAACCAAATGTCGAATCTACAAATTTATAGGCAGGTTCTTTTAAAACCACTCTCACCATGTCCAATTGCTGTTGGTGGTGATGAGCACGTTGCTTATACTTTTGCGTTAGTTGAGGTCTTTTTAAAACAACAGAATCTGTATGCAGCCCCCAATCGGCATAAGTTTCTGTATAGGGACTTAAATGTTGTTCATTTAATACTTTATTGTCCTTAAGATAAGCAGCAGTTTCATAATATTTGTGATCTTCCTTACCCAAAATTGTGGACAATTCATACATAACACTTGAAGCAAATGCCATCCAACATCTGATGTCCACATGTCGTTCCTTTTTCGTAGGATGAGAGGCTCTTGGGAAATCATCTAGTCCCGAGGTGAGTGTTTTAGGATTTAATTCGCGATCTGTTGTAGCATCGCGTCCGCGCCATTGATATGTGCCAGTCAAATCACCTCTTTGTGTTGAATTGTACCACGAGAACCAGGCTTGTAAACGTGGATAAATACGTTCTAGAGCATCTAACCTACCTTTAAGTGATAATTGCTGTTTGTGATGTTTTAAGATCCTTTTTAGTGTTAGCAGAAATGTAGGTGGATTAGCATTGGTATTATGCTGAATAACAAACTCAGCGGGAACTTTCTCTAAAGCTTCAACACCCAGTATTTGTTCCCGAGGAATCCATCCCTCAATATTTAACAAATCGAACCAATGGCTTATAATATCTAGTTCAATATCAATATCCCAGGATGATATTAACAGTCCGTGAAAACCTTCATCCCAAAGAAATCCTCTGGGAAAGAAGGAACGGGATGGTACTGCAGTATATAAAGCAGATTTCCAATACGGAACAGGATTGGTAGTGTAAACGGATTGTACCTAAAGCGTTGTGAGAATGTAAAAGTAATAGTTTTTATTATATTAAATTTGTTAGAAAACATTGATGTTTTAGAAATTAGTTGGTTTAAAATTATCTATCGTCAATAAATTAAATGAAAATAATAAAAACATAGAAATAAAGATTTACATAGATACATAAATAAATACAAACACATAATTTGCCGACTTTTTTTTATTGATGCCTCAAATCTTATATGGTTTTGAAGTTTTTTCAATGTTTTTAACTGATTAATACGTATTAATCAATCAGTACTGTTTGTTGTGCGTTTTGTTCATACCGTTTTCTAGGTCTGTTCATTTACTTTCCTAGCACAAACTAGCAACGAGAGAGTAAAGCAGAAATTTGTAAAATTACTCTCCCAGATATGAAAAAGTAAATGAACGCTTTCCAGTAACAACTAGTAACAATTAGTAACAACTTTCAGTTATTGAACAGACCTAAAATAAATATTGGAAAAATTCATGAAAAAGTAAACTTTTTTAATTTTAATGAATTATTAAGAAATTAATACTTTTTAAGAAGTCGAAAATATTAAATACGGTAAGATTGGATATTTTTCTTTAATTTGACTGCAGCAGTGGCTTTTAAAAGAGTTTAAAACGCCTGAATTGGGTGGCAGAAAATTTTCCACCTTAAGGCTAAACTCGAAATATTATGTGAGTCAAAAAGAAAAAAACCTGGCAAGTTCCTGCAAAGAACAAATTCAAATTAATAAAAAATTCCACAATTGCATTGAAACTAACTTTATTTCTTCTGTTTACAGATATTTTAACTAAAAAATCCTTATGTATAAGCAGATGTATTTTTATTTCTGCTATTTAAATACTTTACACATAAAGCTTTATTTACGGACAGTTAAAAAGTAACACTTTTTATCCTAAGTTGTGATCATGTACCTCAAAATGATATAATTTTCATATATTTTTTTACGATATGTCTAACTTTTCATACAAATTACTAACAGCTAATGTAAAGTTTTCTGGGTGTACAAACTGTTTATTGTGTTACTTGCAAATTTTTGCTAGTAAAGCGTTCATTTAAGCTGAATTCACCCATTGTGTTCGAGCAAAATTTTTGTCCGGACAAAATTTATTTTATATTTAATTTGACGTCCCTCTCAAGAAGAGAACGTCAAATTACATATAAAATAAATTTTGTCCAGACAAAAATATTGTTCGGACCAAGGTGTATTTATACAGGTGATATCATAAGCACAGCTGTTCTATTTTTTTCCGCAAATTAGATGCTCGGATGTCAAAATTTGTATACGTTGACATAGGGGCTGAGATGTCAAATGTTATTGTAATGTTGTAGTTGTTTTAGAATCAACACCACCTGATAAAATTAATTCACCTTGGTTCGGACAAAATGGGTGAATTCAGCTTTACTTTTTCATATCTAGGAGAGTAATTTTACAAATTTCTGCTTTACTCTCTCGTTGCTAGTTTCTGCTAGGAAAGTAAATGAACAGACCTCCTGCTAGTAAAAATTTTACTAGCAAAAACTTGCAAACAATTTTTTTTCTCTCAACTTTTTATGCTCTTTTGTCACTCTCTCTCTCTCTGCTAGTTTTTCGAGTACGTGAACACTTTCCAGTAACAATTAGTAACAACTTTCAGTTATTGAACAGACCTTAAGTTTCTTATATTTCGTAATCTAGTTCTACTTTACAAGGTTATGAAGAGTTGCACACCTTTACTTTTATACAGATCATTTAAGTTTTCGCGTTCTACAAGAAAACATTTAGCTACTCCTACCGAAAATTTGTTCTTCCTTTTCCGAAAAATCTTTTAAGGCACGGATTGCACGTTGCTGAAATCGTCATTTCTGAACTTTGCTCAAATGTGCAAGTTTTTAAGCTTGTATATTAGGTGTGTTCTAGATAACCTCGGACAAGTTTGGACTAATGAGAGTAAACTCAACATTTACTCTCTCAAATTAAAAAAAGTTGCTCAAAACATCTGGAACGCGAAAACCCACAAATTTAAGTCCAAACATTTCGATATTGCAAACTTATGAGCTTTAAAGTTAAGTTTGGGATTTTAATTGTTGTTTTTATACGCTTAAAAGGCATAACATCATAAAAACAAAAATTTGCATCATTGGCAACAGCTGTAAAAAGCAAGGTTGGCAACCGATACCGTAATAAATACCGTTTGAAATGGAATACCGGTATCTATACCGATACCGTATTTCTTTTCGGTTCAAAAATACCACTAGTCAAATACCGTTTTATGCAATAGCGGTATCATACCGGTATCATCATTTCGGTATGAAAAATTTTATTTTACTTCACGAACTAAAGACTTTAAACTTGTAGTAACTGTTTTTTTGTTTAAATTTTCATTTGTTAATCGAAATGATGTTTGTTAACTTAACGTACTGCCAATGGAACACTGTTTTCATTTTGTATTTTACTTACAGTTCACAGAATCATGTCTTTTAAAGGCAATATCTGAACTTAGTGGCGGAGCTACAGAGGATGAAAGCTAACTATCTCTGGTGTGAAAAACTTTATACTGGCCGATATTAACGATTTCAAGCGTTTTAGATTTTGCTAGATAAGACAAAAAATTTTGCTATTAGCGTTTGTATTGTATGTCTTATAGTTTAAGAGATATTTCACTTCGAAAAATTATAATTTTTAGTTTTTTGCATCGATTTTTTTATTTTTTGCTTATAACTTTTTTTACTAAGCGTCCGTTTTTAATTTAAAGAGCACCATTAAATTTCTGAAAAAATTTTAAGTAAACATTAAAAAAAAACTTTGAAGTTTTACTAAAACTTTTAACAATACCATCTCATCTCTCTAAGCAATCTGTTAGCTTGGCAATATTGTTTTACGTTTCTAATATGGGAAAGAATTATGGAAAAAATGCTGCCCAGCTAGCAGGTTACCTCTGTCCTCATTTTGATCTCAGTGCTATTTACGGCTAAAATTTTTGGATCGGAGGCTGGCCTTATGTTTACATTTATTTGAACAAAAGTGACTTAATACTGAAAATTTGGTTAAAATATTTTCATAAATCTAAAAACACTCACTTTTCAGTGGTATATGGGCAAACCCCAAAAATGGTCTACCAAAGGGAGAATTTTAGAGTTATCAAAACTATTTATATACGAGTAGTTTTACGTCATTACGTATTTTCCAACTATGTTTTTAATTTTTGACATATTTGCAAATTTAGAATTTGTGACAAAATTGAAATATGTCTCCCTTTTTGGGATTCTAGGAGCGAATAATTTTACTTGTGGCCATACCAAAGGAGATAACTAAATGGGTTGTACATCAAATTGATGGTAATTCACTCCCATTCAGTAATCTACAACAATATTTGCGAAAGAAATTATTTTTCTGAAAGATTGTTTTAGAAGATCTCCTTAGAAAAACGGTTTTTTTTACTAATACGACAACAGTACATTTAGTTCTTATGAGACAAAACACACCAATTTTTTTTGTGTGCGTTATAATCATACGAGTGTGTTTCACTAAAAAGACAAGAACTTGTTGTCTTCTGCAGTGTGTGTTCAGGCTTAAACTATTGAAATAACTGATATAATGATCTCACAAACTTGTTAATTTTTTAATGAATACATAATTATGATTTTTTTGCTTGATTAAGTTCAAGAATTGTTATGTTTGTTATGTTATTGTTTTTTTACTAATAAATTCAAAATAATAGATAATATATGCAATTGTATTTGTTGAAATTACTTGATTTATAAAAAAACTTCATTAATCGGTTAACCGGTTAATACCGCAATTGACCGATTATTAACCGATTAAGCCAAAACCTCGATTAATTAATCGAGCGATTAACCGGTTAAAACAGAAACCCGATTAAATGAATAGCCTATTAGTTACACATGTTACCGTAAGCTTAAGTTTGAGTTTTCTAGGTTGGAGGTGGTCGGGAACCCCCGCTATCTTGAATATAAGTGAGTAAATATTTTCTTAGATTATTTCGTAAACTATAAGGAATGTGAAAATTTTGTTAAAAGCTTTGTCTTAGATAATAATATTATCTACAACTCCACTAAACACATTTTTGTTGTAAATTATACAATTAAAAAGTTATAGATAGCGTCCGTCACAAAGAGTTCACGGCTTTTGATAAAAAAACAGCAAACTTTTTTGGCTGCAAATAAGTTATTTTAGAGTTCTCTTAAATTCATCTTTCTTTTAGGAATTAGATTTTGTGTGTTTATTATGCGAAATTCGCTAAAAATTATGAACACACAAAACTTTGTGATCAAATTATTTCGCTACAAATACCTGTAAAAAATTATGTTTTGCGCTATTCGAAAGTAGCTCTTATCCCACTAACACTATGTGTAAGTACATATCTCTTTTGAAAGACGGAAAAATTTGTCCATATATCATATCTACCTTTTTTTCTTTTTTACAACAATATTTTATATTGCACGCCTCATAAGCGAAGCGTTGAGGTGGGTACTACTCTCACTTTACGCGAAACTACTGATTTTTCATACTTAAAATGGCTCTATTATTATCATATATTGCACTTGTAAAAAATATATACATACACATATTAAAAAAAAATACTATTTTTAGCACTCATGACATTTTTAATGTCATTTTCATTATTTAAACTAATTAAAAACTGTTTAAAAAAGTGCCCAGTAAAAAGGTTGCTTCCAATAAAGCATGTTTCTACTATGATGGAATAAAAGTAGCGCTGACAAACCTGCTGATATCGCTGCAGATTTTTGTATGGCGAGTTCCCAGATTGGAGTACTACAATTTTGTTCACAAAAGCGCTTTTAAAGCGCTGAAAATCAACAACATTTTCAGCACTAGAACTAAAAAATATGAAAAAAATGGTTCGATGTGGATTGGCGTCGTTAACGCCATTTTGAACTTTTCTTATTTCGTTTCTTTATTTATTTTTATTAATTTCATATTTATACTCACTGTTTGTTATTTTAACTTCAACTAGTATCGAACTAAGAACCTTCAGGTTTGAAGTCCAACGTACCAATCACTCGACCAAAAACACTGTTGCAAAACGGCACCAAGAAACTCAAATAAACTTACTCTTCATTCTCGTTTAAAAACCTGCTTTGGATCAGCACTATAAAATCTGCTTTTTTGTATAGCTTGTGTACGAAGATCTTGTATAAGAAAAAAGCAAATACTTTTATCGCTTCAAAACCTGCATTGTTGTGACGCTATGAAATCAGCTTCTGAACAAGCTCATATTTTAAAGCGAATTATAAAGCGCTTTATTTCTTTAGTGCTTCAAAAAACATGAACATTTTTTACTGGGTACTGTCTTGGACATCCGTTTGTCTGTATGTACGGATCCTATATCATACAGTTTGTATGTGGTCACGATAACGACCGAAAGACTTCACTAATCGAGTCCTTTTTTTACGCTTCAGTATAATTAGGAATAAAAGCCTATTTAATTTCACGGTCTAAATGAGATTATGTGGCGTGCACTTTTGGATTTTCCAAACTATTTTCAAATATGTACTCTCAGGCTGCTAATATAACGACCAAAGTTACATTAAATGACTGATATTTTAAGTCATAACTTTATTACTGGTGGTTGGATTTTTGGCATTTTTGCGAAAAAAAATTTTAAGAAATTAGGGAGACAATTAGGGCCTGTCCCACGATGTCGACAAGTCGATGTCGTTCTCTTATTTATATTGAAAACAATAACAAAAAATTTAAATTTGTTAGTTACATATCGACCCCTCAGCGCCAAATGATCGTAAGCGACAAAAATTAAAATTTTCAGGAGAAGGGTTTTTATTGTATTTAAACATGATTTATATTCACAAACTGTCGCTTACGATCAAATTGTCCAGTCTGTATTTTAAAAGTTATTAACAATTTTGACATTTTCACGATTTTAAACTATGGGTATGCTCATACAACTTTGATTTCAATAAAAAAATTAGTTTTTTACAAAATGTCGCTTACGATCATTTCGCTCAAAGGGGTTGATATGGGTGTGCAAAATTAAAAATGGTAAACATAATCTGAATTTTTGAGCCACCTCTACACATTTTTCAATCTGTTTAAAAATTAAAAAAACATATTAGTTTTTAAACTATTCGTATATTTCTATGGGGTTAGAACGAGAATCGGAGCAATCTAAATATACGGATCCCCTAATGTATATAATATATACAAGTATATTATACAAGTATAAATATGAATTGGTTGTTTTGTTGCCAATACTAGTCAGTTTTTGTTTATTATTATTAAAAAAAATTATAAAGCATTTTGCTCAGTTTCATTAAAGTTGTAATACCGGTATTATACCGGTATTCAAGTTTCGGTAACGGTATATACCGATATAGTTAAAATACCGCTACCGATACCGAAATAAAAGAAAAAAATAATACTGCCGCTATCGCTACCGTTATTCGTTTCGGTTGCCGACATTGGTAAAAAGTAAATGAAAATAAACTGAAAAAAAGTAAAAGCAACCTAAATTTATAATTTTTATCCAATTATATAATTATAAAATTTTTGTCAAATGGAAAGCCAGGTAACCATTGCATGTTCTCCTGGAACTTTAAACCGTGTTCGAAATGGTAAGTTAGTAACACGCACGTTTATTTTTTAATCTTTTTTGCAACTTGTTTTTGCAGACGACTTGTATAGAGAACAAGTTACAGAGAATGTCCTTACTTGAGGTCTACACGTAACATAATATGTAAGATGAGATTGTCAGGAAAATAATTTGGTGTGCATGTGTGAGTGTTTATTAAAATAAATGAAAAGCGATGTTTTTGATAAAATTTATGTGTTAAATAAGTGCATAAATGTGTTTAATTGATTTATAAATTAAAACTTGTGTGAAAAAAGAAAAATAAAATGAGTAATTGTGCAAAAGTAGTACATGTTAACCCGGTGATCATTTGCATAAAATGAAATCTTATAGGAAAGGTAAAATTACGTTTACGCCTTGTATGAGAGAGATTAAGAGAAAAATCGACATTTTGTTTTTATTATTCTGCCGGCGTTTTCTCTCATGTTATCTTAAAGTTAATGTCTCGTTAAGACGCTGTGTTAAGGAACAAGGAAACTACGAGGTCATCGTTTTTTCATCATATGAATTTATTAATTATTAATAACTTTTTAAATAAACACTTTTTTCCTTTATTTGCAAATTTTCTGATTATAATTTCAGTTTCATATGTAAACACAAAACAGCTGATTATTTATTTCTTGTCCGAACTTACCCAAAAGAAAAAGTTCGTACAACTTTGTACAGGAAATGAAAATAATTACTCTCTCACTCGCTTTCAATCGCTCTCAAAATTGTACAAAAATTGTTATGTGGAACCCTTTTGGGTAACTTTGTACAAGTTCGGACTGTTTTGTTATGCATCTGGAACAGAGCATTTATGTCGTTACCACGCTAAATTGGCGCGCTTTTAGTGAAATATTGATATACCAAACGAATATTTTAAGTTTTTGTTATCGTTTTAAGCTTCTTAAATTTTGTTAATAGTTGTATGTATATATCTACTTTTTGACCCTGAATGAAATTTAAAACCAAATTTGTACATACACACAAAAAAATATACTGATTTGCAACGTCAAATTGTATAGCAAAACTCGAAACATATGCTAACTTCATTCCAACTTTTCATTATACATAATGCTGTAATTGCTTAATTACATTTTGATATAATTTTTAGCAATCTATGTATTATTTTGCATCTTTATTTTCAGAGCAGTTGGTTTAGTGGTTGGAGCCAAGTAGCACACAAACAACAGGTGATATATCTACGCACTATCAAACCTACTTTATGAATAGTTATTATCAATTATTTATTACACATTATCTATGTACATACTCCTATTTATTTGCAAATAAATTTTAAAAAATATAAAACTTTTTTTTTTGAAAAATAATAATTTACAACAAATATACATAGTTAAGTATTTATTTATTTATTTATTCAAAAAATATGTCGCAAGTAAACTAAAATCTTTGATAATGTACCAAAAATTAAAGTTTTAATTGACCATGTTGTTATAGGTGATTTATAAATCTTTCAGGTAGTTTTAACAAAGTTTTTAGATGATTTTTCGAACATAGAAATCAACAAAAATGTTTGGTATATCACCTAAATAAACTAGTAAATGCCATTCTACCCTTTCACTTAGTTGAATTTATACCATAATTTTAGGAAATTTAACCTATGATTTTTTTTGTGTAGTTATTTGTTTTGTTTCAATAAATATTGGATTTTTACAGGGACTGAAACCATGAAAGAAATGGGTTCAGGTTCGGGTTAATCAAAATAAAAAATTCGGGTTCGGGCTTAAAACCAAAAATTTAATTTTGTTGCGTAGTATTATTAAATACTAGATGTGCCCGCCCGCTTCGCGCGCTTAAAGTTCGCATAGGGCATATTTTCGTTTTTTCTATTTTAACTTAGAAATTAGATATCTTATCGCGGTAAAAAGTACCCATGTTTGAATCAGGACTCTAAAGTACCTCCATACCAAATTTCATGAAAATCCATTCAGTGGTTTTTCCGTGAAGCGTGCTCAGACAGACAAAAATCCCAAAATTTGGTGTTTTGTTCTCTACATCGATTACTGTTTACACCACCATAAAAATTGTCAAAAAATATTTCATGTACTGACACGCCCCTTTTACAGCTTTATTATATGTATAGAAGAAGGTACTTCAATTAGATATTGAAAAAAGATCAAAGGTACATAGTTCTGAATACAGCTTATTTTATGCAATGCATAATTTTTTCTTTAAGACGCTATAACCACGAAACTAAAAGGAGTATAAAAATAATTTTGGTACCATTTTATAGAGAAAAAATTCCTTTTAAGCATATATAGCCCACAATGGGTTCGGTTAAATAAATAAATAAATAAAAAAGTATTGTCCGGATAGATTGGCAAAATACCCCTATGTGCGATCATATCTTGTTATATTTATGTATATGTCACGTACATACATGCAAACGCTTACTTACTTACCTTACTTGATCCATAAAAATAGCCAATTCCACCTAACATATTGCTTAAGGCATATTCGGCAAATTTGTTTTCATCGTTTGAAAAGCCTTTAGCTTTTAAATGGAATGTTTCCTCGAAGCGTTTATCAAACGATTTTAAATGCTCTTGTAATGAATCTGTATATTCTCGACCTGTAGGAGGTTTTGGTATCAATTCACCAACAGAAAATCCTGAAGTCGATTGATATGTTACGTCCATAGTAAAATCAACTTCTGCAGTAATTTGTATCGCAATGAAATTTGGATCTAAAGCTAAATTTCCATTATGAGATATCATTTCTCCAGGCAGGCCAATATAGCGATGACCCCGCTTATCGGTAAAAGCTCTAAAGTGGGTAAACACTGTTTCTTTGAGTTTGCTAAGTGAAGTAGCAACTGTACTTAAGTAGGACTTGTGTAGAATGCGTCCTTTAATTGGATAAAACTTCAACTGAAATTCTCCCAGTCCTAATGTTTCACCATAGACACCCGGTTCAGGACTTTTTTCATCCGAGACATACTTAATGTGACCATTTGTACGCTCATCTAATGCCACATACCATATTAAAGATATTGATTTATCCCATGCTCTAGATGTATTTCTTACAGATATTCTGGCAGTCCAATCACCACCAAACTCTTTTCCTCTGGAGTATTTGACAAAGGAAGTTTTCAGCTCGAAAGGCAAGTCATGGATTTCTTGTACACCAAAGGTACGACCATCATGATGTGTCCAGCCATACTTATCTAGATTATCCCCCATGTCGCACCAGTGACGTATGCCCTTTCCTCCATGACCCAGATTTGATGGCGTATACCACATTAAACCCATGACTAGAGAATGAGGATCACGGGTTTTCATCCCGAAATAGTTTAATGGCCTGTAAGTTCCCCAATAACGTTCCGATTCGTCTAAGCCAGCCCGGGTAACCATTTTCTGATTATCGAACGGTGTATTTACTCTAGTCTCCAAATAACCCTGATAACCAAAGTACACAGCCACTGCCATGCAAATGCAACCAGCTAATGTTTTCCATTTGTTTAATACAAATTTTGATTTTGGTTCTTCGAAAGAGGCTTTTTTAGGATGAGCTGAATGCTTATTTTTTTGCTTATCTGTAGCAGCATTCGATGACGCGGTGCTGGTTGTTGTTGTGCTTGCCCTACTAGCTGTGCTATTATTAGATTTTGTTGATTCGGCATTTTCATTTATTTGTTTATTGCTTTTCTGTTGTTTTGCCGACTTTTCTGTAGAGTTGTTTCCTACTTTATTTTCACGCTGACGTGCCATTGTTTTCTACGTTACCTGCGCCGTTTTCATTTGGAAATATTTAATATTGCAATGCGATATTGTGTTCTAAACGATAAGCCAATATAATGTTGACAGCGAGTTTCCACGCATGTGTTTTTAGAAGATTTAAAAACTACGAATAATATAATACCAAATAATCATAGCTTTGAGTATAAATTTTGTTTGCTTTTTGGCAAATTAATTTTTGACAACAAGAGTTTTTTAATAAAACCACAGAAAATTAAAACTCAACCATGGTAGAATAATATACAAGGTAACTCTGGAACGCCAGCTGAATATTTTTTTATTTGCTTTTTTCATGGTACAAACTGTCAAATGTTGTGTATATGTGAAATAACTACGTTGCACTTCTGGTATACAAACACACACATACCCTCTCTATTAATGTTTGACATTTTCTATCCCAATAAGTACATTTGGCTTAGTTATGCGGCTACGTGTTATACATGGTGTAATGAGTATACTGGCGGCCGTATAAGGGCAACAAACCTAGATCATGACACAATTATACAGGCAGAGCAACAAGCCGATTGGCTCAAAATCTTCGGCTAGCCGCCGCCGGTCTTTTTTCTCCAAGCCGCGCTGCCGTCGATTGACTTTTGCTGTACAAAACAGCTATTTTTCATGAAATAGTACAAATTTTAGCTAGAACAAAATTTTTTTTTATTTAAAAAAATTGTTTATAATATTATTTATTATTTGGGCTCAAGGTCCTTGAGCCCAAATAATAAATAATATTCATCCAGTGTAAGGTCGAATAAAGTAAAAAATTAATAAAAATTTTTATATATATTTTCGTTCAAGCCGACATTTGTAAACGCCACCGCCACCGACCAATATTGTCCAAGCCGCTGCCGCCGATGAAAAGGCCTCAGCATGGAGCTCTGTATACAGGTACATGCCATGATGAAATAATATAGGTGGCATTACTACGCCAGATGACAATTTTCAAGGTGAATTTATACAGGTGATGCTATAAGCACAGTATTTTATTTTATTGCAATTCAACGAATCCTGTGAAAATAATAAAAAAACCTTTTTTATGTAAAGGACTAAAAACGTAACAATATGTTCACATGTGGGCCGCAGAAACATTTATTTGAAAATAAATTGCGACATAATTGTTCAAACTTATGTTCAAGAAATAATGTTGAACATAAGCTGTCAAATTTGATCGGCATTTGTTGTTTGCGTGAATTAAACAAAAGAAACTTGTAGCTGTGGTAAAAATACTAAGTTTTTTAAATAAAATAAAGCAAACTAAAATAAAATAGTTTTAAACAAATCTAAATAAATTAAAATAAAGACAAAAAACATCGATCCATTCACAGTGAATTTTTTAAATTTATGTCTAATACCACAATTACGTGTTCTATAGCTCAGAACATAAGCCTATACATGAACATATTTGTGCTGTTATTCTGCCGAAGTTATTTCTTATGTTCGGAAATAAATATTGCGCGTGGAGACGTGCAGTTACACAAACAAAAATTCCATTTTTGTTGTAATGTTGTATTTGTTGCCCTAGTAATGCCACCTATATTATTTCATCATGGTACATGCATTAGCTAAAATTCTCGTCAGCTGTGTTTTTATGTACGTGTTTGATTGGACGTAAGTACATGCATATGTTATTTCATCCTATACATACATACACACATGACTGATTTCATATTTGCTCGCATTTTGTTTCATAGTTCAATTGAACTAGTGAATAGTGAAAACTTGAACTAGTTTCCTTAGTTCAATTAATGAAATAGTTCAATTGAACTAGTTCGTTCGTAAACTACACAAGTCTAGTTAACATCCTGATACAATTATACAGTTACATGCAAGGCATATTCATTACAGGTACCACCATAACTAGAACAAATACAACATCAAAAAACACATGTATTTTGTTGGTAGAAATACCCCAGAAATATGTCAAATCCATTAACTGTGAGTCGCACACATTCATAAGCTCTCTCAAATTTACTAACACATGCCTGTTGTTGATAGAAAACTCCCAGACATTTGTCAAAATCTATTGCTGTGTGACGCACACATTCTCAAATTTACTAAACAGCTGTTCTTGTAGTGGTACCTGTTCAATCTACCCTGGTTACATGCATTAACTAAAATTCTCGTCAGCTGTGTTTTGTATGTACGTGTTGGTTGGGTGTGCAACGAATTTTGTTGTTGCTCAGTATGTAATTTTTGACAAGTCACATGAACATTTGCCAAGCTAGATCAGAAAATTTTTCTAATGCATGTACCTGTATAATTGTGTCATGGTCAAAATCTTTGCTCTCATGTTATATATACATATATTTATATGTCAAACATGTATTTGCCTTTAACTAATTTTTTTCTCTTTCTATGTGTTCCAATTGAGATTTATATATTTTATATTGGTATTTATATAAACTAGTCTAATTCTTAAGTTTTTTGTCATTATATGCTTTATCTTGTAATTTATTTACCTGATGTTATATAGTATTTAAAAAAAATTTTTTTTATTATTCTTCTTTCCTTAAATATTTTATTTTTAGTTTTCGCATTGGTATAATCTGAGTATAATTGTTAACCATATATGGCTCTATGAGCTCGCTTATTTTGTAATAAAGATTAATTGAATTGAAATTGTGGGACAGGAGTGCATCAAAGCCGGTGCAGCCACAAAATAAAGTTCAGCCATTTGGAAGCTACGAGACTACAGTCATACCAACACTTCATACTTATATGTAACATCATCAATGTTGTTTGGTCCAGTTTAAAAAAAAAGACATCAAGAAATAAATTTTTTTTAAGTTTTATTGAAATAAATTTTTATGTTTAAATTCAATGTTTATGCATATGATTTTTAAGTTTATTGGTTTTTTTCACTAAACTATCACTTACAAATTACAAATAGATTTTTTCATTTTCTATATCCTTTGTTTCATTATTTATTACTATAATAATGCAATTTTTTTAAGCTTGTTGATATCAGGTTTAGTTAGATATTTTATGAACATGCTATTATACTACCAATTAGTTTTCGACTTATTTCTGTGTATATTTATGAATGAGTCGATGTGATAATTGCTGTAAATGTTTTTGAAATACATATATCTTTGTCGTTTTAGCATAACATCTGAAACCGAATTAAGCCAAAATCGAGTTAAGGTCATATTCTGGTTCGTCTTCTTTCAATCCACATTTGGGTGCAATCCGTTTTCAAATACTAAAAAAAGGTTATCACGGTTTATTTTTTAAATTTCTAGAACACCATCCAACACAACAGCTTTTACATTAAATCTTTAATATCTCCAAACACGAATTTTGGACTTAGATGTTATGATAAAAAGACGCAGATATTTATTAGAATATAGTAAATCTTTAAAAGGTTTTGAAATAAAATTATCTAAGAAAAATTAAAACTTCTTACGATTTTTAAAAAATTTTGTGTAAGAAACAAATTTAAATAATTTTTTTTACGAGGCAAAATTATGTTTAAATTAAAGATTGCACAATTATATGTATATTCAAATAAAAACAACAAGAAAGAAATAATCAAAAACAAAAAAAATTTGTTAAGAAAAAATATAAATAAAATAATAGTTGGTCAACTTAATCCTACGTCCCCACGTTTGCCGGCAATATTGCTACGTGGAGACGTATGGTAGTTTTGATCAAGACCGACTAAGGTGTATGCAAATCAGCAGCTGTCATACTCCCTACAAAAAAAAACGTAAACATTTCTTATATATAGTTTGTGTGACAGTTAAAGAAGGTAAACTGCTTTGCTGTAGAGATGCATAGACCTTATTAATCGGCCGTAGTTTATATTAAATAAAAACATTAAATAAGGGAAATAATTTTTTTCTGAATATAATTTTCAGAAATACATAATTGTTTGCCTTTGAATACAAAATTATTTTGTAACTTATAGACTTAAAGACTTTTGTAAAAGGTATTTAAGTTTGTTAGTATTATCATAAAAGTATCTTGATTTTATGTGACATAATTTTATCCCTAGTAATTTTAAGCAGCATTTATAAAAATGTATGTATTTATATTTTTAAATGGGAAAAATAACTGTTTTAAAATTAAACTTATTGTAAATTAGTTTGCAAGTATTTATGTCAAAATTCATACTAGGAAAGTTTGCTTTCGACATTTCATTTTGTAGTGAGAAATAGATGAATACAAATAATGAATATTTCTATTTCATCACTCTCCCACAAAATTTCGCCACTATATAGAGTATGTAATTTCAATATGCAAATAAAATAAAAAAAGTTTAATTTAATTTTACATTTGATATCGAAATTGTTAATACATACATATATAATAGTTTTGAAGCAGTATTTTTAATTTGATAAAAAAACAAAAACCTAAAAGAAACGGTCCAATTTTACAAAAAAAAAAAGAGTTAATCAGGTATGTGATGGAAATCGATTTCGAAAACGAAGCAATTTTAAAAGGCGTTTTTGATAATAATTCTTTATTAGAAAGAATTTTATCACAAACATTATTAAAATATATCTTTACTAAAGAGACTTTTATCACAAATATTATAAAAATTGGATGAAAAGTGCATTAAAAAGGGCTTTTGAAATTCCCTCGATTCTAAATCGATTCTCATCACATACCTGAATATACTTTATAATATCAAAATTAGTTTGTAAATAAACAAATAATAATAACTATTTGAAGTACATACTTATTGTATGTCAGTTGGATTTAGACATATTTATTACTTAAATACGCCTTAGCGACTTGCATTGAAATGTTTATTTTTTTAATGTTAAACACTAAATTAATTTTAGATATTAGTTTTTCTTTCTCAATTTAATTCTATGAATTAAAAATTATATTTTAGTATAAAAGAGAAAACCAAATACGATTTAGTATGGTATATTGATAAAAACTCAATAAAATGTGTGCAGTTGATGATTATAGGGCTTAAGAAGATCAGGGGTGGGTGGTACAAATTTAATATAATTTTGGGTGGGCTTCTTTGTGGATGTGTTTAAACCAAAAAACTGATTCTTCCTTGTTGTATTAATAAATTTAGAAAACATATTTTTCATCAGCCATGTGAATAGCCCACAAAAATTTGGTTCTTTGCGTTTTATTGAAAATCTTTTCAATTGGCACATTATGTTTTTTACACCTGCAAATATTATGGAAAGTTTTGACAGGACTTTAATAATTAAATTTTATTAATGGAATTCGCAATGATGTACTAGCTGTTGCATCGGTTGTATATTTAAACGGCCCTATGCAAGGAAATCTTTAATAAAAATCGCTCAATTTATGTTTTTAGGGAATGACAATTATAGAAAAAATAAAAATATACACTATTTAATATTTTTTAATCAATTTGAGGCACTTTTAAATGATCATGCAATAAACATTTTGCTCTCCCTCTTTGTATGTTTAATATTTATTTCAGATTTTCTTTTATTCCCTTTCTCATTATTAATAAAAACCGTTATCTCTAAAAATAATATACTTTTTTAGCTTTTTATTGAATTTAAAAAATATTCAGCTAGAGTATTCTGCTGTCTATAATAAAACGGATAGCATATAATTTAATGTCTTATTTTTTTTCTTATGAGTTGATCTTTATATTATTTATATTAATTAAATAAATAAAAAGTTTTATTCCTTCTAATTTTTTAAATTTTCTGACTAGTACCCGTCATTTTTTAAGTAAGAAATTTTATATTCTTGATTTATAACAAAAAATGTGTCACACCCGGCTAAATGGAATTACTCATGTGCTAAGGTTTTTCTTATAAATTGTTGTTGATATTAATTTTCCATGACAGAAGTTATAGGATAAAGCGATTTTTTTAAGTTTGCACATAAAACAACAGTTAGTACATCCGTGTGAGTTTTTTTATGGTTAGTTCATGTAATATTGAGAACAAAATCAATTTTAAAATGTGAAAATTAATGTTTCATTTGATAATTTAATTAAAAACTCACCAGGCCACAGAAATACGAGGATCCAAATAATTCAATTTAGAGGTGCCCAAAGCAATAGTTTTGTTTTCATCTCTATCAGTCTCTTGAAGTTCCATTTTCTGCAGTTGTTCCTTTAATCGTTCCAATTGTTTGCCCTTTTTATCAGCATTTAAACGTTCTTTTACGGAACCGCGTTTTGCTTGTCTTTTAAGGTCCTACAAACAAGTATTAAAAGTAAGTCACAACAACATTAGATAAACTTATTATTATAGTTACATTATATTCAGCTTCACAATCATCGATCGCTTCACGTTTTTGTTTTATTTTTTCTTTTAGATTTTCCATAGATTTTTCATGACTTTTGGGCACTGAACGTTGATGGTTACATAAAACGGCAACCGCTCGATTAGCTCTATTGTAGGCTAAAAGTTTTTCTGGAACAGTCATATCCTCCTTTGTCAAAAGATTTAATTGATTTTGTAATGTTATTGAAGCGTTATACGTACGAAACACTTTGGCAGTGAGACCTTAAAATAACATAATGAACATAAATAAATATGAACAAAAAAAAAATTTTTAATCTATAAATACCTTCCATCAGTTCTTTTAAATGTTCATTAAGAACTTGTGTATTTAAACGGTCGAACAAATCATCACCGGTTTTCTTATTTTCCATAAACAACTCCAAATTTTTAAACACTCGCTTTTCGACTTCCACTTCATTGTAATAACGTATGGAATCTTTACCAAGAAAATCAAAGACAACAACGTTTTCTTTGCCGTTCAGTTGTTTTTGCAGACTAACGTGTTCGACACGCAATGAACAGCAACCAACGGTATCGGCTTGATCTTCATCCTTTTCATTACCAGCTCTCAGTGCCAATTTATCAATAAAGTAGAGAGCAACGGCACGCTGACGTACGCGCATTTCTTTTGATTTCCACTCACTGCGATATGTTGCACGAATTTTGTCAATACATTTGTCCAATTTACGAGCCGTTTCATATTTTATGTGATCCTTTTCACCTTTTAGTTTGGACGAAGGGTTTAACATGATGTATTTAACCTGACCTTGGACATTCTCAACCCACGAAGCCAACCAGGTGACAGTGTTATTGTGTATCACTTCTTTCCAGCGATGCCCCGGTGGTGGTGAAGGGACTTTTGAATCTTTGCCACAATTAATGGACACATCTTCAGCACGTAATCTTCTTTTGATCATACCCATTTTGGGATGTTCTCCGCGGCCTCTAAATAGTCCTGGAGGTTCCAAACGGAAATTACCAATTTTTTCTTTGTGGCCATCAATAATACATGTTCCATATTCCTTTATCAAGGCTTCATTCTCCATTTTTTTAGCAAGTTTTTCTTCCTTTGTGGCATTTTTGCGTTTTTCTGATTCAGCTAGGAAATATTGATGCATTTCTTCAAAATTACACTTGTCGAAATCTTTAATGATTTCTTTTTCTTCTTTTGTCATGGTCTTTCGGAAGTCTTTGAAAAAGTTGTCGTTGAAAATCTTTTTAGTACAATAATCGTGGTTCAACATCTTAGCGTAGAATGTTGCACATTCTTCTGTTTCCTCTGACAACTGCAATGGTTTGCCATTGTAGAAAAACCGAACATTTTTTGGTAC
Organism: Panzeria rudis; assembly: GCA_956483635.1. Taxonomy (NCBI): domain Eukaryota; kingdom Metazoa; phylum Arthropoda; class Insecta; order Diptera; family Tachinidae; genus Panzeria; species Panzeria rudis. Next base: position 7,395,068 of record OY101448.1, on the reverse strand, counting down.
ACGTACATAGGGTGGGGCAAAAACAGGCCCTTTATGCTCCAAATTATTCCATTTCACGCCATCGTCGCGCTTTTCTTCTTCCCACCTAAAAAATTGAGATATTGATGTTTTTTGTTTACTTTTAATCGCTGCCAATTTATTTGCTTTTGTCACCAAAAAATTTTTTTTAGTTTTTGTGGCATAATTGCGACATGTGAGAAAAAGGGTATTTTTATGAGGCCACAAAAATCTTAAACGATTTATTATGAACAGAATTGGTATATTTTGTTTTGTTATAAAACTGCACTCGCATGTGCTTCGTGAAACCACTGAAGCAAATGCAACAGCTTTTGCCATTTGAGAAAAAGTACAAATCCATTACGCAAAAAAATTTACACAAAAACTCACATAACCTCAATTTAATATGACAAATAAATAATCAAACAGCTGTTTATAAAAAATTTGTTAGTTGGCAGTGTTGTCAATGAACACAATTGTAAAGCATAAACCGCGTTATAACTGGGTGTCTCCACGAGCAATAAACTTGGAAATATGTAATTATCAGGGGTCGGAGTTTCATGCAACTAGAGATTTTAAGCGCCTAACATATGCACACAAAAATGAAAAATATAGGCAAAAATATGCATTTACCTACGAACACAGTACCAAAACTTATATGTATATGAAAATATTTTTTTAAATTTGTATTAGAGAAAAAAACATAAAACAAACATAATTTGGTCTATTATTTATTGCAACCGAACTTTAGTTGCGTTGCCAGTCGGCAACTGAAAATTATTGGTTGTCATAAAGGCACTAAGTAGCAACTGAAATTGACAGCCCTCAGTTGTCATCAGCAGTATCATTTTCAGCAACCGGCAACCCAACTGAGGCTCAGTTGCCACCCATTATCGGCTTGTTAATATTTTTTTTCAAAAATTAAGAAATATGCATTAAAAACTTCTTATTACTCCAAAAATATGCACTTATAGCCAAAATATGCACAAATATGCACTTACCACCAAAATATGCAACTAAAAATCGATGCTAAGCTACTTAAAATTTGATTATTCGCGTAGATAATTAGTCATTACCTCTTTATATATCACCACAAAAAACATGCATTTGCATGTTAGTCCGAGACTTGGTAATTATATTTATTTATTTATTTCTTTCATAACCCATATAGCCTTTTATAGTGCATTTACATCTACGCCATAAGCAGGTTATAGGTTATTTATGGTGATAAACTAGTTTGAGAAACTTATTAATCCATAAAAATCATAACCAAGTTTGTAACTAGCTTTTGGGATAAACTAGTTAGAAACAACCCGCTTTTGTTAATGCAAATCTATTTTTGTACATTTGTCTGGCAGCGCTAGTCACATTTGACAGTCTTCTCAAGGTATAATGAAATCAGATAAGCCCATAGGGGCAGCAGTTCGTTTATTTTGCGTTTACTGTCAAACTCCCTATTATATTATTTAATATTGGACTTATGCTGACTTTAGACGACATGTTTTTTACATATGGCTTGTTAGGTGTGTGACATATGTAACTTCGCATGTTTGTCAAAATTGTCAATTTACAGACGGTTTATAATATTTGCTTTCACACGTACATGTGCAATTACATCTGACATAACCTCTGAGTGTTCACAACAGCTGAGTTTTTGCACAATTTTCGTAACTATATAAAGCGCTCTCTGCTTTTTAATGTTTTTTTCAGCCAAACCACACTTTAGATAATTTAATACAGCTGATGTCAGATGCCTTGTCAGATGAAAATAGAATACGCTCTAATTGAAAATTTTTCATCTGACTTTGCTTCTGTAAATATCATCTGACAATGTTTCATATGTTTCACACGGTATGTATCACTTTTGCAGTGGGAAATTTGACGTCAGATGTAAAATACATGTCGTCTAAAGTCAGCAGTAAGCATAGTACTCTGTTCATCATTTCGTGCGAAGTGGCTGGTATACAAAGGCAAAAGGTCTGTTCTCTTCTTTTGTGGAAAATAATACGTCATTAGTGCTTAGTTTAGACTTACCATCTCCAAACTTCGTCTTCCTCTTCGTTCTTCTCTTTTTTCGTTCGTTTCGTCGGGGATGCAGTTTCGGTTTTTACTGTGGAGCTGCTTTCCCTCTTTGCTTTCTTTTTGGGCTTTTCGTCAGCAAATTCATCATCCTCTTCATGCTTTATGCGCTTCTTCTTCTTGTCCTTAGATTTTGATTTGGCTTCTTTCTTGGGTTTCTTACGAGCCAATAATGGTACATCTTCATCGTCTTCCTCTTCCTCGATCTTTATTTTACGTTTAGCTAATGGTATATCTTCTTCGTCATCTTCTTCATTCAGTTCATCTTGTGAAGTTCTACGAGATTTTGTTTTACGCATAGCCAGCGGCATATCTTCGTCATCCTCATTTTCTTGTTTATAGTCTTCCCCGTCATCTTCATATTTGACATTACTGTTATTCTCCTCATAACTCCGTTCACCATCCTTGGCTACGAATGATGGTTCATCTTCCTGAAATTGTGACATGGAATAGTCACAAGAACTGGCTTGTGATACATTAAAACTTCTTTCATCTTCTCGTTTGATATTATCTTCCATAGTTTGATTAAAACCATTGCTGTTGCTAGTATCAAGAGGATCTTGTGTAAACTTCTCTTGTTTAATATCTTGCGATAAAACATCGCCGTTGAAACCATTTTCTTGCGAGAGAGCGGATGGCTGAGGCAGAGGCTCCGGTTTGATAAACTCACCATCTTTTCGGGATGATTTATCGTGTGATGATGATTTTGAAGAAGAACTGGAATGTTTATGTTTCGACGACGATGATCGATGACGATCCTTGTCTCGATCTTTATCACGAGAACTGGACGAACTTGATTTGTGATGGCGATCCTTGTCTTTGTCTCTGTCACTTCGATCTTTATCTTTACTGGAACTACTTGAGCTTTCTTTGCGGTCTTTATCACGTCGTTCTTTGTCCCTCGAAGAGCTCTTGTGGCTTGACGATGACGAAGAAGATTTATGTTTGTCTTTATCGCTACGTTCTCTGTCCTTGTCACGATGTGTGGAAGAACTACTCGACGAAGAGCTTTTATGTTTCTCATCACGCTCTCTATCACGATGTTTATCCTTGCCACTGGACGACGAAGAAGAGCTATGCTTTTCCTTATCACTTCAAAATATACAATTAAATAAATATGAAAATGAATTAATTTCGTTTTCTCTTACATACATATCGTGACCTTAATAAAGAAACGCCCTAGCTAATTTTTTTCAAATCGAGTTTTGTTGACTATTTCGATATACATATTAGAGGTTCATGTATCAAAATAGGCAAAAACTTCGATTGGAAAAACATAATGAGTTAGGGCGTTTATTATGGAGGTATCTATGTGCGTATGTATAACACTGCGTCTTCACGAGTCATAATAATGTTGTTCTAACGTTTGTTGTTAAACTTCATATATACATACATAAAACAACAGAAAAATGCTAGTAGTATTTTTTTCGTATCGACGTTAACTCTTGTCAAAACAAATCGATGGCTCGTCAAGAAAATATATAATGACATTTTTATTTAATATTTTTATCACACTCACCGACTGCTGCTCTTATGACTGCTTGATGAAGAACTCTTATGATCTCTGTCCTTGTCACGGTGCTTATCCTTGCTTGAGGACTTGTGGGATTTGTTGCTGCTGCCTACATGGCCATTATTATGACCATTGCTGATTCCATTCAATTGTACTTCGGCAGTACTCCCATTTTGGGCTGATGGTGGCTATATAAATAATAGAACAAAATTATATAATTATAGTTTAGCAATGATATATTAGCTCAAAATTTAAAAATTTTCAGCAGAGGCAAAAAACTATTTATACTATTTAAAGCACATGTCGATAAAATAAATATGTATGCCATTCTTAAGAAAATACGGATATTATTAGGTTTTTCAAATCTTCTGGCGTTGACAATATCTCTATACAATTTTTAAAGCTTGCTTACCCATATATTTCTGACATACTTCTGCATTTAATTAATACTATTTTAACTACGTCTATTTTCCCTGAGGTATGGAAGACGGCTAGAGTTGTGCCTATTCCTAAATCTGGTAGCGTAAACAGCCCTGATGATTTAAGACCAATTTCGATTCTACCTGCCTTGTCTAAGGTTGTGGAGCATATTATTAAGGACCAAATGCTTTTATTTACTAGGAATAAAATTGTTGATTCCCAATATGCTTTTCGTCGTGGATACAATACTACTTCCCTTCTTGTAAATTTAACCGATACTGTTAGAACCTGTTTTAATTCTAGGAAATTATGTGTTCTCACTTCCCTTGACTTATCTAAAGCTTTCAATTCCATAATGATTACTAAGCTCAAGGAAATGTTTAACTTCTCTAGGTCAGCCTGCAAACTTATTTTGTCTTATCTACTTGGCAGAAAACAATTTGTGGATTTGACTGGTAGATTTTCTCGTACAGTTTCTCTTATATCTGGTGTTCCTCAGGGGTCTGTTTTAGGTCCTCTTTTGTTTCTATTATATGTTAATGATCTCCCCGAATGTGTTGACTCTAGTATTTGTAAGACTTTCTTATTTGCCGATGACATCATGCTTTTGTTTAGTGCTGATCGTGACTTTCCAGATGTGTTAGAATCTAATATAAATTATTGCCTTGAAAGAATTGCTGCTTGGTCTGATGTAAACTCGCTATCTATAAATCCTTCTAACTCTAAGGCCATCTGCTTTAGTATGTCGGAGGATGCGTTTTCTGATTTTGATTTACATATTCGCAATTCTCCAATTGAGTTTGTCAGTCAACATAAATGTTTAGGACCTATAAAATAACAAGTTTTGCGAATAATTAGTTCTACAAAAACTCAATCTAAAATCACCCATATTCCTTAGATAGTAGGGTTGCACTTCCGCCACGTAAGTTATTTGACTTTCCAAATATTTCGGCATCAAACCATTTTTCATTTTATATATAAACATTAAAACATTCATCACCAGTCTTTGATTTACTGATAGCCTTTGCAATGCTTCTAACATGTCTCTTCTGTGTGTTATCCTATTGCATTTAAGAATACATCTCATACCCCAGTTCTGCAGATTTTGAAGTCTTTTTTCATTTGAAGGTTTCCAAGAAATAAAACAGTTGACAATATTCAACATGAGGTTTTATTGTAGTGTTAAATATATTTACTGCTGTGATTGATGATACTTTGTCCCGTATTCTGTATTCTTCTCAAGAATGCTATTTTTTAGAAATCTTCTTGCAAATGTAGTCATAGTGTAGATCAAACTTCAACCTTTTATCAATCATAATACCAAGATATTTCATTTCCATTACTTCTTCGATTTGCTCACCATCGATCACTATTCTCTCTGTAGTTATTCCATTTATAACCATGACTTTTGTCTTGTTTTTGTTCAATTTAAGTTTATTCATTTTTAAATATTTATCGACGCTTTCCAAATCATTGTTAAGTTTCCTCACACACTCCGTCGCTGACTTTCCACTAATATAAATAAGTGCATCATCCGCAAACATGCAAATTTTCGCATCTTTCAGTATTCTTCCCATGTCATTTATATATATAATAAATAACAATGTTCCTAACACGGCTCCCTGCGGTACTCCAAATTCATTATCTACGGCTGATGATAGATGTTCTCCACATTTGGTTCTTTGTTTTCTATTTTCCAAATAACTTTTAAACCATCGTAGCACATTTTCTTTACTCCGTATTTTTCTAGTTTAAGCAATAATATTCTTCTATTAATAGTTTCAAAAGCACGTTTTAAATCCAGAAATACCGCTACCACACAAATTTTGTTTGAAACATCTGTTTTCCACTGTGTAGTTACTAAATTTCAAAGTGATTCACAGCTATGTTTATGTCTAAACCCTGATTGAGTTTCATTTAAAAGATTATTATCCTCAAAATGCTTATTCAACTGATAATGTACTATTTTCTCCAACTGATAATGTACTATTTTCTCTAATTGTTATTAACATACTCATCGGTCTTATTTCGTGTGGGTCTTTCGTGTTCTTTATCTTCGGTATTGGTACCACGCAGGATTCCTTTAGGCAATTCGGAAATATTCCATTTCGCAAAGATTTGACTATGAGGCTATGTAAATGGTTACCAAATATATCAGAGTTATCCACAAACATTTTAGCTGAAATAAAATGCTGGTCTCTTTTCTTGTTGAAAAGCTTCAACGTATCTTTTAATTTATCTATTGTTATTATGTCGAAATCGAATTTAAGTGTTGGGTTTCCTTGAATAATGTTTTCATACTTCACGAATTGTATGCTATCTGCAATTTGCTTCACGCTATTTACGAAAAAATAGTTTAGCTCTTCTGCAATTAGTTTTTCATTAGTTAATGTTTTTCCATTTATTTTTATTTCACGAATTCTTGAAAAATCTTTTTTTAATACAAGCGACTTAATTGTTTTCCACATAGTCTTTTGTTTTCCACATTCATTTATTTTGTTATTAATGAAACTGTTTTTTGCCAATTCTAGATGCTTTTTATACTCATTTCGAAATCTTTTATATTCAATCCAATGATAAGCGGTGTTGTACCAAATTGCCGTTTGGTAGAAGTGTATCTTATAATCCTTCATAACCTTTAGTTGGTTATTAAGCCATTGATTTTGAATGCTGTCTTTTATAAACTTTGTGGTTATCATTGGTCCTATAGCATCATTTACGCCTTTAACCAATACTTGGAATGCTTGGTGCACTCCATAATTTGTGTTGATATTATTAATCGCCATACAATTTAGGTTGTTTCGAAATCTCGGGTTATTGAACTTTATTACTTTTATTCTTTTCCTGTTTGACATTTCAAATTTGTATTTTACAGCCAGCATTATTTCTATTGATTCATGATCACTTATCTTTAGGTCTAAATTAGTTTTTGCACTTATATCTTCGATATTGGTTACAACATAATCAATAATTGTTGATGTGGCATTTGTTATTCTTGTGGGCTCTGTAATAATTTGTCTAAAAAAATTATCTCGAATTATTTCATTTATACTATTTTTATGATTACTGTTCTCCAACCAGTTGATATTAAAATCGCCCATTATTAAATTATTTTCGTTGGCACTATTTATTTCCATTTCTTCTTTGAAAAAATTAATAAAAACATTTTCAGGTGCGTTTCTGCTATCAGGTGATCTGTAGACTCCCGTTAATATGTATTTCATCTTTTTATATTTTATTTAAATTTTTAACCACCAAAGTACTTTCTACAGACTTTCTGTCAATTATTCGTATACTCCAATTTTCTTTGATGTAGAAGCAAACACCACCCGTATGACTTGACTCACTATTGCATCTTAAAAGTTTATAGTTCTTTATCATTACTTCGGGATCTTCAATATTTTCTGTTAGATGTGTCTCAGTTACACATATAAAATCAAACTCTTCATTCGCACATAAAATTTCTAGTTCATTGAGGTCAACCCTCCTATATTTAAGTACAAGCCCTTCACACAATTTGATTGCTAGTATGCAACCCGTTCCTCCTCTTGCCACTTCTTGCGTTTTAAAATTGAACAGTCTATATCTCTACAATCGTGGTTAATATCTTTATTTAATCTTTCTTTTGCTTTTATACAGTTAATGCATTTTTTATTATTATTGTTGCAATCTTTATAGGAATGCCCGCTTTCGCTACATTTAGTACAAATTTGAACTTCTTGTTTGCAATATTTCGAAGTATGATTAAATCCCCAACACTTATAACATCTCATAACATTACAACTTTTATACACTGGACACTTGTCCCATTCAATGTTTATTTTATTTTTCTTCATAATCTTCTCGAAACCTTCTACATCTGTTTCTATCAAAGCCGAACCCGAGGGTTCTTAAAGGATTTATATACTTTTATACATTCCAAACATTTACAATCAATGCTATTTTGCTTTTTAATTGCTTCAACTATTCTGCTTTTTTGTAAATCCTCATTCAAACCCGTAATCAACAATTTAGGTCGCCGCATTTTTGGCATTTGTACATCATATTGGCTACCCATCTTTTCTCTTAATTCATTCCATTTGCGTGTATGTGCATTTAACCCTAGTGGGTTTTTCTGTATTTTTTTTAATTTAAACAAAGATCGTATATTATATAAAAAAAACCTACGAAAATAACCGAAAAATTTATAAAAATGGTAGCCCAAACACGTACATAAAGTTATTTTAAATCAGTTACTACTCTGCTGGCTGAGATTTTATATGCTAATGCGATACTTATGAAACTTTGCATACACATTTAAGGCCAGATTTAGAAACGAAATTTTTTGCAAAATCTGCCTATTAGTTATCGTTGCAATACAACGTTATGATTAGAAGTGGGTAGTGCTCCGCTACTTCTACTTAACCGATTCTTCTGAATATGGCCAATCTAGAAATAAATGATAGAAAATAAATGTTACCAAAGCTTCAAATTTCGTTTGGCTCTTTGAAAATAAGTTAAACGAGTTAATTTATTTTTGAAATCTCATTTTCAAAGCGCCATAACTCACGTATTACATCGATAACGGCTATCAAGTATATACCAAATGAAAGCTACGAAGGTTCTCTATAAAACTGTATACAAGCTTAAGTATCGTTGCATCGGGCACTTTTTAAGATTATGGTATTTTTACATGAGAACTCAGATAATAAAATTTTAAAATTGCATTTCACTCGCAATAGGTTAAAAGATTTTCAAAATTTATACATATATCAATAGAGACATTTTAGAGCACTTTGATATGATACCAATATTGTTTATATGTGTTCTATATTCTAGGAGTTATAACCAATTAAAAATAAAAGTTTTGAGCACCGTAACTCCGGAGCCAAGAGAGAGCGCCGAAAAATATTACACTAAAATTGCTGGGCCAAAAAACCTATTACCCAATGACATTTTTTAATTTCCAACAATTTTGGTATTCTTGACTTAAGTCAATATTTATATAATAAATAAATAAATAAATTTCATGTGGAATTAAAATTTGCGGAATTATCAAAGCATTGTTGTTATAAATATTAAGCGATTTTATTTCTTATGCGTTTTACTTTCTTATTCGTAATGCCAAAATCGCACACAAGCATGCACCCAACTATATGTACTTAAAGAACATGTCGCCAACAAGGCATGCATTGTGTGAACGCCAATGAAAGTTCAAAGAAGAAAAAGTAAGAATCTTGTCAATAAGACATCACAGTAAAAAACTTGCTTCCAATAAAGCAGGTTTCTACAATTATGGAATAAAAGTAGCGCTGACAAACCTGCTGATATCGCTGCTGATTTTTGTATGGCGAGTTCCCGGATTGGAGTACTACATTTTTGCTCACAAAAGCGCTTTTGAAGCGCTGAAAATCATCAAAATTTTCAGTACTAGAACTGAAAATATATGAAAAAAAAATATTCGATGTGAATTGGCGTCGTTAACGCCATTTTGAATTTTTCTTATTTCGTTACTATATTTATTTTTATTCATTTCATATTTTTACTCAATGTTTGTTATTTTAACTTCAACTAGTATCGAACTAAGAACCTTCATGTTTGAAGTCCAACGTACCAATCACTCGACCAAACACACTGTTGCAAAACGGCACCAAAAAACTAAAATAAACTTACTCTTCATTCTCGCTTATAAGCCAGCTTTGGATCAGCACTATATAGTTTGTGTACGAAGATTTGTATAAGTAAAAAAGCAAATACTTTTCTGGCTTCAAAACTTGCAGTAAGCTTTTCTAACAACTTTAATACAGCCGTGTGAACTAACAATATACCTTGTGCTGACAATTTTTTATTATCAGTACATCGTCAGCACATTGGCAGATCTGACAATATTGTAAGATCTTACAACCGTCTGGGCTTTAGTGAGAAAATGTTATTGTCAAGACAGCATTGTCTAGTGTAAACACTGAGTTAACAGTACGTTTACAACTGACAATGCTGTCTTGACAACAAAGAATACGTATTAGTTGTCAAAAAAGCTGATAATTGTCTTCGTGACGTAGGCGTCCAGACAATGATTATGACAAAAAAATCTTAAATTTCAGAAATTCCATGTTTTGCGTGAGCTTTGCAAGTTAAAACTTAAAAAAAGTATAGAAAATATCAAAATTATAAATATTATAATCTTTTCTTTATGAATATTTCTTTTTTATGCATGTATTAGTGAAAAACTGTTATTGTCAAGACAGCATTGTCTAGTGTAAACGCTGAGTTAAGGCCAAATAAACTACGCAAGCGGCTTGTCAAACGTACTTTTTCATTTGCAGACAGACAACATAGAAATAGCTCGTACAAGCAAAGATTTTTCACATTAATCACTAATTTTAATTGTAATTTTCCACGACAACCTCACTCTATTAGTACGTTTATACGCAAGAGTTATTTGCAAATAAAAACGTAGTGCTACCAAGTATGTATTTTTATTGTAAATTAATAACTCACGAAAACAATTACTGATTAACGCGCTATTTGCAAATAAGAAGTTTGGGTTGCCTCTTTACATATGTTAGTTAATAAAAAATAATAAATAGATAAATACATTCACAAATAGATGAATATTCAGTGATTTAATAAGTTACAATAAAAAGGATTTGGCAGCACTTTACGTTTTTATTTGCAAATAAGGTCTGCGTATAAATAATTTTGTCGCAAATGAGCTAATTTTACAATAGATTATACAATCAGTTTGCCACAAATTCAACATGGCAGTCAAAATATCTAAATTTTTTGATTTTATCTAATTTTTTTGATTGTTATATATTACTTAACAGGCTTGTACAAACACAAATTTCCGTCATGTTTGGCAAACCGCGTGCGCAGTTTTTTGAAATTTTATTTCTTCTCGGAACTTTGTAATCACGCACACTCGCGCTCGGTCCCGCGATTGAAGCAAAACGTTGCTCACGTGATTGAGGGAAATGTTGCACACGATCATGCATGACTCACGCCAATTACATGAGCGGTACCCACCGCTAGTATACATTATATTGCACACGTTGACTTGTCATGAAAAATACGTTTTAAAATCGCTACGTTACATCACCGACACTATAATGAGTATAGAGGACTTGTCGCCATTTTTGTGAATTTTTTTTTTTCACATATAACATTGAAAAATGTAAAATAATTAGTCAATATATCAGATCTATGTAATATGAAGATACACATTCCTTACAGAAATTTCTATACAAAACTGAATAAAAAGGAAAAATTACTTACGTTTTCTCCCGACACATCGACGCTCATCTTTTTCTTGAGGATTAATTAATTTTCCTTATGCCAAAATTGTGTAAAAAAAACTGCTCCAGGAGTTGAATTTAATATTATTTAACAATTTTCAGCCAAAACTTATGTAGATATATTTTTTCTACTTTTCTTGATTTTTGCCAATATGAAGTAAAATACTCGCCAACAAACCAGCTAAAAACGAGTGAACTGAATGAAAGAAAATTTTACAAGTCGAAAACGAGGCAGCCAACAGTAAACGACAAGTTGAAAAAAAATTACAAGTGTTGGTACAGAAAAATTTTCTAAGTCCCAATATATAATGGAACTTAGAATATTTTTATAAAATATTTATGTACTGAACAATAAAAACTTTTTCTTTTTATAAAATAAATATACTCGTTTTTAAAATTTTCTAACAATTTCACTTTGAAACTGCAGATTAATGAAATTAACACGTCCGTACTTTACAATTCACAAAATCAGACAAAGTCGATGGCTGACAGCAACGCTGTTATAAACTTCGTATACGAATCGAATTATGAAACGAGTAATCAAAAACGCAAGTCCTCACAAATGCGTTTATTGACGTCGAAGTCATTTGTGTTTATTTGGCACAACAAAAACAAAGTCACATATATGCGTCAAACACAACAAAGAAATTCTTAAAATCTCGAAAAAGTTCCATGCACTGCGTCGCAAATTTAACATGCGTATCGCATCTGCATCATTAAAATACAGCTTTTATTTTTTACATCTAATCATAGCGAATTGTTTATCATGTTCCGCTTAATTAAAAATAATTCCTTAATAATTTTACAATGAATAACCAATTTTAACTTTTTTTTGTTGCATTTTTGCATTATTAAATCTAGATTTTCGCCAGACTTCTTTCCGGATTGAGTACTACTTTCATCTCTCTCACACTTTTTTAGGGTTGTATCACAGGGTATTAAAACAAAGTGGCGTTATAGAAGGTGATGTTGTAAGCACAGCAGCTCTACATTTATACGGCTAATTAGTGGTTCGTGTGTCAAAATTTTTATATATCGGCATAGGCAGAATAGTCAGTTGTTTTTGTAATGATGTAATTGTTTTTGAAATCACCGCCACCTGTAAAAATCAGATTTGCGTTCTAAAGTTTCTTTACATGGTAATTAATGTATTACGATATATCTAAAAATGAAAAAATATCTTATCATGTAAACGCAAAATGTATTGAGCAGGAGAGAATACGGATACAAAATCTGACAAGCGTTCGGTAAATGATAATATATAAGTTTCTAATTATGTATTATTATCATACCAGAGGTGTAAACATGAAAAATACTTACAACAGACTTTTCTCTTTTTTTAAGCATGAAGAGAATTTCATAATATTTTGATTCTACAAGGTCGTTAATACTTTGTATTAACATGTAAAGATAGCTATACTAAGGCATAACTATTACCTATTCTTTGAACATGTCATAATTATTAAAAACACATAGTCTGCTCAAGACAAATTCACACCAGGTCAAGGCGAATTCATACCAGGTATCCGCAAGAGCTCAGCTGTTTACGAAAATGTTGACACATTTCACCTGTCAACAGTGTTAATGTATCAGCTTTTTTGACAGCCCACATGTAAATTCTCCACGGCGAATTCTCTTGCGACTACCTGGTGCAAGGTAGATCAACACCGTGAATTCGCTGTGAAGAATTTATATTTGGGCTATCAAAATGTTTCTTTTCTTTCTATTGAAAATGGCTGTTGGCGGCGAATCTCATGGCGAACATTGATGCTCAGCCATATGTTCGGGCATCGATGACAGAGCATGGACGAAACATGGACATGAGCGGTATACACTAGCGATATGAGATGTCAGACATGATGTTCATACCAAGTTCATGGCTAATGTAGACCCCCAGTTACAATAATTTTTAACATATACGATGATATTACACACTAAAATTAATTTTTTTTGTTGTAATGTTGTATTTGTTGCCCTAGTAATGCCACCTATATTATTTCATCATGACACAGATCGACTTGAACATGACGCTGGCAGAGCAACTGTAAACGTCTTTGCGTGGTGAATACGTGCGATGTCCACGTTCTGCCTTCTCAAGCGCCAAGATAAGCTCATATAGTAGTGATTCATACTTACGAGCTTTCAAACTCTGGACATAAAAAGATTTGTATATGCAGTTTGACATTTGGTTGATTAAAAAGATTTGTATATGCAGTTTGACATTTGGTTGATTGTAACATAAATTCCACACCCAGATTATTTTTGCGAATTTATTTTTAGATACATGGGAAAAATAATGAAAAAATATTGGGACCTACTTTTAGCCCTCTACCGCAACATCGAGATTTTGAATATGAGATCAGATCGATCAATTTGTGAAACATCATATGATGCAACATTATAGATTCTTTATAGCTGTTATAATTCATTACACTCAATATATCCACTATTTTATACATACAAGGTCAGATTTCAGACAAAGTTAAGATGAAATAATGAAGCGAATTTTCGAACTTCTAAGTCTTTGTGTTTATGTTTTTGTTAGGCCTAGTCATATTTCATATTATTTTAAGGTGGTGCGGCCACCGACCAACCACACACGACAATTTTGACAGTTAAAAATTGCCCAAATCATATTTTGAGGGCAGCCGTTTGAGAAAGAGACAACAATTATATTTTATTTTTTCATTTTATTCAAATAAAAGTGTTGCAAATCTTACGTATGTATGCGAAAACAAAACAAAATTGAACACCAATACTTTCTTATTTCGCTTTTGAACGCCAGTCTGTCAAGAGTGAGTAGGCAATAGATTGCTGTTCATGTCGCGTCTGGTTGGTCGGTGGTGCAGCAGAGATAGCAAATTTCTTTTGTTTGATGTCTCTTTTTTCCGTATTGAAAATAATGGTTGTTGTTAAGACATCGTTGTTATAACAATTGTTTTAATAACGATGTCATAACAATGACAACAGCGGTCCAGACGTGACAAATTCTTGTGCTAACAATTGTTATAATAAATAATTTGCTCGTCAAGCCCAAGGCGAATTCACTACAGGTAAACTTGTAAACAGCTGTTAATTTTGTTTTGCATTTTCTTAATGGTCGGATGTCAAAATACACTCAAGGTAGATCAACACCAGATAGTCGCAAGAGAATTCGCCGTGGAGAATTTACATTTGGGCTGTCAAAAAAGCTGATACATTAACACTGCTGACATGCCAAATGTGTAAACATTTACGTAAACAGCTGGGCTCTTGCGGCCACCTAGTATGAATCCCCTTGAATACACTATTTGCTTTGTGAGTTTGAGTACGAACAATTATTTCGCACATTGGTGGCTTTGCTTGAGCCGCCTGAGTTTTTAAGTCGATTCAAAGTCGCCTTGAAGAAAGCAAGCGGCGGCAGTTCGCCTTGAAAGCAAGCGGCGGCTATCCGCCGATCGGTTTGGAGCTCTGAATGGTAGCACTTTTCATTGTTGACGTTTTTGCTTTGTAAACGTCAAACCAAAATGAAATGCGAGAAAATATTTTACATCATAATTGCTTTGTTATTTTCTATGAGGCGTGTGTTTTACTGTGAATTTTTATAGCACCAAAAAATTTTAATATTTTTTACACATTCCTTAATATTGGGTAATTCCGATCGAATAAATAAAAAATCAAAAGCAGATGCATGTGTTAAATTTCAATTGGAAACAAAAAAAGAATGGCATCAAAAGTAAAAGAAAAATTACATCTGCTTCAAAAAGAAGAAATAAAGTGTCGTGAATTAATTAAAAATTTCAAAAAAACCTTAAACCTGTGGTTTAAGTATGGGACGCTAAATAATAAAATTCTAAAGGAACTGGTTATTTCATGTGTGGACATAACTATACACGGTTTGAAAACGGCACTAGAAAAGGTAATATTTAGCAAATGTTCAAAAACTTGATTTTTTCAAGTGAAAGTTGTTATGCTGACTTTAGACGACATGTATTTTACATCTGACTTGTCAAATTTCCCACTGCAAAAGTGATACATGCCGTGTGAAACATATAAAACATTGTCAGATGACATTTACAGAAGCAAAGTCAGATGAAAAATTTTCAATTAGAGCGTGTTCTATTTTCATCTGACAAGGCATCTGACATCAGCTGTATTAAATTATCAAAAGTGTGGTTTGGCTGAAAAACATTAAAAAGCAAAGAGCGCTTTATATATTTACGAAAATTGTGCAAAAACTAAGCTGTTGTGAACACTCAGATGTTATGTCAGATGTAATTGCACATGTGCGTGTGAAAGCAAATATTATAAACCGTCTGTAAATTGAAAATTTTGACAAGCATGTGAAATTACATATGTCTCACAGGTGTGTGCCATATGTAAAAAACATGTCGTCTAAAGTCAGCATTAGCAAAGCGTATTAATACCAAGTGGCCTTATTAGTGCAACAACAATTTGTCTGGACTTTACCAAGGTGGATTTATACAGGTGATATCATAAGCACAGCTGTTCTACTTTTTTTTTTCGCAAATTAGATGCTCGGATGTCAAAATTTGTATACGTTGACATAGGGGCTGAGATGTCAAATTTTATTGTAATGTTGTAGTTGTTTTAGAATCAACACCACCTTGGATTTTACCAATCTGTCATGTTAAATGCATACATAAAAAGTTGTTGTTTAGTTGTTTTTACATAGAGTTTGACACTTTGGTAAAGTCAGCCCATTTTTACTAATAGAGCCACCTGGTATCAATTCGCCTTGGTTGTTAGATTATACCAAGGCGAATTGATACCAGGTGGCCCTATTAGTAAAAATGATCATCAGCTGACTGAACCAAAGTGTCAGACTCTAAGTAAAAAAAACAACAACTTTTTATGTATGCATTTAACATGACAGATTGGTTTTTGCCAGTTGTTGTTGCTCTAATGCGGCCACTTGTTGTTAATACGCTTTGGATTATACCACAAAATATAATTATACGATATGTAAATATGTTCTAAATAATATGAAATAATGTAGTCTGGCAAGATCAAACATTTCAATCTTATATATGTGATTAATTATTAATACATCATTAATTAATTAATAATTATTAGTAGAAAAATGCCTACTGGTCCGCCAAATGTCTGAGGGAATTTTAGACAACTCGGCTGATTGTCTGGTAAAGTCTTAGATTTTTTCAGATGTTAGACATGTCGCCCAAAATTGTTTCCTGTGTATGTTGTAAAGTGGGGTAATGATTTATGAAATAATGTAGTCTGGCAAGATCAAACATTTCAATCTTATGTATGTGACGTATTAATACATACAAGCAAACATATATACATTAAGGTGGCCCTAGGTATCTGTGGTCACAAGCCTTAACCGCTTAAGTAGTTTAAAAAAAAAACTCCAAAAATAGCGTTACGTAATATGTGAATATCCCCTTAGACACGAATGGAGTCCATCACATCAAAAATTAAATTTTGTCCTAACTCGACTTAGGCGGTTAAGGGTTGTGACTACAGATATAGTTTATAAACTAATGTGTACCAATTTTTAGACCGATTGAAAAATGTTTAGAGCTGGCTGGCTCAAAGCGACTGAAGTCTTAAAAAATAAAATCTTTTTTTTAGAATTTTTTAATTTTGCCAACCGTACAAAAATTGTATTGCTGGGAAAGCAATTTTGCACAATAAACCAAAACGGGTTGCCAACGTTACGGTTTACAATCAGAAAAATGGTTTGCCAATGCCTTTTAATAAACGAATGTTTTATGTGTGTACAGCAGCGATGCCATTTGTGAAGATTTTTTACGATATGTGAAAAAACGATATAATATACTGTGTTGTCATATCGTAAAAAACTTACGATGTGACAACACAGTATGTCATATAGTTTTTTGTCATATCGTAAAAAATCTTCATAAATGGCATCGCTGGTGAAGCAGCAATGCCATTTAAGCTATCTTTACATGGTAATACAAAGTATTAAAGACTTTGTAGAATAAAATTATTATGAAATTCTCTTCGTGCTTAAGAAAAGAGAACAAAAGTATGTTGTACGTATTTTTCATGTTTACACCTCTGGTATGATGATAATACATAAGTTTCTAAAATGGTTTAGAAAATAAACATTTACCGAACGCTTGTCAGATTTTGTATCCGTATTCTCTCCTACTCAATACAGTTTGCGTTTACATGATAAGATTTTTTTAAACATATCGTAATACATGTATTACCATGTAAAGACAACTTTATGAAAATTTTTACGATATGACAAAAAACGATATGACATACTGTGTTGTCATATCGTAAGTTTTTTACGATATGACACCACTAAGATAGCCGTGCACGGTGTTGTCATATCGCAGCGTTGTCATATCGTAAAAAACTTACGATATGACAATACAGTATGTCATATCCTTTTTTTATATGGTAAAAAAGAGCCAACGTTGGCATCAATGTATGTCATATCGTTTTTTCTCATATCGTAAAAAAATCTTCCCTAATGGCATCGCTGGTGTGAAGATAAATTTAACTAGCGGAGACAAAAACAAACTTTTTAGTAGTAATGTTTGCAGTTAACAGAGCACTGTTAAACACTTAAGGCCATGATTCACTATCCTACACAGTCGCTCCATCCGCCAAATATGACATGTGTGCTAAACAAATATGGTAGTGTGGACTCAAAAATGCAACTGTGTGACAGATTTTTTGGCAAGTCGTGCGATTTGGAAAAATTTATGAAAATTTTCATAAAATGATAGTTTCCATGCGATCATGTGCATACACAAAGCAAACAGATGTTTTTGCATCATTTTTGTATAATGGTGTGGCACCTACAACGTCATTTTGAAGCGATTTTTTAAAGTCTGTCAGACTTGTGTAAAAATTTCCTGTGAATGAATCGTGCGATCATGTAGGAAAGTGAATCAGGGCCTTTAACGGTCGTAGTAAAATTTGATGAGATTAATTTAAAAGGCCAAATCGAGGAATTGGGAACAGGTCCATACTAATAAGTTTATGGAAAGTATCGTCCAAGAGATGCTTACGAAATTATAATAATAGGACACTCTAAGAATATTTAATATAATACAAAAAATGTTTTTAAAATATATGTTTTCTTGAGAAGATTAGTGGTCATTATGGAAGAAATTGATTAGTTAATTAAGTTAGAGCACTACCTGGGACACCATTTCTATGTAGTGGGATATCTCTAGAATTTACCCTTCTTCCATAACGACCACTAATCTTCTCTAGAAATTTTGCTTAAACTGATATTTTAAAACTCATTCCAAAGACACAAAATGACTTCAGATATGCCACCTTTTCTGCAAGTTAGAGCATTACCTGTGGCACCATTTCTATGTAGTAGGATATCTTTAGTATTTACCCTTCTTCCATAATGACCACTAATCTTCTCAAAAAATTTAGCTTAAATTAATATTTTAAAACTCATTATTCCAAAGACACAAAATGATTTCAGATATGCCATCTTTTCTGCAAGTTAGAGCACTACCTGGGACACCATTTCTATGTAGTGGGATATCTATAGAATTTACCCTTCTTCCATAATGACCACTTTTGTTCAACTCAGCCGCTAAAACTTTTTAGTTCAAGAGTTATATTTAACTTAAACCGTATACCTTTTATATCCTATATTTGGGCAATTTTGGTCAATTAAATGCAAACGGGCTGGTCGGTTTTTACTTTAGAAACGTATTTTTTTTACTACCGACTCAACTGAAAATGAGCGGAGAGTCCAAAAATAGCACTTTTGCACATATGGGTGGTCTAATACTTATGTACATTTATATTTAAACAAATAAAAAGTAAAGACATTTGTTTGTTAAAAAGCATTGGCAAATCGTTTTTCAGATTGTAAACCGTAACGTTGACAAACCGTTTTGGTTTCTTGTGTAAAAGTGCTTTCCCAGTGATAAAATGTTTGTACGGTTGGCAATTTCTGCCTGGGTACTTATTTCATTCAAAAGATTTCGACATTTCCGAGTTTGCGAAATGTTGCCTGAAATCTTAAATATGTATTAATTATTCTTACATCATTTATAATTACGCCCGAAGTTAGCAAACTAGAGCAACTGCAAAAAATTCATAACTTCTTTGTTGTGGTGAATACGTGCGATGTCTATGTTCTGCCTTATCAATGTATTTGGTGGTAGTTGTTGACAGCGAATCTCATGGCGAACATTGATGCTCAGCCATATGTTCGGGCATCGATGGCAGAGCATGGACTAAACATGGACATGAGCGGTCTACATTAGCCATATGCGATGTCCGACATGATGTCCATACCAACTTCATGGCTAATGTAGACCCCCAGTAAGAAAAGCTACCTACAAAATTTTTAAAGACACACATACATATCGCGACCTTAGTATTGGTTTAGCCCATATGCCAAAAAGTCGGAATGGAGAAAAACAACAAAGAACATTTACATAAAGTTTTCTCAAAATATATCCGATAGAATTTTTTGTATTCTCACCACTGCTTCCGTCATATGTTTGAAAGAAAAATGTACATTTTTGTGAATTTTCATCAATCCGATTAGAAATTAACATCTTTTTACTGCAAGTAAAATATCTTGTTATGTGCTCCAGTAGCCATTTTTTTATTTTATTTGTAAAAAGTAGCTTTTGTTGCTCCATATGTATACTAACTGCTGTGTATTGAGTA
Organism: Panzeria rudis; assembly: GCA_956483635.1. Classification (NCBI taxonomy): domain Eukaryota; kingdom Metazoa; phylum Arthropoda; class Insecta; order Diptera; family Tachinidae; genus Panzeria; species Panzeria rudis. The sequence continues at coordinate 7,375,130 of OY101448.1, read as the reverse complement.
ACTTGTTATTGAGATGAAATTTTCTACTTTTTATTGAAAATACGCGTATAAATGTTATTAGAAAAGATATTTAAATGGAATAAAAAGTTAGTATTGATGAAACTTGGTATTTTACTTGATTTCTGATTTTTATTTTTTTACTTAAAAAAATTTTTTTTTACAAAAAATTTATAAAAAATTATGATATTGAGCACAATGAATGCCTGATATTTCAGAAACCAGGAACAATTTCGCGAAACAGTTTTTGGATTCTGAAAGACGGTATTCTAAACATAGATACCCCATACTTAACTCAATTTTTTTTAAGTGGTCGGTGGGGCAAAACAATACTAAGGTCGCGATATGTACACATGTTTTTCTTTTCTAATTACATTTTGATAAAAACTAAACTAAAATATAATCTATACCTATTCCATTTACATATTTATGTGTATAAATGAAATTATTTTTCTATGTTTATTTCAGCTGCAAACAAAAACAGAAATACATGCACTTGTTTATGATTCATCGGCAACAACGTCAACAGCATCTTCGAATGTAAACAATAATAACAAAAATGGCAATAGTGAGCTAAGCTTAAATGAACTACATAAAATAATCGATGATTTTGAATGGGTGCGTAATGCAGTAATTATACGACGAAATTCAACCAATACTCCACCTCGAAGCGTTTTATCAACAGGGGAGGTAACGTCCATCACATCGTCCCTACAGAAACGTTACTTACCGATTCAAATTCAAAGGCATAGCGTACAGTCGTCAATAGCATCGCATGTGACAAAATGGTTAAATCAAAATCTCAATGAACACAATTTATGTGGTTTTTTACAGTATTTAGTAAACGATAAAGAACTGTTAGAAGAGCATTACAATGAAGAAGCTTTACTAAGACAAGAAAAGTATGTAAAAATTTTAGTTATAGGCCTGACGGCATTTGAAACACAACAATACGGTCTACTAAGTCAAATTGAAGAAGCACTAAAAGATGATATAAAAGAGACAAAGCAACACAAAAGATCAAACTCACAGCCAAATGTAATTCTAAGACATACAAATAAATCGAATTTTTCGAAGTTGAATAACCCCATTATAGTCACATCAACTTCCCGAAATGATCCAACATTATCTCCGACAACTATCCGCAAAATTAAAAGTCTTCCCGAACTAATGGACAAACAAATAAATATAACTGATGCCATAGACGGTATTTGTTTAAAACGTCCTAGATGTAAGACAATTGGTTCAATAAAACATAGGACAACCAGTCCGAAGAACATACCACAGAAAATCTCACAATGTTCAAATTATAACATAAATCCAAGTGATTCGAATGTAACAACTCCTTCTTCCGGATCTTTTATGTGTGATTACGATGATAATCAACCGACAACATCTCAGGCAAGTTCAACCAGAAGTAAAAGTCCACAATCAAATTATACGATCAATTCTAATAAGTCTACAACATCTAGTTTAATGTCGACATCAGAGTCTTCCTTTAATTCTAATAACACAGCAAAATGTATTCAATTAATAAATACCGATGACATAAAAATCTGGACTGATCATTCTTGGGAACTAAAGCAAAAAATCAAACATCATAAACAGTTGGAGACCAAAGCATCTTGTGCTATACCCACATCTATGGCTGCAACCGTAAAACCATGCAAAAGCCTTAGTCCTTTAAATACTTTTTTCTCCTCCCTGTTCAGCACACCGCCTTCGTACACCTCGTGGTTTATAGATCATGAGTCACAAACAGAACACGATACTACTGAAACTGCCATCGAATCAATAACGCCAGACAATAATAATTTTCAGAGTCCCAATTCCATTTTGTCTCCACCGCAACAATCATCTTCCTTATCACTGGGTTCTACAGTATTCGACAAATTCTTACCCATTGATGGTAAAAAAGTTAGATCTCGTAAATTTCAAAATCTTTTCGATGATGTCACCAGTACGTTAGACTGTTCAGGAATTAATAAGTTAACATCTGTGGGCAACTTCAGCACCGAATCGCCTTCATCAACAGTTTCGCCTGGTTCCATGCCTGTAACATCCAAAAATTGTCAAAGTTTGACTAGGTTTTTGCAAATATCTCATTTATCACGTCATAATACAGATTTGGAAAAGGAAAATGCCCATTTTCGCATATCTGAGGCAATTATTTCAGCTATAGAACATATGAAATGGAATAAACTGGAAACGCAGAGAGATAAATCTTGTCGTGAAGGTATTATTTCTGAGTATTTTTTTTTATAAAACAAGCATAATGCATATTAAAAAAATCTAAGATAAATGGTCGATCAAAAGAAAAATTCATTTTACAGTTAAACTTGGTTATAACGAGTTCTCGGTTGTAGCGATCTAATTTCAAAATCCCCATACTCTCAACTCTGCAACAGAAAAAAAATTAAAACTTAGAAAAATTAAATTATTTATTTATTTGATAAATTGAGTAAAATTAAAGCCTAACAGGCCGAATATTTATTACATAAGAGTAGCAATAATAAACTACAATAGTAATAGAGTAATACAGGTATATACTTATATAAAAAAACAAGTAATACTAATTAAGCAGATAAAAAAAATGTCATTTACTTCGTAAATACTTAAATATGAATACATATGTACACAAATATAAGGATTAGTTTCATGGCTCCTCAGCCTTAAACATAATAATTTAAAAAAAAATTATACTGATGATAATAACAACCAAGGTACATTTAAGTAGTGGTCTGTAAGTTTAAAAATTTTGGACTTAAAGTTAAAATTTTTTTAACAAGTCAAGAATTCCAACACTGTTAAAAATTAAAAATACAAAAACATGGGTAATATCCCTTTTTAACCAAAAAATGTTAGTGCTATTTTTTCGGCGTTCTCTTTTGGTTCGGGAGTTACGGTGTTCAAAACTTATTTTTAATTGGTCAAACCAAAAATTAAAATGAGCGTATTGGTAAAATACAATAAAATTTGACATATTACTTACCTATCATCTGGGCTGTTGCGTAGGCCTTGATAGCAGGAAAATTCTTTATGGACAGTACATTGATTGTTTTTTTAATGAAATTTGACAGTAAAAAACACGTTTTGAAGACATCAAGCTGAAGATGCCTTGCTAAAATTTATAAAATTATTTTTGGTCTTTTATAAACAAAAATTGTTATTTCGTCAGGTTATTATTATTGGTTTGGCGGCATATGCGCCAAACTCGGCATACATAAGTATGTTTTGAAAAATATGTACATTTTTTTGAGCTTTCATGAATTTAGTTAAAATCGCAGGAAAAATTTTGATACCAAAGTAATGAGTTAAAATGCTGATAAACATACCCTTCAATACTTCTACTTTGGCATTTTAACCAATTACATTAACATGGCGATGTCATTGGAGGCAAGTACTTATACATTTGGTTACAAATAACAAGTTATAAATTTCAATATTTAGAAGGCATTGACTACACAAAACACAATAAAAATTAAGCATTGATCTCATGCCATTTTCAGTTATTGTGTTATTTTATACCAAGTGTTTTACTCACTAGGTTACTGCACACCTATTTTGCTACGGGCTTAAAACTTCTTTTCCAAAACATGAACATAATTAAAAAAATCCATTTTGCTTTCCCAGGGGTTGAACTGTTCATCGTCTGTATGATAAGCAGATACTCTACTACTTTGCCAATAAGAGAATAAATGGTTTGTTTAATTACTAGTACCCAGCAAAAAATAACGAAAAATCATGTGCATAATCATTCAAGTGATGACGAACTGGTTCGATTTAGGTGAAACATGCATGACTTTTACATTAGCGTGTCATTGGAGATCACGTGTTTGTGTGAAAATGTAAATAAATTGGAAAATTGATCATATGTAAGCGCATTAAAATACCATTCTAGAGATAAATAACAAATTCAAAAGGGGAACCATGGGACAACATAACGCCAGTGACCAAAAGTACACATGTTGATACATGACCTCAAAATAATTCAAATAAAAAGTATCCGTAGTCGTATTACTTAATTAATTTCTGATCAGCTTCCACGAACACTCAGTTTCCATGGACAGTGTGAGGAAAAAAACTGACAAAATCCAATGTTTGTCAGTTTTCATGTATGTCATTCATGTATGCGAGTTTATTGGGCCCTTAAAGAAGCTAAACATGTTTTCGTTTTCACTTTCATACCAGTTTTGTTTCTGTGACAACTGAATATAATAATTTTTATCATGGAGAGTTCACATAACAATGTTATATGTAGGTTTTGAAAAAGCTTAGCACATACAACCGAGCTAGGTACTCTGAAACATGGTTAATTTAATCAGTTCCATTTTTTCAATCAGCTACACCATTAGCTACCGACTGTTTGGCATCGCCAGATCCTTCACAAAGTAATATCATACCGACGACTACTTCCAATGATATCGAAGGAGAACATGTACCATATGCTGAATTAGAAGAAGTGAGCTATGATTTACTTTCTGCTGAAGTAGTAGGCCTATCTCTAATATCAAAATTCGATGAGAAACATCTACCAAAAGTTTCGGAGCTTAAATGGCTGGTGTCGGACGATGACACTCCACAAACATTGTTGCCCATGCCCGACCTATCAAGCTCAGCTAACCCAGATGAGAATGTCACACACTCTGCAACACGTGGTACCAGATATTGGGCTCCACCAAGGCAACAAATAATTTTTACCGATCATCCGTCGCCAAAGTAAGTGATTTGTAGTGAAAAGCTAAACAAATACTGACTTATTTTTTCTGTATGTAGTCGCAAAGATTTACTAAAGAAACAAAATTATCGCTGTGCTGGCTGTGGAATGCGTGTATCACCACAATATATACAAAGTTTTCGCTACTGTACCTATTTGGGCAAATACCACTGTACTGGCTGTCATCGAAATCAAATCTCTGCCACACCAGCTAAGATATTGCAAGCGTAAGTTCTCATTCTGCTTGTTCATCGAATCTGTTACCGAATTTTATTGGAAATGGATTATCGTATTGGATTCTATGAACTGGCTGATTATATCAAATTGTTATACATATTTTCAATTTATTGTAACCAAAACATAATTCTCTTCTTTTAGCTGGGATTTTAAATGTTATCCGGTTAGTGTCTTTGCTTATCGACTGCTGGAACAAATGTATGCCTATCCTTTATTCTACGTGCCCGACTTGAATCCTGCCTTATATATTCGTTGTAAATCTTTATTAACTGCTCGTAATAAACGTTTACAATTAAAATATGTAAAAGACTTTATACGCATGTGCCGTTTTGCTTTACGTGAACAGAGTTATTTCGAATCGGTACCCGATTATATAACTGCTGATATCGATAACTGGTCTATGTCAGATTTTATTGATGCACGCACTAAGTGTTTGCACCGATCTATAGATGAATTGATAAATAAATGTGAAAATCATATATTTAATTGTGTGGTGAGTTCTGCAATTAGCTTTGCGAATCGACCGATCGATTAGCGCCAAATTATCTTAAGCGACATTTTATAAGCCTACCAATAGTTGCCAAAACTATTTACAGTTAAAAACTCAGGTCTGAGATTTTCTCGTAACCGACAATTATGTATATATGAATCAGCAATTTCGAAGAGAAAATTAAAAACTAATTATTTTCTAATGAAGCATAATATTTAAAAAACATGGATTATATTACGGAGCCAATTATCAATCGAAAGTTGCAGAAATATTTTGATGTTATCATTATTATATATGTTTTTTTAATATATTTTAAACTAATGAGATGCGCCCTTTTCGAAAATGACGGTATTGAGTACACATAACTTAAAGAAAAAACAACATTAATTTGCAGAGAATTTTATTTTAGGTATCTAATATAAATATAAAAAGCAAAAAGAACAAAAAATAGGAAAAGAACGACGCAGCGCTGATTTTTTATGTACTCTGTGCTTAAACAATAATTTCGAAAAGGGCAGTGACATTTTGCTGTACATGCCATTCAAGCATAGTGGTGCAGGGAAGCATTTAGAACTCATTGATGTAAAACAACGTATTTGTCAAAATATGCGAGATGTGCCCTTTACGAAATTGCATATTCATATATGAAACGGATTAAAAAAATTGTCAACGCTTGTGGCTATTTGGCGCTAAGGGCTCGATATACCCGTACATATAAGTATGCATATAAACCATTATTTTGACGATACACATCAATCGTTACAGCTTTGTTCGGCTAGAGGATTTCTTTGTGAATATTGTCACGATGACGTTGTAATATACCCCTGGGTCTCACGTGTTGAACGATGTGATGATTGTGGTACTTGTTTTCATCGCAATTGCTGGAAATCTTTGAGTGAGAAATGCTGTCGATGCCGAAGGATCGGTAAACGTCACGATGAAATCAATGACGTTATTTAGAATTTATTTAAAATATACTTGTGTATAGATTTTTATGTTGTAGATGCTAAATGAAAATTTTGCACATCTCGATATTTTTTGTTTGTTAACTAGTTACAATTTATTTGAAAAATATATTTGAACATATTTATGTATATCGATGGATTAGAAAAGTTATATCAATACATATTCCCCCCTATTGTGAAAGGCGACGTCGACGTCACATCAACACGACATCAAAAAATTTACACTTGTCTACTCTTTTTCGACAACAATTGATTAATATTAACATGCTGGACTAATTTCATAAGCTTCAGAAAATAGTAAGAGACTGTCAATAGCAGTCAATTGTTGTCGACAATGAGTAGACAAGTGACAATTTTTTGATGTCGTATTGATGTGACGTCGACGTCGCCTTTCACAATAGGGGGGAATGTATTTATATTTTTCAACAAACCTTGACCCTGAAAATGTTTTCTTTAGTTTCATACTATGTTATCACCGGACTGGTTTTGAATAAGGACCTCCTAAATAAGAGCGTTGTGCCGTCGCATTAGCAGCAGAGTACGTATGTACGTAAAACATGCAGTTCAAACCATACCCCAACACACTGAAGTTAAATATCTCGGTGTTCATCTTGATCGTCGTCTAACATAGAAATCCCACATATGTAAATGCAAAGGTGACCCACATGAAATTAAAAGCGGCACAATTGAATTAGCTCATTGAAAGGAATTCTACACTAAGCCTGGACTGTAAACTTCTTGTATACAACTCTATTCTAAAACCAATATGGTCCTACGGTATCCAGTTATGGGGCACTGCCTCGGCATCAAATATAGAGAAAATTTAAAGGCGACAAAATAAAATACTCCGTACGATTACAGCGGCCCCCTGGTATGTCAGAAACACGCGAATTTATAAAGATCTAGATATCCCGATGGTAAAGACTGTGTTTTCAAAACATGTGACAAGATACATAACAAAATTTGAGTTGCGCCCAAATCCCTTAGTCCACAACATGATTAATTTTAGAGGCCACACTCGGCTGATATACATATGTATGCCTCTGGCTTGCCGGTAAGCAGTAACAGACACATGTCACCATTCGCTGATGATACAGCTTTTGTAAGTATTCACAAAAGCCATCAAAAAGCTACCCGCAAACTGCAAGAGTATATACCGCAGTTAGAAAAATGGCTAAAACAATGGCGGATAAAAATTAACGAACAAAAATTTCTACATATTACTTTTACATTGTGCAGAGAAACATGGCCGTCTATACAAATCATTAACCAAACTATACCTCAACACACTGAGTTAAATATCTCGGTGTTCATCTAGATCCTCATCTAACATGAAAATCCCACATATGTATGTAAATGCAAAGGTGACCCAAATGAAATTAAAAGCGGCTCAAATGAATTGGCTCATTGAAAGGAATTCTACACTAAGCCTGGATTGTAAACTTCTTGTATACAACTCTATTCTAAAACCAATATGGTCCTACGGTTATTCAGTTATGGGGCACTGCCTCGGCATCAAATATAGAGAAATTTCAAAGGCGACAAAATAAAAAAACTCCGCACGATTACAGCAGCCCCCTGGAATGTCCGAAACACGAGAATTTATAAAGATCCGCAATTCTAGGATACTTCAAGAAGCCCTAGAAAATGGAAATTTGACGAATACGGCTAGGTTCTACATTCCACAGTAAAATGAAAGTGAAAACGATTTCAAATCCGTATTTACAATTTCATAGTGTTGTTTCAAAGAAAAATAATTGGAAAAAAAATAAATTTGACGTACATACAAATTAAAATTACCTTTTTCTTGCTTTAATTTGGACATTTTAAGAAAAACTTCTTCCATGGAAGAAATAAAGTTAATTTTAGTTTCAAAATGGAACTAAATTATGTCGAAAATGAAAAAAAAATGCAACAAATTTCATGAATATTTTTGAGGGAAGAAAACTTTGAAAAACATTTACTCCAAACCACCGAATAAATAAAAGAACATTGAAAAAAGTCGCGTTTTTCGTGGATTTGGTGGAAATTAGCAAATAGTTACAAATCGAAAACAAACACTAAAATTTGTTAAAAATCATGTCTACTGTAAAAAAACTTAAAACTTTGCAAAATCAATTTTATCGCGAAAATAACGAACTTTAGCAAAAAATCCGTACAATTGAAAAAAGCTTCAAAATTACTCAAGTTGTAAAAAAAAACAAAATATTGAAAAAATTCGCAAAAATTTGCAAAAGCTTGGTAACATTAGAAACAAAACATAAATAAAACTGATTATGAATCCATAAAACTTAAATCAATTGTAACACAAATATTAATGAAAAATGCAAATTCGCGTTATTTTGTTTGGATAAGTAAATTTGACCTTTTTAGTGATTTTTGAGCAAATTTAAAGCTTTTTAGATTTTTGCACTTGTTTCCATTCGAAATTTTCGCGATAAAAGTAGTTTTTCAAGTTTCTCAACAGTTTTCGCTTCTTATATTCGATTTTGTAAAATTCTTGAAAAATTTTCGTTGTGTCCGCGGTAAACGCAAGCTTTGTCTCTTTTTTTACAGATTTAGTTATTATGAAGTTATTTCTTATTTAATTATTTGCAAATCTGTATTTTCGCAAGAAATTTGATTTTGTCGAAATTCTAGGATTTTTTTAGTTTTATCGATTTATAGCCAATATTATGGTTTGTTTCCGATTCTTTTTGCAAATAAATATTTACAGTTTTTGCAATGAAGCTCTCTTTTCAAAATTCTTGCTGCTTTAACAGTTTAAATGATAAGTTTGCAATCACGAAGATGTTTCCGGTATTCTATTTTTTGCGAATATTCATAATTTTCGCAATAAAGCAGATGGCTGCAAGTTTCTAACTTGTTAATAGTCTTAAATGTATGCAAATCCCTATTTATTTAAATAATTTAAAGCCACAGGAACTACCTTCTTCTTAAAACGTTTTTTCTTTCACGTAGAGGTATTTGTTGTCGATTTAAAATTACTTTTTTTGTGGTAAAAGTGATTTTTAGAACACTTAAATTTCGTTTGAAACAAACTGAAAATGAAATTTTACTTTTCAAACCTCATTTTACGAAATTGAGAACACAAAATTATGGCTCGATTATTAATGGCAACCGAACTTCGGTTGGGTTACCAGTTGCTAAAAATCATATTACCGATGGCAACTGGCAACTGAAAGTTGTCAATTTCAGTTGCTTTTTAGTGCTTTTCTGGCAGCCACAAATTTTCAGTTGCCGGCTGGCAACGCAACTGAAGTTCGGTTGCCATATATAATCGAGCCATTAGTGAAAATTTCACTTTCATTTTACGAATGTAGAGCCTGGGCTATAGGCTACAAATAGCGTATTAGCCAGATCCGGTTTGTTTGTCAAATGCATATGCATATGGCAAGCCGCTTGAGTAGTATATTTGGCTCTAAAGAAAAACCCAGTTTGGGGTATTTGACATAAAATTTGGTGAAAAAGGTTAAATTAATTCGACAGCCCTGCCACAGACCTGTTTACATCTTCTTCATATTTATGTTGCCATTCACACTAAATTAATAACATTTGTTATTATTGTGCATGTGCTAAGATAATCCTTCTCTATTTGCATGATTTGGAAATCATTACGGAAAATGACTATTGATAAAGCCCAACGTTTGGATTATAAAAATAAAATCATTTTAGCTCCCATGGTTAGAGTTGGCACCCTACCAACCAGATTGCTGGCTCTGGAGATGGGAGCTGACATTGTTTACACCGAGGAATTAATTGATTTAAGATTGAGGAAATGCAAGAGGACAGTAAACGGTAAAACAAAGAAATCTTTCGTTCGTTAATGCACTACTGCGCTGCTAATGCTGTTATTTTATCGTGTGTTTCACTGATATGAATTTCTAAAACCATTTAGGAGCGCATTACTGCATCTATCGAATGTAGGGGATAATCATAAAATCGTTTTAATTTGTAGATGCATTGGGAACCGTTGATTTCATTGATCCCACTGATGGGACAATTACATTTCGTACTTGTGATTTGGAAAAGTTTCGTGTAGTACTACAAATGGGAACCAGTAATGCTGAAAGAGCTTTAGAGGTGGGATTGAAAATGCAGAACGATATAGCTGGTCTAGATATCAATATGGGCTGTCCTAAAGAATTTTCCATTAAAGGTGGCATGGGTGTAGCTCTTTTGTCTCAGCCCGACAAAGCTATGCAAATACTTAAAACTCTTGTTGGCGGACTGCATATACCAGTTACATGTAAAATAAGAATTTTACCTAATTTAAACGATACCATTGAACTGGTAAAAAAGCTTGCTAGCACTGGTATAGCGGCTATTGCTGTACATTGTCGTACTAAAGAAGAACGCCCACAGCATGAACCACATCCCGAAGTAATCAGGGAAATAGCAAAACATATTGATATACCGGTAATTTGTAATGGCGGTTCGCGTGACATCGAGAAACACGAAGATATTTTAAAATTCCGTGAATTGTGTGGTGCATCCAGTATAATGATAGCTAGGGCTGCTCAAATAAATGTTTCAATATTTAGAAAGGAAGGTAAAGATGACTTTGGTTTTTAAGTTTCTCTAACAGAAAAAACATTCTTTCTCCAGGTTCTTTGTCAATGGATGAACTTATTTGTAAGTATTTAAAATTAAGTGTGGACTATGACAATCCTCCACACAACACCAAGTATGGTGTGCAGAGTATTTTAAGGGAACAACAGGAGACTCCGAGGGGTAAAACGTTTTTAAAATCGCAAACTATGCAACAAATATGGTATGTTGATATTTTTATTATTATGCATGGACATACAAAAACTAATGGGCTGATTTAGCTAAAAATGTCGTTTCTAAACGTTTCAAACTTGTGTGCAAAAATAACGAAAATTCGTTTCAAAAGAAAATTTTTGCATACAAATTTCAAACGTAAAGAAACATTTTAATTTACAAAATGAGGCTCTAAAGTCAAAAATATGCTTTGCCTGTTTTTTTGCTCAATGTTAAATACGTATTTGTTTCCAAATTCTTTACTTTGTTCCAGTGATATTTGGGAATTGGGAGATTATTGTCGCCAAAAGGAAATAGAATTGCACAATAAAAGTAAATATGGCAGACGAAAAATTGTGCCCGGACAAGTACCTGACTCGGAAGTGTTGGATACTGTAGCAAAGAAAGCCAAAATCGAAGATGAAGATATAATAGAACAAAATATAGCTTTTTTACGCAGCAATTATAATATGAGTGAGTCCAATAGTTAATCTAAAAAAAATATTGAACAAATTTAATTTACTTCTTAAATAGATGTAGACAAATTTCCTAAAACATTGTTATATGAACACTCAAATAAGCATGATATTCTTCAACCAGTCTATGAAACGGAAGGCAAGGACAAACTATTTCGATCAATTTGTAAATATAATGGCAAAAGGTATAGAAGTACATTTTGGCAAAAAAATAAGAAACAAGCTGAACAGGCAGCTGCCTTAGTATGTTTAAAATATATTGGTCTTGTGACAGAGGAAGAACTCGTTAGAAATGGTAGCATTTTAAGATGATCTTAATAAAACAAATTAAAGCTGTAATATGTTGTCAACTTGTTTGCTTTGTCACATACGCTATATGTATGTGTGCTATTTGATTTATTACAATAATTAAAAAAGGATTAATTTAATTGCTAGTTAAAATTTTGGCTGCCTGTCTGATTGTTTGTATGAGGCATGGCGAAATATGATTTTTTAACAGTAATTATTGGGATGGTCTTAGCTGTTGTTGCTGTTGTTGAAGATGATGATTATGTTGTTGTTGATGTTGAAGCTGATGAGTATGTTGTTGCTGTTGTTGAAGATGATGAGGATGATGATTTTGTTGCTGGCTGTTACGTGGTGGTGGCATCATGTCGTCGTCATTACGAAAGCCATGCTTTGCAATATAATCTAGAAGAACTTGTTTTGTTACCGGTTTACGTATACTATCAATGACAGCTAAAATTAGAAAATGGTTAAATAGGTCAAAACAGTTATGTATTAAAATTATATACAATGTATATACATGTGTAATATATTAGACTTACATACTGCTGTATTATAGCTGTTGGGTAAAGTCTTATCTGTTCTTTCGCGCATAAATTCCCATTTTCCTTCGTTATTAACCGCACACTCTATAATCTTATTATCCAAATCCTTGAGAGACTTTTTGTAATCCATTTGGGCGAAGGGTTGATCAAGTCCTCCCACAAACAAAAGGCATACCTTACCTCTCACAATACTAAAAAAAAAATATGTACATATATATAAAGCTAACTATTGGAAATTCCATGCACTTCAAACAAATGATTGATAGTTATTTTAAAATTTACAAATTCTTTATGCATGCATTTTAAATAAAAAAAATGGCAAAATTTTCCAACTCACCCAATCCCTTCTTCAATATGTATTTTCATACGAAAATCTACTGAATTCATGTTTAGAGGTTTCCATTTTAATACATCCGAGCATACACCTGCTGTGTAAGGTTGTTTTGTTGGCTGAAATATCAAGCCGTCGGGTTCGTGTAGCAGAGATTTAGCAAATTTTTCTCCCAACAAAGATGCAGATTGTCTTATATCCCAAAAATCTTTGTTGCGTATACTAAATGGCTCCGATGGCCGGTGAATGATACCCTTTTCGATCGCTTTGATGCGTGGCTCAACAAGTTCCTTCTTGATGCATTTTAATCGATTTGGAAATGGTTCATTTCCAATATCAAAGTTCGAGATTTTGATGATATCGTAAATGAGATATCGCGGCATTATTTCTCCTTTATACTTATCCAAAACCATTTCCTAGTACAAACAAATGGTTATTATGTTACTTTTAATAACAATCACTTGACATATGTATAATAGCATTTGTTAACTTACTCCATCGATAAGTGTATCCTCTAAGTGATCATTAAGATTTGAGGACTTAACAAAACTTAAATTTTCTACTTGAAAGCAGGAGTTGTTACGATCAAAGAAATAAATTTCATCGCGTTTGTTTATTAGCATCATATATCTAAATTAAAGGCGGGTAATATTGAGGGAAATTCATCCATGCGTTCAAAGTAATAAAATAATTATAAAAATACCTTGTGCCGTCAGCTTTCCATGATACAAGATAAGGAATCTCGTGCAATCGCTTTATATTACTACAATCCATAGACACAGGTTGGGAACCTGGAAATCCGCTCTTTTCCCAGCCACACATGTCCTGTACCTTTTGTTGTAATTCACGCAGCCGCGGTTGGTCTTGCACCCATTCAACGCCAGGCACACCTTCCATAAATGTTGCGTTTTTTATATTCAATTCACGTCGTCTTTTTTTACGCGGTTTATCCTCGCCGCCGTTGTCTTCCTTGCTATCCGTCTGATTATTTTTGCCTGCATCACCTTCATCGACCTGATCGTCATCATCTAAGGATTCTATAAGACCTAAACTACCATTGGAATGTTGTTGGCGAGCAGCTAAAGCTTGTTGAGAGTTTGAGGAGTGTGCCGGTTCATCATATTTTCGCTTTAAAATACGTCCGGCAGTTCCGCCACTTCCATGGTCGGAATCATCAAATTCCAAACACCATCCGGGTAGTTCCGGTGCAGGTGTAGCATCTTCTTCATCTTCATATCGTCTATACAATTCATTGATATAGTCTTGCTTATAAATGCCCGGATTTCTGGCACTGGCAAACATGGACAAAGCTGCTTCAACTGAACAATCCAAACGTTCGACCAAATAGGATGCAATCAAGAAACCAGTTCGATTAAATCCATGCGTACAATGTACCCCAATAATATCAAAAGGCCTTTCATTAATAAAATTTTCCACAATTTCTATAAAAGCCTGTGTTTGTTCCAGTGATGGCGTTTCTCCGTGTCCCCTACATTGTAGCTTGACATATTTTGCCCCCTGGGCATCTACAACAGCGCGATCGTAAAATCGTTTCGTGTTAGTCAAATCGATCCAGAGTCCCATTTTTAATTTTAACGTTTTACAATAGTCAAATATCATATCAGGAAAGAATGTACATTCAATGGGCATTTGACTCTTGTATGCATCACTCAATGGTGTTTTAAAAGCCAAAAATTTCTCTGCTATAATTGTGTCACTCTTGCGTGGACAATATAGCCATCGATTTGGTATGGGACCGGGACCACGATTGCCATTTGACATGATTTCTTTATTATAAATGATTTACTTCTAACTTTTAATAACACGCTTACTTCTTTCGTATGAGCAATCCTTTAAGGCAACATATAATTTTCCAACAGCTGTATGTGTTGGCTGGCAGTGTATGGTTCTGGCTAAAATAACATAAGCGTGCTGCTTCGTTTTGATTATTTAACACAATTTTCTTTAGATATTGTGCTTGTAGCACAACACCGCTATTTATTACACTTAATTGTATTCACCAAATTATAAATATATTTTTTACTAGAAGTTTTTTAATATTTTCTACTTTTTCTTTTTTCGTCAGTCCTTTTCAGTCAAGATGTGAAAAAATCTACAAGAAACGTCAAAGAAGAGCATCACTGTTTGATGAAAGTAGTTGGTATTTGAACCAGGGATGGCAAGGGGATTTTCTTGGTACTTTTGTATCAATGATAATTTTTATTATGGGTCTTTTCACACTATGCTTTTTTTAGCCTGCCTATTTGATACTTTTCTTTTAAAACCCCTGCGAAAAGTCACGGACATTTACATTACGGACTTTTTCTCCATGCCCTTTTTGACGATTATACACATTTTTAATGCTGAGAGTACGAAAATAACAAACAGATATATAAACTTGATGGGTTTGTTTGAATCCGTGCCTTTTTTCTTACCCCGCTATCTGCTCACCACCTCTCTCAAACTAAAAAAAAAGCCTGCCCTTGAGGTCTACACGTAACATAATATGTAAGATGAGATTGTCAAATTCAATCCCAGAGAGAATTATGTTACGTGTAGACTTTAAATTAGTGTTATCTTAATGTTATAAAAATGTTTATGAGAGCGTTGTTATAAGAATTATTATAACAACAATCTTCTGAGATGAACTGTCAAAAAACACATGTACATGAAAATAAAATAGTGTGTATGTGTGAGTGTTTATTAAAACAAATGAAAAGCGACGTTTTTGATAAAATTTCTATGTTAAATATATGAATAAATGTGTTTAATTGATTTATAAATTAAAATTTGTGTGAAAAATTAAAAATAAAATAACTAATTATGCAAAAGTAGTGGATGTTAACTCGATGATCATTTGCATAAAATGAAATCTTATAGGAAAAGGAAAATTACGTCTTCCCCTAGTATAAGATTAAGAGAAAAATCGAAATTTTGTTTTTATTATTCTGCCGACGTTTTCTCTCATGTTATATCAAAGTTAATGTCTCGTGAAGACGCTGTGCTAAAGCCAGGCAAGAAAGTCATAATGCAAATTGCGTGTATGGCTGAGTTTACACGATGACATGCTTTTGAAAAGCCGTTTTAAAAACTCGGAAGAACCGGTTTTTCGAGTAATTCGAAAACCGGTTTGACAACTCTAGCAAGGCGAATTCATACTAGGTGGCCGCAAGAGCCCAGCTGTTTACGCAAATGTTTACACATTTGGCCTGTCAGCAGTGTTTATGTATCAGCTTGTTTGACAGCTCAAATGTAAATTCTCCACGACGAATTCTCTTGCGTCTACCTGGTGTTGATCTACCTTGGTTTCATGTATAAATATCAAGGTAGATTTATTTACCAGGTAATCTTGATTCCACAGCTGTTTACTCTTTTTTTTATTTGTAGCTGTCAATTTTGTATCAAAATACACAAGTTATGTTGTGTATGTGTTTTAATAATTTGACATTTACAAACTTTAAATGAAAGTGAGCGATAAGTTAAAGTCAGGTGCATCCTACCTGGTAGGTTAAAGTAAATTTGTAATAATGATAAACTGTTTATCCGTCCGACAAAAGTCTGCTTTTAGCTATTGTCAAGTTGTAATAATGGCGTTTAATCAAATAAAAATTAATGCATCTAAAGGTAGTCCATGCTAAATTCTTATTTACTGCCCCCTTATTCTGTAGCTCGCTAAAGCTAAATCGCCATCGCTAAAAATCTATAAAGTCGATTTATCGATTTTTGGCTACGAATGCAAGTTTGCATATTTTTTTTGTGAAAATTAAACTATTTTGTTCACTGCAAGTGCAACATTCGGTAACTGTTTGCTCGTAAAATTATTAAAATTGCCCATGCATTTTGTTGTCAAAATATTTTTAGATACATTTTGCAGCAACAAAATATATGGAAAATCCACTAATTCAACGAATAAACTGTTACCAAATGTTTCGTGAACTCCCCTATTATGAAAAGAAATAAAGTTATAATAAGACTTGAGTTAACTTCAAACATGTGTTAATATATTTATTTTTTCTCTGTATTTGATAGTACTTCTTTTAGATGAGATAACTTTTCTTAAGGCCATGTCAGATAAAACTTTTGCTTCGCGTTGCGTTACAGATTCGCTTTGACATCTAAGATGAAATGTACATACTTATACGAAATATGCTACATAAAGCACTTTTAACGCAGCGTGAAGCGAAAAGTTCGGCAACTCTCACCTTTTTGCTTGCTTTGACAATCAGCTGGAATAATTTCTTTTATTATATTGCCAAACGAAACATATCGTGCGTTTGAATCTGTTTTAATAAGAGGTAAATATGTATGTGCCATTTATATGTATGCGCCACTTTCGGAAGCCGCTACACTTCATCATATTAATCATATTAATAAACAATTAGCTACTGGCTTGAGCTTTTCACATGTTTACATGTTCATATATACTTAACTATAAAATCAAACCAAAAAAGTTTGTCTTGAGTAGAACAGAAATCAGAAAAATGGGAATGAAGGAAAAAAACCGATGGCAACGCTGGGAAAGTGCACTTTAATATCAGCTTGAGAGTGATTTGATTCTCGTATTCAATTTTCACGAAAAAGTTGCATATATAAGAATTAAAATCACATTCAACAGAGCCACCTGACAAGTGGTGATAAGCAAATACACGTGAGCACTGACGATGGAAGTGTAGCGGCTTCCGAAAGTGGCGCTACTCTGTTCTGCTGTGTATGTTGAAAAATTAAGTTGATGTTAATTTTTTCCTTGTTCCTTGGAATATTAATCATGGCCAATTCTTTCTGAATATAACGTTACGAACCTTAGCCTAATAATCAATTTAGATTCATAATTGACTTTTATTTTTATAACAAAAAATAAATAAATAGCAAAATTATCAACTACTTTTTTTGGTAAACAAGTAATGCGCGAGTGTTGTCAAAATTTTCATTGTGTCATACACCTTTTGCTTTACACTTTTCTATCAAAGTTAGGAACGTCACGCAAAGCGACAAAGTTGTGTCTGACACGGCCTTCATCTTTTTGCTTGCTTTGACAATCAGCTGGAATAATTTATTTTATTATATTGCCAAACGAAAGATATCGTGCGTTTGAATCTGTTTTAATAAGAGGTAAATATGTATGTGCCATTTATTTATTTATAATAAATCGTAAAATAACATAATTGACTTTTATTTTTATAACAAAAAAAAAAAAATAAATAGCAAAATTATCAACTACTTTTTTGGTAAACAAGCAATGCGCGAGTGTTGTCAAAGTTTTCATTGTGTCATACACCTTTTGCTTTACACTTTTCTATCAAAGTTAGAAACGTCACGCAAAGCGACAAAGTTGTATCTGACACGGCCTTTACAGTGTTATATTTGGTTTACTCACCAATACAACAATAGTTTGATTTCTGACTCCACTGCATGATGACAGATTTAAGCAATGTTAACAAGAAGTCACAGAATCGTAAAATCGTTAGTGCAAACAACTTAAGAAGTTGACAATATAACTAACAACTGTTGTTATTGTTAAAAGTTACAGAATCTCACTACATGATTTGTAGCCAAACGCGCTATCCATTCAGCCAAAAACATTAAACTGTTGTCTTCAGCGGAACTGACTAACGATATTAACATGATTTTTTTTATTATTTATTGATAAAGCCTTAAAGTACGTGAATAAATGGTTTGATTTTAAAAACACAAACTTGTTATTTACAATTAGCAATATAAATTTAATGAGCAATGTTGAATTTATTTTTGGAAAACGAGAAATTTACTTGGATTCGGTTTACGGAACAGGGCCGATAAACTTCTCTGTGTTATTAATGTTTTCTTGTTATTTTATTATTATTTTTTGTTTCCATAAAAATCCTTTGTAGTAAATATTTCTCTTTCATTAAAAAATTCAATCAAAACAAAATTTTGTTTTGTTTGTTCTTTTCTCAAAATAAATTAATTTCAATTTATATGCTGGTATACATATCCTCACCTTAAATGCAAATATACGTAACTACACAAAAATTCGAAATCGATTTTTTGATTGATTACACTGGTCTGCAGAAAAAATCGCCTTTAAATAAAAATTTGTGGAATATATAAAGTTTAATGCGCTAAATTCAAATTCGTTTTCAGTTTTTTCTAATATTTCCACTTTCTCTCTAACCGATTTGAATAGGGATGCCAGACGTACTGTTTTTAGCAGTATATGTACTGTTTTTTTAATTGTAGTGTTTTATGCACAACACCCAAAACAGTACACAAATGTACTGTTTTTTACACTTTGTACCATTTTTTGTACTTTTTTTATTTAATAATTTTTTTTTATAAAACAATACAAACCATTTTTTCTATTTTAATATTTGATAACAAAAAATTTTGTTCAGTGTACAAACAAATCGAAGATATTAAGAAACTCCCTGTCATAGGCATAGGTACTGCACTTTTGTCATCAATAAAGAAATTGGAAGAGGACAATCTAGTTATAATTGATATTTACAAAATGGTTAAAATGCTTCATGACAAATTTTAACAACAAAAAAGTTTTATGGTTACCATGATCCAATAATTAGGTCTATGCATCTCTACAACAAAAATGCCATAATCGTGAAGATGTCAAACAAACTCCATTAATAAACAATTTTGTTTATGTTTTTTATATATGAAGTCTGACACCTTTACGATTTTAAACATTAAACAGCTGTCGATTTGCATTGACCTGATTATTGAATCATGATGGTTACATAGTCGAAACTGTTTGCAGAATTGTGATAACTCACAAGAGCTTTCTTTATTCAAAAAAACGAGCTGACGCTGTTCAATCATATGTAATTAAACGCATTGAAGATCGCTTTGATTTAAAAAATAACAAACTTGAAAAACTGAGTATTTTCAACTTGTGTTCAAATATTTTATTTCAAAATTTTACTGAAGTTGTTAGATTGTTCTCTATTAAAAATATTGATGTCGATCTCTTATTTAATGAATTTATTTTTTGAAAACTTTTGCTAAAAACGTACAAAAAGCGAAAAACTGTTGACAAGAGATGGAAAGAGTTTTTAAACAGTGGCACTTTTCCTAATTTTGAAAACATTTGCAATTTTATTTTTTCAATAACTCATTAAAATGTTGCCACAGAAGGAATTTTCAGTCTAATGTTTTTATTTTGGAGAAAATAGAGAAATCGATTATTAATTGAAAATTTAGAAAGTGATTTAATTATAAAAACCAACTACGAATATTACTGTAATTGAATGAAGAATTTTCAAAAGATAATACAGTTTGAATTCCTTAAATTTTCAAAAAGTTTATACATACATACCAGAGCTGTAAAAGATTGCAATCGATTCAATTGCAATCACATGATTTCACGTTAATGATTGCTAATTTTTTGATTGCATTCAAAATCGTAAATTGATTTAATGATTTCAATTTGAAATCATAAGATCGATATGATAAAAATGATTGAATAAATTTTTTTTAAATCAATTTATATATTAAGTGATTACAATCAAATCCAGTAATTGGGCATTTCCATGGAAAAGTCCATTTTTTGTAACGTAACGCCAACAAGCAATTAAGCTGTACGAGTATTTCAAAGAAAAGCCATTTTTTAATTTCTTTGTACAATTTGTATAGGTCGTAAGTAACTTTTAGGAAAAATCGAACCCCATGGTTCTGAAATACAAGCTTAATTCTAATATGTTACGTTACTTTTCGCTGGAAATGCCAAATGGCAATCGAAATTAAATAAGAAGCAAAATCATCGTTCTCTTCAAATGGAACTCCTTCTTCTAGAAATAAAGCTGACTCTGATAATTTTGAATTGCCAACAATGTCAATTTTTGGTAAACATAATTTTTAATTGCAATCAGTTTTAACCAGAGTATGGATTTGCACATGGGTGTGCAGCACATGTGCCTAAATTTGGCATATACACACGTGCAAGTGCCATATAATTTCTATCTTAAGACACACGCACTGTGCAAGTGCCAATTTGATTGGCACACGTACATGTGACAAAAGTAAGGATACAAAGAAATTTGCACTTACTCGTGTGCGTGTGCTTATTTTGGCACGTGTGCATGTGTCAATCAAACTGGCACTTGCACGTGTGCATGTGTACGAATTTAGGCACATGTGCGGCACAGTCATAACAGCATTACCGTTCTGGCTACTTTTAGTCAGCAAAATACGTCTTTCGTAGTGACATAATTTTAAGACATTTGGATTTGTAGCATTATATCGTTCTTCTTTACTTTTTTATTCTTGATTCCATACAAATATGATGCCCCTAGACAAATCAAACTTCCGAACCGGATCCGGAAATATGAACCACACTACTGACCCAACTTCCGGTCCGGCCACTAAAACGGAAGTGCGAACTTCCGGACGACATCGGAACCGGAAATATGAGCCGCACTACCGACCCAACTTCCGGAGTACGAACTGCACTACCTACCCAACTTCCGGTCCAAACTGGAGGCGGAAGTTCGGAACCAGTACTATCATCCCACTGTTGCTATATCCGTTTTCAGATTTGTACCTGGACTCAGTGTTTAAAATATTGTTTAAAAAAAAAACTTCGGTGGCATGCAATAACATCAATGGAAATAAAGCCCGTTGCCATGCGCATTTAATGCTCTTTTGGCTGCTACAAATCACAGAATTATGCGTGGGGGAGCAAGTATCCCCACCGATGTTTTAAAAAAAGTTATAGGACCAAACTACATCAAACCCTTTCAAACAAAACAATAATTGTAAAATTCGGTTCACAAATGAGGGGGGGGGGGGGAAGGAAATTTCCCCACCGATTTTCTAAAACAATTATAGGACAAAACTGCAGACAAACCCTTTTAAACAAAACAAGAATTTTAACATCGGTCTACAAATGACAGAGTTATGCGCGTACAAATATAAAAAATTTAAAAAATGAAAATACCCACTAATTGATAAACCTCCTCCTTTTTTGAACTCGGTTAAAAAAGCGTAGAAAGATAATTAATTTTTTGAATGTCAATTATAGGCAAAACGGCAACCCTTCTAGCATTGTTGTTGTTTCTCTAGGATAAGTGAGTGTGTAGCTCATGTGTCACATAATTTCTATCTGTAGGCACAGGCAGGCACATGTACGTGTGCCAGTTTGATTGGCACGCGTACATGTGCAAAAGTAAGCACACAAAAAATTGGCACTTACTAGTGTGCGTGTGCCAGATTTTTGTGTGTGCTTATTTCAGCACGTGTACACGTGCCGCACATGTATGTGCAAGTCCGTAATCTGGTTTTAACATAGAAACAAAATAAAAAAGCAAAAAAAAATGGTTAACAAAATAAAAAGAAACAATTTAAAAACATAGTAAAAGACAAAATATGTAGAATTGACATGAATTTCAATATACATATAAACATTTCTATATACATATACCATCTGAAAAGTTTAAAATTTTGTAAAAAAGTTTTACTTGTTGCATTTCGTTGATGCTTTACCAAATCATCAACAGACTTCAACCATACTCTTGATAATTAGTAGCCTTAGAAACTTATGCAAACAATTTATATTTGATATGAATTTATATTATTTTTCTAAGCCTACTACGATTATTCTATTGTAATTTTCAAAAATCATTTATAAATTCTCAAGTGGTTTTTGAAAGATTGTGCATAAGACAAGAGCTTTGAAACTTCAAAAGTATGATTGAAGTCTACTGATGATTTGGTAAAGCAACAATGAAATTCCGTCATATAGACATGCTTAACCCGCAACAAATAAAACTTTTTTAAAATAAAATTGGGAGAATATCTCAAATAATAAATTTAGCAAATGCTTTAAAATTTTGCATTGCATACATGCAATACACTCAGCCCAAAAATAAAATATATTATAAAAGCCATTTTATTATGCATGTATGTATGTATAAGAATATTTTATATTTGAAATAGATGATATAAAAAAATGAATTTACCACGTCCTTTGTGCAAAAATGTTCATAAGACTTGAATAAATAGTTATGTTTTCTTAAAAAATTTTACTTTTTTTTCTTAATTGTACTGTATTTTGTCCTGTGTGTACTGTTTTTCGGAATTTAAAATCTTCCTACCTTAGATTTGAATTAAGGTGTTATTCACATATTACGTAACGCTCTTTTCGGAGTTTTTATACAAACCGTTCTCGGAGCTAAATCGTACAAACCGTTCTCGAGTTAGGACAAAATATACAGATATACCTAGTGGAAATATTAGTCATGTCCATTAGAAAAAAAAATTGAAACGGATTTGAGTTTATCGCAGTAAAATTTGTATATTCCACATATATATTTTTATTTAAAGGCTCGAGAAAATATTTTTTGCTGACCAGTGTTTATGGTTCACGCAAAATGTTTGACTCATGCGATCAAAAACGCCGACTTTGTTAGAGAAATTCAAACGGATGTAACAACTATAAATGCATACATTTTTTTAATAAAGAAAGGCGCACGAAAAACATAAACGTATGTATTGTGTGTTTGTAAACAACGTTACTTTGAATTTGTTGTTTTCCGTGTTTTTTTTTCTTTTCATTTCCAAAATTCTAATAATCTAAAAATTTTCGTTTTTTGCTTCTCGTGTAAAAAAATAAAAAAAAAGTGTAATTACTTCCCGTTTGCATTTAAGGTGACGATATGTATGTTCATACATAAGTATGTGCACGTATGTACATATATATGTACATATATACCTATGTAGATACATATGTATGTATATAAAAAGCAATTTTATTACCGTTAAGAAAATAAGAAATATTGTTGTCCGATTATAAAAATTCATAAAAATCGATTGTGGAAAAGTCGAAAAAAGCTAAATTTAATGGCCAGACAACGTGTATGTATTTTCCACCAACAACAACAATTTCCAATATCAATTTCCGTTACACACCTAGTCCCACTTTCACACGGTACATACTTACGTTCCAGAGGATGCAGCGTATAATGAAAATACATACATCCAAATATCTAACAAATTTAGGAGTTTCTTAAATGCCCACAAATTTAGTTCCAACGATGTATGTTTTATTCTATTTTATGATTCTTTACTTAGTGTTTACAACTGTGATTAACTTTGAGATAACATGAGAGAGAACGTCGGCAGAATATAGGTGGAGTTACATACTTCGCAGTGAACATATTTGCCACAAAGGGTTGGATATCGAACTTTACTCTATTTTCGAAACAAATAAGTATTAATTGCTCAATTTATTAATTGAAGCCTTGTACGGCAAATTGAGCTAAATTAAGGCCTTATTTGGGTAATTTCCTAAATTGCGCAATAAAGGCGTATGTCTGAGCAGGGTATTAAGTGTGTTTTGACAGCTAGTGTTGCCAGATGCAGCTGATTACATTTTTGTGAATGAAAATTAAACTATTCCAAATGTATTTTTTAATCTATGGAAACAAATCGCATTAGAAGATTAAAAAGAAACATAAAATGTAAAAAGAAAAACAAAAACCAATGAGCAAAAGCTTGAAATTGTATAAGAAAAATGCCTATAGAGGAGTGATGTGTAACTTGCCGCTTTTAAAGCATCTAAAGTTGGAAAAGAACCAAACGCGTTGCCGCGTTTTATGTACCTTCACCTTAAGAATTAGGAAAAAGTCCCAATACTGGCTGCGCTGACTGATATTGAGAACAAATTTTGTAGCGTGTTCTTTTTTATACCAGATTTACCCTTGCACTTAATAATAATAAATTTGTATTTCTGTTTAGTTTGCAAATTTTAGACTACGCAATAGAACTTTCGCCCTCCACTGCGTATACAAAAGAACAACATGTTTCACACAATTTTTCTTTCTACATTTACTAATTTACTCACTTTGCGAAAATTAATAGCAGCAGCAACAACGTATAACAAGTATTTAAGGGAGATATATTCGTTCGAGTGTATACCGAATCGCAAATTCCCTAAAAAGCCAAATATACTACGCAAGCGGCTTGTTAAACAAGAGAGAAATTTATGTTTGTACAAGCCTGTTGTGTAATCTATGGCGGTATTTTCATGTTTGACAAGTGGCTTGGCAAGCCACAGATATTTTGACTGCCATATTGAATTTGTGGCAATATGCTGTTTGTTTCATTTGCAAAAAAAAAAATTAATTCTATAGAGTGAGATTGTCATGAAAATTTTAAATTAAATTAGTGATTAAAGCGAAAATTTTATGCTTGTACGAGCTAATTTTGTGTAATCTATGCGCAAAGTAAAATAGTATATTTGGAAAGCCGCTTACGTAGTCGATTTGGCTCTTAAGGCGGAGCATCACTTTTCAGAAATAGTCCTCTACCTAACGCACTCAGTTATGAATCTCTCTCTTAGCTTTGAGTATTGCGACTGGTTCAATTTTTAATATTTCTGAGCTGATTCGGTTTATATGTGTATATGTATGTATTATATAAGCGGATCTCAGTATTTGATGAATATGGTCTTGCGAACGCGCAAATGTAAAATATCGCAGTTTTTTTTATGAAATCCAACAACAAAATACACAAAATTTCATTAAAAAACTACGATATTTTGCAATTGCACTTTCACAAGACTATTTGTATCAAACAGGTCGACTTACTAAATGCCAAAATGCATTGCAATGATGCGACTTTACATTGTTTACAATAACAAAGTACATAAGACTTTGCATCACTGCAATGCATTCTGGCGTTTAGGAAGTCGACCACACTGAACTCCGCTATAGTTTTTTTGTTGTTGCAAGATTGGCAACCGTAACGCATAACTGTAGTTTGTTATTAATAAATAATTTTTAGGGGATCACAAGTGATTTGTATGACAACAAGGGAAAATTAATATTAATTTAATATTCAACGTACACAGCAGAACAGAACAACCTCATGTGCTCATGTGTATCTCTATGTATCACCACTTGTTAGGTGGATCAGTTGAATGTCATTTCAGTTCTTATACAAATATACATATATGTATACAAACGTTTTTCAGAAATTTGCTTACGAGAATTGCATCACCTACTAAATAGAATTAGATGTGATCAATATTCCAACTAAGAAGGATTACATTAAAAATCGTATGCTGAATTTTGTCACAAATGAAATAATAAACTTAATAACTCTGCGCTATAATGAAGGGGAGTAACAATGTTTATTTTGTCCAAACAAAAAAGCGATGAAATGTTTAAAATCAAAGAGTTTTTATCGACAAGTATTTGAGCATTTTTATTATTAATTTAGTTGCCTCTATGAACAAACGAAGAAAACTTGCTTAATAACGGAAAGAAAAATATTTATAATTAAAAAATAAATTATAATAATCTAAAAATAAAATAAATGATACATATATGTAAATAATAATAAATTGTTTCATGTAATTATTTGAATTAAGTAGCAGAAAAGGAATTTTTGTTTAATGCTATAAACATAAATATTTTTAATGCTACAAAAAAAGTGAAAAAACATTATCTAAAGAGTTTTATAATGGTTGTAACAAATGATACAAAATTTAATTGGAATAATGTTGGTTCAACGAATTTTAAAAATACTTCAACGTCATCCATCAGCACCGTTGCAAGTAAAAAGGCTACGACAACAGCAACGGCAACGTCAACAGCTAGCGATCAAAATGCAGGTCCAACAAATAAACGTCTGGAATCAATGACAGACGAAGAAATTATAGAAAAAAATTTAAAAGAATTAATGGATAAGAAACATCAAGTAAGTTTTGAAGGACCAGATCAAGGAATAAAAATGATATGAAACAATCTATTCTCTTCGAGCCATTGCCGACTTGTTTCTTGAGGACTAAAAATTAGATTTCATATAGAAAAAATATTAAGCAAAAATGTTTTCTCCATTCGTTACCGAAATTCCTTAAAATTTTGGTAAGGGAAGGTTTGACCAAAAAAAGCGTTACCAACAGAACAACTAGAATTTTATTTCCTTTAATTTCAAAAATGATGAATAAGCTGACGATCAATTAAATCTTTGGGCTACAAATGTGGTTTTTCGCTTTCCATCAGTATTTTTTTTGGAACTTTGTTCATTTAAGAGATTAAATATATTTTTTATCTCATTGGTCCTAAGTTACCCAAAATTTTTTTTAAATTAAATTGAATAAGCTATTTCGAAAAGGGCACATATCTGAAATTTTAAGCTTTTCAGAAAATGAAAGAACTAATTATTTTCCAATGAAGTACAATATTTAAAAAATGTATATACACACAGAAAAATTTCAATGTAAAGTCGTCGAAAGCCAGGTTAATTAAACATTTTTCGGTAGTGATTTTGCTTCATAGGCAGTTTCATTTTATCATATAAGATAATTGGAAGAAATTCGGTTCATAAGCTACTTATGTAATACAAGTATATCTAAATAAAATTTAATGAAATCTGTCCATATTTACACCTAGTCTTCATACAAGCATCCGCAAAAATTGCACTTAAATGTCGATAGAACGCATGAATTGTTTTAGATAAATGGAGGTATAAAATAAATGCATTTAAAACTTTCAAAAACCATTTGAGAATTCATAAATATGTAGATGATTTTCGAAAGTAAACATAGTAGGCCTTGAAAATTATACAAAACCCAGCAAATAATTTATATTCGATATGAATCTATTTTATTTTTCTACACGTTTTTTTTTAACGTTTGTACATAAGATAAAGGGTTTGTAACTGTTCAAAATTGTGTTTGAAGTCTACTGACGATTTGGCAAAGCACCAATGAAATGCATATCGACAATGCTTAAACTCCAGCAAATAAATTTCATTTAAAATCAAATTATGACAATATGTCAAATAATAAATTTCTCAAAGGTTTAATTTGGATTTTATTTTTCATTTTGCCATATAAATACTTTTATTGTTATCCAATGGATTTCTAATTGTATAAAGGTGTAGAAAAATAAAATAGATTCACATCGAATATAAATTATTTTCTGGGTTTTGTATAATTTTCAAGGCCTACTATGCTTACAATTTAACGTGTTAGAAACACTTTCGCAAACAAGTAAAAGTCAGAGAAGTCAAAATTTTGCTTAAATACGTTAAACTATAACAGTGTCACCAGGGATGGCAAAATTGGTACAATTGTACCATTTTTGGTACAAATCGAACTTTAAAAGTACAATGGTAAACCAATGGCTTATTTAGTACAATTAATAACTTTCACATTTTTTAGAAAAAAATCTCCTTATTGCAGCTATTTTATTGTGATAAAATATTTTGCCCTTTTCATACACTCGTACATATAAAACATTTTATCTGAATTAAATTTAAATTTCGCGAAGTATGGAGAAGAAAGTTCGACTTAAAAGGAGGAATATTTCAAGTGGTCAGATAAGACCAGCTCACAAAATGGAGTCTCTGCAATTTAAAGCTCTTGCAGATCATGATACATATTAAAGTCAGAAAAAAATTAATTTTTATAAATTTATTTGCATTGTAGTAAAGGCGAATATTTCGGAACATTTTTGAGAACATATGCTACTATCTTCCAATAGCTAGTATATCCAAATTAATCAGTTCTTTTCGATTAGAAATTGCTAAATCCAACTTAGACGCACTTTCTTTTTTGTCACAGAGAGTTCTATGTGGGCATTTCCAAGTAAAGTCCACTTTTTGTCACGTCGGACATCAAGCAATTATGCTGGTTTTATTTAAAGAAAACGTAAGTTGCTTTTTACTTTTTATATATTTGTGCAGGCCGTAAATAGCTATACATTAGGTAAAAGTTTGGGAAGAACCGAACTACATAGTTCTGAAATAAAAGCTTAATTGCTTGATATCCCACGTGACCAAAAATTTTAATTTTACTGTGGAAATGCCTATATATTTATGTACGTACGTACGTATGTATGTATGTATGTATGTATGTATGTATGTATGTATGTATGTATGTATGTATGTATGTATGTATGTATGTATGTATGTATGTATGTATGTATGTATGTATGTATGTATGTATGTATGTATGTATGTATGTATGTATGTATGTATGTATGTATGTATGTATGTATGTATGTATGTATGTATGTATGTATGTATGTATGTATGTATGTATGTATGTATGTATGTATGTATGTATGTATGTATGTATGTATGTATGTATGTATGTATGTATGTATGTATGTATGTATGTATGTATGTATGTATGTATGTATGTATGTATGTATGTATGTATGTATGTATGTATGTATGTATGTATGTATGTATGTATGTATGTATGTATGTATGTATGTATGTATGTATGTATGTATGTATGTATGTATGTATGTATGTATGTATGTATGTATGTATGTATGTATGTATGTATGTATGTATGTATGTATGTATGTATGTATGTATGTATGTATGTATGTATGTATGTATGTATGTATGTATGTATGTATGTATGTATGTATGTATGTATGTATGTATGTATGTATGTATGTATGTATGTATGTATGTATGTATGTATGTATGTATGTATGTATGTATGTATGTATGTATGTATGTATGTATGTATGTATGTATGTATGTATGTATGTATGTATGTATGTATGTATGTATGTATGTATGTATGTATGTATGTATGTATGTATGTATGTATGTATGTATGTATGTATGTATGTATGTATGTATGTATGTATGTATGTATGTATGTATGTATGTATGTATGTATGTATGTATGTATGTATGTATGTATGTATGTATGTATGTATGTATGTATGTATGTATGTATGTATGTATGTATGTATGTATGTATGTATGTATGTATGTATGTATGTATGTATGTATGTATGTATGTATGTATGTATGTATGTATGTATGTATGTATGTATGTATGTATGTATGTATGTATGTATGTATGTATGTATGTATGTATGTATGTATGTATGTATGTATGTATGTATGTATGTATGTATGTATGTATGTATGTATGTATGTATGTATGTATGTATGTATGTATGTATGTATGTATGTATGTATGTATGTATGTATGTATGTATGTATGTATGTATGTATGTATGTATGTATGTATGTATGTATGTATGTATGTATGTATGTATGTATGTATGTATGTATGTATGTATGTATGTATGTATGTATGTATGTATGTATGTATGTATGTATGTATGTATGTATGTATGTATGTATGTATGTATGTATGTATGTATGTATGTATGTATGTATGTATGTATGTATGTATGTATGTATGTATGTATGTATGTATGTATGTATGTATGTATGTATGTATGTATGTATGTATGTATGTATGTATGTATGTATGTATGTATGTATGTATGTATGTATGTATGTATGTATGTATGTATGTATGTATGTATGTATGTATGTATGTATGTATGTATGTATGTATGTATGTATGTATGTATGTATGTATGTATGTATGTATGTATGTATGTATGTATGTATGTATGTATGTATGTATGTATGTATGTATGTATGTATGTATGTATGTATGTATGTATGTATGTATGTATGTATGTATGTATGTATGTATGTATGTATGTATGTATGTATGTATGTATGTATGTATGTATGTATGTATGTATGTATGTATGTATGTATGTATGTATGTATGTATGTATGTATGTATGTATGTATGTATGTATGTATGTATGTATGTATGTATGTATGTATGTATGTATGTATGTATGTATGTATGTATGTATGTATGTATGTATGTATGTATGTATGTATGTATGTATGTATGTATGTATGTATGTATGTATGTATGTATGTATGTATGTATGTATGTATGTATGTATGTATGTATGTATGTATGTATGTATGTATGTATGTATGTATGTATGTATGTATGTATGTATGTATGTATGTATGTATGTATGTATGTATGTATGTATGTATGTATGTATGTATGTATGTATGTATGTATGTATGTATGTATGTATGTATGTATGTATGTATGTATGTATGTATGTATGTATGTATGTATGTATGTATGTATGTATGTATGTATGTATGTATGTATGTATGTATGTATGTATGTATGTATGTATGTATGTATGTATGTATGTATGTATGTATGTATGTATGTATGTATGTATGTATGTATGTATGTATGTATGTATGTATGTATGTATGTATGTATGTATGTATGTATGTATGTATGTATGTATGTATGTATGTATGTATGTATGTATGTATGTATGTATGTATGTATGTATGTATGTATGTATGTATGTATGTATGTATGTATGTATGTATGTATGTATGTATGTATGTATGTATGTATGTATGTATGTATGTATGTATGTATGTATGTATGTATGTATGTATGTATGTATGTATGTATGTATGTATGTATGTATGTATGTATGTATGTATGTATGTATGTATGTATGTATGTATGTATGTATGTATGTATGTATGTATGTATGTATGTATGTATGTATGTATGTATGTATGTATGTATGTATGTATGTATGTATGTATGTATGTATGTATGTATGTATGTATGTATGTATGTATGTATGTATGTATGTATGTATGTATGTATGTATGTATGTATGTATGTATGTATGTATGTATGTATGTATGTATGTATGTATGTATGTATGTATGTATGTATGTATGTATGTATGTATGTATGTATGTATGTATGTATGTATGTATGTATGTATGTATGTATGTATGTATGTATGTATGTATGTATGTATGTATGTATGTATGTATGTATGTATGTATGTATGTATGTATGTATGTATGTATGTATGTATGTATGTATGTATGTATGTATGTATGTATGTATGTATGTATGTATGTATGTATGTATGTATGTATGTATGTATGTATGTATGTATGTATGTATGTATGTATGTATGTATGTATGTATGTATGTATGTATGTATGTATGTATGTATGTATGTATGTATGTATGTATGTATGTATGTATGTATGTATGTATGTATGTATGTATGTATGTATGTATGTATGTATGTATGTATGTATGTATGTATGTATGTATGTATGTATGTATGTATGTATGTATGTATGTATGTATGTATGTATGTATGTATGTATGTATGTATGTATGTATGTATGTATGTATGTATGTATGTATGTATGTATGTATGTATGTATGTATGTATGTATGTATGTATGTATGTATGTATGTATGTATGTATGTATGTATGTATGTATGTATGTATGTATGTATGTATGTATGTATGTTTTTTTTTTTTTTTTTTTTTTTATTTGTGGGATGAAAATCATCGAAAGACTCTGGCAGTGGTGGTGTTTGCCAGAAGTGCGAGACTTTAACACGCTAAAAAACACCCCTTCACACTGACCCAAATGCTCCCCGTGGTACTACCGCAAGGCTATACGTCTCGGGGTGGGAAAGGTCCTAGACCCTAAATCTAAACTACATGGATTCTTCTGCGAATCTCTTCTAACCTACGAAGTTCCAACAGAACCAATTTTATAAAATTACATACATACGTCCAGTTATACAAAGATTCCAACATGATTGGAACGATGTTGTCCGGCCTAATACTACGCCCTAAGACTACTTCTAAATACGCTCTACCACTATCAAATCGTGGACAGATGAAGAACACATGTTCGGCATCTTCCACGACATTGCCACCACAACTCGGACAAAACGGAACACTGTCATGTCCGAAACGGTACAAGTACGACCTAAAACAACCATGTCCAGTCAAAAACTGTGTAATGTAGAAGTTCAAGTCGCCGTGTCTTCTTGATAACCATACCCTAATGTCAGGTATCAGTAAGTAAGTCCATCTTCCCTTGTCAGTCGCTGTCCATCGTTCTTGCCACTTCCGTAGACACATATCAGTCACACCATTCGTACTGTCCGAAACGGCTTCTAGCTCAATGGGTATCATGCCGGCAATGACAAAGGCGGCCTCGTCCGATACAGTTCGGAATGCGCTACATACTCGCAGGGCGGCCAGCCTATACACAGGGGATATCAGATTCACATATGTAGAGTATTTCAGTGAGCCTGACCATATAGGGGATGCATATAAGATAATGCTTCTTACTACACTGGTTAGCAATCTCCTCTGCAGATATTTTGGACCTCTTGTATTCGGCATGATCCGGCATAGCGCTGAGCAGGTTTTTGATGCCTTAGAACCTATATACTTCAAGTGCTCATGAAAAGACAGACGAGTGTCAATCATGACTCCAAGGTATTTTAAACATTCCTTGGATTCTATGCTACACGTGCCAATATTTAGCCTAATGGTTTCCCTATTTTTCCGACTACTAATCAGAATCGCTTCTGTTTTATGGTCAGCTAGAGCTAGACCCATTGATCTCAACCAAGACCTTACGATCTGAATACTGGCGTTTGCAATGGTTTCCGCCTCTAGTAACTCTTTTGCTTCACATACTAACGCTATGTCGTCTGCGAATCCAACTATCTTTACCTTCTCCGGCAGGTTTAACCTTAATACTCCATCGTACATGACGTTCCACAGTAGTGGACCAAGTACTGATCCTTGAGGCACCCCACCAATGATCTTTCGTCTTCTAGTACCCTTATCAGTATCATAAACTAGCTCTCTATTTCGGAAATAGTCCTGTATAATTGCCAGTAGATATCCTGGGATGTCTAAACTGGCTAAGGCATCAACAATATGCTCCCAGTTTGCCGTGTTGAAGGCATTCTTTACGTCTAGCGTTACAACTACACAATACTCTTTTGCTCCATTTCTCCACCTCTTCCCTTGGATAGCCTGAGCAGCAGTTTCTACTACAACTTTGATAGCATCTACTGTTGACCTTGCTTTCCTGAAGCCAAATTGGTTATCTGATAAACCTCGGTTAGCTTCAACACAACTTTCCAATCTTCTACAGATTATACTTTCTAGCAATTTCCCACTTGTATCTATCATACACAGCGGCCTATAAGAGGAAGGGTCGTCTGGTGGCTTATTATCCTTAGGTAACAATACTAACTTTTGTGTCTTCCACATTGTTGGAAAAATGCCCTGGCTCAAGCATGCGCTTATTACTTTCAAAAAATAGTCAGGATGGAGTTTAACAGCTTCTTTTACTATCATATTCGGAATGCAGTCTAAACCTGGTGCCTTCTTGTCTTTAAATTTTGAGACAGCACCTTCTATCTCGGCAATCGTAACCGGAGGAATGTCGAAAAATTCAGCCGGGTAGCTGTGTTGCCATGTCGGAGTTTCCTGTTGGGGAAAGAGATGATCTACAATTCCCTTGAGGAGAGGCTCCTCTCTTGGCGGCGATGGACCAAGACATTTAAGTTTCTTGGTTACCAATTTATATGCAAAGCCCCAAGGATTACTATCTACTTCATCACAAACATTAAGAAAACACCTACGCTTGCTCCTACGAATTGCAATCTTCAACGCTTTCCTTTTATCCTTATATATTTGATGGTGTACACTATTCTCTAACCTACCTCTCGTTCGTGTATACTGCCTTCGGGCACTTATACACTCCGATCGCAAGCTAGCAATTTCATCATTCCACCAGTACACCGGGGGCTTATTTGGTGACCTTTTACGCTTTATCATAGCTACGTTACAGGCATTAGTGATATGACTTACTAATTGCACTGCCATATCTTCAGCTGAACCACTCAGTTCCATGTTCTCCATACAAGCTGCGAAGATATCCTTATCAAAGGTATTTACCTTCCATCCTGTCAAACCTCGTGCTTGTGCAATCACACGGGGCTGTTCATCTTGTACATCTATGATTATAGCGCTATGATCGCTATGAGTATAGATGTCGGATATTCTCCAGTTAACTTGGCTTGTGATGCTGCTACTGACAAATGTAATGTCAATTACCGATCCAGCATCACCCCTTCTGAAAGTTTGTTCAACTCCATTATTAATGAGTACAACACCCAATACAGAAAAGGCTTCCAAGAGTACTCTACCTCTTGTGTTTGTCAAGGGGCAGCCCCATTCAACAGCCCACGCATTGAAGTCACCCGCTATTATGACAGGATTTCTTGTAACTGCATCTGTTACTATATTGTCAACTATTACTCGAAAGTCCTCTATAGAATACCTAGGGGGAATATAGCAACTGTATAGTGTGATGCCAGAGACAGTGGCTCGGGCATATCCACATTCTGATGTTATTTTATCTCGTATTGTTAGCGTGCTGGTGTTCCATATCGCCGATGTGTCCGTATTATCGGAAACCCAATTTACAGATCCCATGTTCCTATATGGCTCACTCAGCACAGCGACATCTACATTTAAATCTCGAACGCTTTGCTTAAGAAGCTCTTGAGCTGCCTGGCAATGGTTGAGATTTAACTGTAATATACGCATTTTGATGCCTTAAGTTTTGCTTTAAACCCTAAGTTTCTGTAGAGCTCTTCTGTAGTATGGACAAACTGCACATCCGGTGACATGGTCACTAG